>QANY01002483.1:0-86292 GCA_003255025.1 Datisca glomerata
GAGACACACACACACACACACCTTATCTGAACTTGACGGGCATTCTTTCTAGCCTTATTCAAATGTGGTCCGGTGTGTGGTCAAGAGTTGCCAGTGGCTTGTACGTGCTTCACGTTATAGAGGTGGTGAAGTTTAGTGCGTTAGAAAGTATGTAAAGGAGTTAAGTGTTGCACTTGTAATATCTAGCAGCTAGATCTACTACCTTGTTCCCATGCGGTGCAGTACTTACAAAGATGAGCTTATCATCATATCCATACACATATAAGTACTATACAAAGAGAGAGCTCGGATGTACGTATGCAGCTTCTGTTTATCCCGTTGGCAATGAATCTGATTGGGTAGTTCCTGATGATATCAAAAAGATCAAAGATTTTACCTCCACGTGCCAATGTTCTTCAGGTAGGCCACAGAAGAAAATGTACTTATCTTCTAGTGAAAAGATACTAGAAAATAGGCGTAGTACTTGTGGTGTTTTCGATCATAATAAGAAGATTTGTAAGAATCATATTAAAGATAGTGACGGAGGTGCTTCAAAGAAGAAACGATCGAGTTGATTTGGTTGATGGTTATGTTTAAATCTATTTTTAGTTTGTATGGAGTTCACTTTAGATATGCTTTTCAATTTCATATCGGACATGTCAATGGCCGAGTGAATTTTATGGATATTGTTTATATATTCATAAATACTCATATTATATATAGTTATACTTATGGTATAACTATTTATGAATTGTATAATTGCTTTATTTTTAGTTTTTGTATTGTAGTCGTTTACTTAGATCTTGTTATGTAATTTTGCTAGTGTTTACTTACATATTCTAAAGAACTTTTATAACGATGTGATTATGCTTGTTTAAGTTAATAGCATGATAATTAATTTTAGAATGTGAGTATATTATTATTTACTCACTATTTACCACCTATTCGTATGAATATGCTTGTTTCACTCAGGTTTATTCATATCAAATTCATCTATTTCAAGGTATTCGACATGTACACATAGTATATTATCATTTACTGCCCTGTATATGCTAACCAAAACAATCTTACCCAAAAATTGGATATTTACCTATAGTATACTAACATTCATGCACCTATATATACACTTATCAAGGCAGTAAATTTCAAGAATTGAATATGTACTTATAGTATGTTGACATATACTACCTCTATATACATTAACCAAACCAGAAAATTTCTGAATGCATTTCATGTCTTCCAAAATGATCAATAATATCAAAATTCATCAAAAGTATCAGAATTAGAAACTATTTGCATATTGCCACCACTTACCACATATTCATTCATATTCCATCGATTAATCATAAGGTCTAAAAAAATAGTCCTATCATCTAGTTTAATATCCTAAGAAAACTTGTCCACAAGTTGTAATAATATTCATCAATCCACATCAGGAAGTGGTTGGGAAAATAAATTAAAGTTAGGAATGTCTGATTCAAATGGCACACTGCTGGTTGTGCTACTGTCTTTTCTGTCACTGCTTGTTGTGCTGCTGCATGTTGTGCTTGCTGCTCTTTTTTGGTCATTTTCATTAACCGCAGAGACTTCTCATTGGCTCTTTTCTTTTTGTTTTCCTGCATTATGTATATGTGTACATTAGTTTAGTTCGTAATAATCAATAAATATATAAGCTAAATTTAAACTACCTTTGCTTATGACTCTTGAATTTCAGTCATATGCTGATCATCGCTCTTTTGTCTAGCATTTCATTGAGAGCCTTCTTTACATCAGTTGTATCATCATCATTTATAGCAACAGTATCATCATTCACATCATTATCCTTTCATTAGTGAGAATGTACTATAATTGACATGATTAGAATTTAAATTGATTATTCTAACAATTTATGAGTAGTATATAAGCTTATTACCTTTCCAGTTTCTGTTTTTTTGGCAAGCTTAAATAATATGGTATGTATTCCCCTCATATTTATATTCATGCTCACCATAGATATATTCATTTAATTATGAACTTTCTCCATCTTGTCAATTTTTTTGGTTAGGACTGCCATTGCCTCTATGTTTTGTAACTTTTTTTTATTTTTTCATCAATAAACCAAATGATTCACACTCTGATTCTTCCCTATTTTTCTCACTTTACATGTGTTTTCTCTTAACAAAATGAGCCATATATGGTGTTTCCATTTCTAATTGTGTAAGGACAATTGGTTCAGTTATAAGCTGTTATGAAATCGAACATTGATTCAAAATACTCAAGGCATGCTCAAAATAACAAGGAAAATACAAAGCATTTAGCTGCTGACAGTAATCATTTATATACTACTTCATTTATACTAGACAATTACTTATTATATACCATGAGTCTATAAAAATATTATAACCCATATGTAGTTTTTTTAATACATGAAACAATAATCATACTTTTTTATATAATCTGTATATATACTGAATAAAATCATCAGCATACCACCGTAGAATACTCAGATCAAATTAAACATACTTTTCTATATAATCCGAAACCCTAAACGTGAAACCATAAACATACTTTTCTATATGAACTTCCTATATACTAAATGTAATCACCAATATACCACTACAGAATACTCAGATCAAATTAAACATAAAGCATTAACATGACAGTCACTCATTATATACTATTGTTTATATACCTTATGAAAGTGAAAAAAAATTCATCTATTCTGAGTCAAAAACTTTAATCTGTAATTCTGTCCAGCTTAGTTGCTCGTCTTCCCTCCAATTGTTCATCCTTGGTATCCCATCCCCTGAGCATTGTGCGATATTGTTGCAAGCATTTGTGAGGGTTGAGATCACTTCATATGCCCAGATAATTAAAGCCAATGGGACGTCCCCAAATCTGAACCTCTTCGATGTAGGATTGTTGAGCACAACTTTGACAAATCCGATTGTCATCTCGTATGACAATCTCCCCCATGGATAATTTTCAAAAACCTCATCAATGTTGACCATTTTCAAATGGTCAATATCGATGCTAGCAGCTATTTGTTTTGGTATAAGAAGATAATCTAAGCAAAACAATTTAGCCAATTTGATTTTTATCTCTAGACTTGCATATCTAAAAGCATTAAAAGAACAAACAAGACTTTCCCTAGTCATTGATCTAGTTACAGATTGATATTTAGAAAAGCTTCATCGATTAATTGACCATCCGGTAAAGAGTCTTTGTTCAATGACGGATATAGACCATAATTTAACCCCGTTATTAATGCAAAATTATTAAGACCAAATCTAATAACTTGACCTTTAAAATTGAAACACAATTCATCGTTGTTGTTGCTAAAACATTGCCTCCTAGCTAAATGTAGAAGTAACTGAGAAGGTATTTTGGCAAGTTTATTGTTCAGAAGGTTGCCCAAATAAGTTTTTTTTTAAATCTCTATTTCTTCTTGTGTCAACTAACAGTTTAGAGTTGTCAAATATTCCATTTTCCCATATATATTGACATTTTTGTTAGTTGTCCTCAACTCAGTCAGCATAAACATAGGGTAGTCCTGCCAATTAATAATTAACAATAATATTTACATAAAAATAGTTATTATATTTCTATAACTACTATAGGTATATTTTAATTTACTGTTTAATTTGTTTACCTCTGTTCTAGTCGTTTTGATCAATCTGTTGGACTGTGGGAGCATTTCTTGTGATGGTCTCATTTGTCTTTGACACTCGTTGTTTTTTGGCTCGCTACTTCTGGAGCTGCTGTTTTTTAGGCATTTTGGTTTCTTGGCTATGTGTTTTGTCCTCATTTTGTGTTTTCTACTATATATATGTTTATGTACTACTAGTAAATAGTCATATATTAATTCATGTATAACTATGTGCAAAATTAACCATGCGTAAATCTAGATTCAGAATCAAAATATGTCTAGATTCAGAACACAATAAACAATATCCAGAGTATACAATGAACAATATCCATTAATATACCATGTTTCAGAACAAAATTGTAGTCAATAATTAACAAAAAAATTGAAATCAAAATGCTTAAATCTAAACCCTAAACTCTAATGAATATTGACTCAGATTCAAATGAAAAGAAGGATAATAGATAAGAACGAAATACTAAAATTAGAAACTCAGATTCAAACTCAGAATTACTATGATTGATTAATTCAAACTCAGATTCAAATAAAAAGAACCAAAATGAGTTTGATTCCAACTCAAATTCAAACAAAAATAATGAAAATAGAAACGCAATCGCTACAAACTGTATATAGACTTAGATTCAAGACTCAGCACTTATAAACTCAGATTCAATGAAAATAGAAATTAGAAACTCAGACAAACCATATATAGACTCACACATAGATTCAAGATTCAAGAACGATAATACAAACTAGTTTCTAATTGGGATTCTATATATAGCACATATTCAAACTCAGATTTAAACGGTAATACAAAACGTATATAGCACTTACAATCGGGATTTCGTGTGATTTAGGCTCAGGAATGTAGAATCGTCTCTAGGGTTTTCTTAGTAACCCAGTTGCCTATCGCCGATGCTATGAGATTTCTGTTTTGTTTTGATTTTACGCTAGGGTTTGTTACGCGAAGAAGTTATTTTTCATCCCTTATTAATGAGGGCAGTTTCATCTATTAACTATTTTCGTATAATGACCTATTTACTTAATTGAACCTATTCTTTTTAGGTTCTTTTATTTAATTTAATAGGGCTTTATTAATATGGGACACATTGTTTTTATTAACGGAAATTACAGTGTTTGACCACTTATACATAGTGTATTGGAATAAACCGAGTTAAGTTTTGCAAATTTAGCAATTTTTTTCCTTGTAAAATACTTTTTAATCAGACTGAATTACCCTGTTTAATTTAAATTTAAAGTTATTCTTAACTGGTAATTTTTTCCTTTTCCCTTTTCATTGTTTGTAGTTTATTTTTCCTTTTTTAAACCAACCTTTATGGAGTTTTTAGATTCTTTTAGGGAATTTGTTTATTTATTGAATTTGGTTTCTTTTTTAAAGAGTTTTACGTTTCTATATGTTCATTTTTATTTATTTTGTATACATTTTTTTTGCTTTGTTAAGAAATCACAATTTTGAATTCTTAAATTTTTTTTTTTAACTTTTTAGAATATGAAATCAAGATTCCATATCTTATTTATAGCCGGTTATGATTTTATGTGCAAATTTTTTTTTTCAGAAATAGTGAGTTGTTATTCACTTTAAATTTATTATATCTTTTACCATTTGTTCTCCCTTGAATGAAAGAGGTCTTGGTATTAAGGAGCTTACCACCTGGAGCTTACCAAGCATTTTTGGAAGCTGGTCATTCAAGCTAAAGACTCACTCTGGGTTGCTTTGTGCAAAAATAATCTGCTCAAAGATCACTCCATTTTTACCATAAAGATGCCAGCAGACCCTTCTTGGTCATGGAGCAAAATCCTCAATCTCACGAGCAAGTTGATTGGCTTCAGCAGTAACTAAATTGGTGATGTTCAAGATATTGGCCTTTTTACAGATCCATGGCACCCTGCAGGTACTCTTTTTTCCCAAATGAAGGAAGAGTTTGGTCAATAGCACTGGTTTAAGGCTAGCCACTCCTCTTAGTCCTGATCAGAGACAATAGATGGTGTTTTCCAAATTATAGTTTGGAATCTAGTATGAATTTCTAGGGTTTCAATCTCAATATTAATCCTCCTAACTCCAATCACTCAGACTCATGGTTCTGGAATCTTGATAGAAAAGGTCAGTTCTCCATCAAGGCAACCTACAATGCTTTAAGGCAGCATAGAAAGACTGTACATTGGCATAAGCTTGTCTGGTTTTCAGGGCACATTCCCAAATGTTCCCTCATAACCTGGCTAGCTTTCCGTGGGAAATTAGCACAAAAGATTATGTTTGTTCTTGGTAGCCTGGTATTAACATGGAGTGTTTTATGTGTCTCTGAACACAAACCATCGAGCACCTGTTTTTTACTTGCCATGTTTCCGGAACTATTCTGCTTAATCTGTTTGACAGATGTGGTCTTTTATATTATGCTTCTTCTCGGTCTTCCTATCATAATTGGTTGCGGCAGATGTCTTCTGGTAACACAGTTGAATCTTTGCGTGTTAAGCTTGTTTTTTCTATTTCTGTCTATTGTATCTAGCTAGAGAGAAATAGAAGTGTCTTCTTAGGTAAGCTTGTAGATTCCTCCTTAACTTCCAATAACATTATAAGGATGGTTAGGGAGAGAATTAGTTTCCTTTCTAAAAATAGGAACATTACTATTAGATTTGATTTCTCAGATAAATGGCTCTTTCAGGCTTGTAGTTTTATTATATTTCTGTGCTTGGAGTATGCCTATTATATCTGTGTATTTGATTTTTTTGGTTAATAATATTTTCCCTTTAACAAAAAAATTATCATATCTTTTTCGTTATATTAATTTTGAAATCTAAATATATTTAATACTAATTATTTATGGCAAGTATATTAATAATATTCTTTTTCCTTCATTAGTCTTCATTTTAGAATCTAAGAATATTCCTTTTGTCTTCACTAATCTTCATTTTAGAATCTCAGAATATTCCTTTTGTCTTCATTAATCTTCGTTTAGAATCTCACTTGAATAATTATTTATAGACTCTTAAATTTAATTAGTAAAGTTTTACGTGTGTTGTGTACGTGATCGAGAGTATTAAATATTTTAGTTCTTTTTCTCACAATTTAGGGGTCATAATCCTTCCAAGTAGCTAGGGAAGAAATATCAAGCATTAAGTTTTAGTAGACACTTTACTTGTGAATATAGAGATTTAACTTTCAATCGATGAATTAATTTTAACTGAATTTTTATGTTGTCATCTTAATCAATGAGTAAACTAACTAATATCAATATGAGAAAAACATGTGACACTTTATAATCTTTATACTTCTCACTACTTTTTATTATTGGATAATTAAAAAATATTTATTTTGAGCCGATGTATCGTAGAATCATTAAAAACATAATAAAATCTTCACTATTTTATTAATAGGCATCATTCTGTAAACATATTTTATTACTGTTGGTAATGAGGATTTAGAAATCGAAAACTTCACTAACATTTATTTTCTTTTGAGGACATGTTCGTGAATCTTAATAAATCACTACTAAAAAATGTGATGTGAATTTGACATTAATCATGAATCTACATTTAGGAAATATTGATACTATAAGTAAATCATAATTAATTGTTCTTTGAATATCACAATATTAAATGTACAATTGGAAAACCAATAATCAATTGCCTTATAAAATATCATTTTAAGGATTTAGGAATAATAAGTGGGTAATATTATCCAAAAATAATTTTTATTTACTTGCCACTTTTAATATATTATATATATGTTTTACTCAAACACAACAAGATAGTTCTATACAAATTTATTTACATAATCATCTTTGTTTGATTTGATGAATTTTTAATTTTCCTTTATTTCCCATTTCTCACATATTTGGGAAATGCTGGTATATTTTATTTGTTAAGTTGTTTCTCCACCTTCCATTTTTCTCTATTTTGCACATCAACAAGTCAAACATCAAATATTGTATGTAAATAATAAGTAACAATATTAATGCTACACCGATCGATTTGTATTGTAGGTAAATTTTTATTAATAACACCTTTTAAATAATAAGTAACAACTGTGATTTGTAGTGATTATAAATATTGATATTCAAACACAAAAGATTATAAATATTGATATGTAAATACAAAAGAAATTATTCATATACATAAAAATAAATACTGACGTGTAAATGATTTAAATATAATTTGATAACTCAATGCAAAATAAAAAATAATTTTTAGAGAGTTAACGAACTATCTATATCAGACTACGTCTACACAATCATATACCCATATAAGAAGTAAAATATAATTGTCACCAATAAAAACATATATCATATGTATAAAATTAGCATGTATATAAGTTAAATGTAATTACATACATATGAATAAATATTGACATGTAAGAACTATTAATAAATATTGACATGCAAATAAGTTAAAAATAATATTCATGATTCAAAGCATAGACTAAAAAATTTTCACACACGTTTCATTGTTGTATACATTTGTTTACTGAAAATACAAAATGGTTTGATACTTGTAGATATTTTCATACCTTAGTATTTTTGTGGAGTAACCCTGTTTTTTGTCATTTCTAGAAGCCGATGGAAGGGATAATTAATTAATGACAAATAGTTATTTACGATTAACATGAATTACTTTAAATTTCATCTATTGAAACCCTAGTTTTTTTAATAACAAAAAACCTAGGTGTTAATGGAAGCTCCCAAATATGCATGTTAATCACCATTGGTTTTGTTGGGGTGGAGATTCTTTAAGAGGAGAAGAATGAGAAGGAGAAAGAATCAAACAGAAGAGACGATGATGGTGAAATGGAAGTGATGAAAAAGTATAGGAGATGACCATTGTCTTTTTCTCTGACGGTGAAAAGTCGTTTATTACTAAAAGAGGGATCGATGATTTAATATTTTAATAGTTGATAGAAAACATTCGTTTTTAATTTCCTCCAAACTACATGTATCAGTTTCCTATTTTTTAAATCTATCTAATTTTTGTCTCAATTTTTTTTCTAGATTGAATGGGGTTAAATTCATAAATTTTAGCTTCTATTCTAATTTGGAAGGAGTGTATTTAAGGTATATAACTAACTCTATACAAATTTCTCCAAGATAAAAAATTGACACATTTCTAATTCTTTTGATTTGTTGAGATAAATCTAAAAATGTCCTATAATATTGCTAGTGATCTAAAAATTCTTATTTTTATTGTGTTGCTAATAGGGTTTAAAAATGATATGTTACAAACAAAAAATGATCCGCCACAGCTCTCAATACCACATCGACTTATGCAATATCATGATATAGGAGTAGAACTTAACTACTAAGACAATCATCTTGTCAAAAATAAGTGAGTTGTTGAGAGACAACAGGAGCTGATTAATTTTGCTCTCTCATGATATATGGTGGCATGATGGCCACTACAACAGATATTCCAGGTCATGTCGGTACTCACAACTGAAGAGAAGGTTCTCGAAGTCGAAGAATACTGTTTTATTATTAAAATCCACAAAAAAATTCTCCAGCCACACATTCTTGTCGCATCATCTTTTATCAATTTTTCGAAACAACCTGCCTTCTGGTTCTCTTCTTCCACGTTTCTTTCTGTTACTGGTCCTCACTGCCGCGTCCACTGGTTCGTAGGTGGGCCCTCATTTTGAATCCGCAGCTTTGCATTCACGCTGCCGAAATATTCGCTGGCCTACTATTTCAAATCAACTGTTCCACTGCTTTTTTCTTCGTGTTTTTCACGCTTGTTTTCAAACCGTAGGATCTTACTTTAGTGCATCAGCAGTTGAACACGTCTTTCGTTTGAGAGAATTGACGCGTTTCAAAGTTGGCAGGTAAGGGACCCACCAGTTACTAAGGTATAAACGACTAAGGTGACCGAATCATGGAGAAGTTGCTGGGTTTGACGGCCACATGTCATCATGAGCTCGTCCTTTCAGATTTGATTCGTGGTTTACATCCAAACCATTCATATCTATTTAAAATACAAATCAATAAAACATACTTGTTTTTATTTATTTATTATTTTATTTTTTTTAAAGTCCATCAAATCATTTTTTCCATCTGAAATCATCATTAATGACCGCAATGTGGATGCTAGCCTCTATAATTCCTCCAAATTATGAGTCATGAGTATGAGAGTTGAAACCACTAGATATTGGTGAACATGAAAAAATTATCTAAGATATACGTGTGGAAAGAATGCTGAAACGGAGAACCTCTCGCTTATAGAACGGGCGACTATAACTTTTAGAGCGGGTGACTATTACTTCCAAAAATAGGTGATTATCACTTTTAGAGCGGGCGATTATCACTTCTAGAACAGGTGACTATCGTTTATTGAACGAGTGACTGTCGCTTCTATAATGAGTGACTATCGCTTCTGGAACATGTGACTATCACTTCTAAAACGAGTTGTTAGATTCAAATTTTTTTCAGTATAAACCGTATCTCAATAAAACCCAATATCTCATATTGGACACATCAAGAATTAAAACAATTATAGAGCGGAAATGCACCTGAATTCGTGATGATAAAATTGTTGTTTAGAGTCGAGTGGTTGACCTTCCAAATCTACACGATTATCTATCTGAGAGTCCCATTTGATAAAACCTTTAAGTTTTCTCTCTAACGATGAGATATTATGGAGAGTAGAATGATTTTCCGTTATCGTGTGACCTGAAGACCATAACCACTTATAGATAATTCATCTTTTAGTATTTTTATTTTAACTCATCATAAAAATAGAAATTACCATAAAGTCTCTACACGTTAAATGATCCACAACCTATCAGATGCGTTAAAACCCCAATTGTCTAAACCTTAGTCGATCACTTTTAATTGAGTTTAACTTTATTTGACAGTCTGCAACACATAATTATTTTATACATAAGTCCGACGTTGGATTAAGAATCCAACACGGGTGACTATGGTTTCTGGAACGGGGGACCATCACTCTTAGAACAGAAAAAAACAACATAACGGGAAAAAGAGGTCCAGACCAACAATCAAGTAGTCGTAATTGTTTGAGTAAGTTGAGTGACCCGGACAAGACAGATTGACAGACCACCAAGTGACTCTGACTGATTGGCTCAGAGCCACAAGAAATCGTCAAAGTGGCTGAGCGAGACATATGAGAAATGAGAAAAGGAAATGAACAAAAGCAGAACCATGAGATGGATCTTATGACTACGATTAAATTCAGCAGGGATAAAGACGGATATAATGGATGAACTGAGCATGAGAGCCCAAACGTGAGAAGATCCCATGAGTTGAAAACATTGGGGGGTGATCACCCCTTCATCTTTGTTATTATTATTATTGTAAGGTCTATAAGTATAGACTCATAAAAAAGGAAATGGATAGGCAACCCAAGCAACAAAAAGTATTGCCTTTTCCCTCTTCTCCTATCGACAAACTATGTAAAATCCTTCACACTAGTGAATATCAACAATCTTCTCATGGTTTTTCTTCATTTTAAGGGTTTCCACGTAAATGGTGGTGTTTTTATTCTCTCTTTCTCTCTTCAAATTATTATCTTTATTATTTATCGTAAAGAGTTCTCCATACAAAAAAATCATTTATAACGGGGATTTCGAACTTGGAGTTAACGATATTCTTATTTTAAGTGTGAAATTAAGAATCAACGGTCTATATAAATGTTGATACAAAAAAACAATATTTTAAGTTCATTTGAATTTTGATATTCAAACTAATCGTTCAAATTGAATAGATGATCTCATGTTCAACTGAACATGAGATAACTCACATACGAAATAATGATCCAAATGCGAGTTTGTTCCTCACATATCATTAGTTAACATGGGCAATGAGAAATTTACCAGTCCAATATTAACCCAACTAATTGATTGTCTCAGGATGACAAAAAAATGGGTTTGTTTCGCATAGTTAAATTGATCTAAATGTTAGGCTATTTGGGATAATTAAAAAATTTCAGTTATCATTGAAAAATGTTAAATCGTTTAATCAGATTTAGACGATTATAATTATCTAACTATAAAAGAAAAAAATCTTGATTTTTCAACTCAGGTGTGATTTGAGCCATCTGTCTATTGGCCAGACATCTCAAAATACACGAGTTGCATCAACAATGGATTTTACCAACTGTCATTAGTCTTACGTTTCCTTCTCATTTCATTTTCCATAAATGTAAGAGTGGCGGTCATTATGACAAAAAAATCTGGCACAATGCGTTACAAAAAGAAATAATGACCTGGTTGGCCCATGCTATTGCTAACCACAGGGAATTAGCTGTCACTCAGCTAATAGCCAGCTTGTACATACTGGGCATCTGCCCTGCCTACCCCAACCATTTCTCTATTTATACGCACTCTCCCCCTCCACATTCTTTAGCTGCTCACCTTCTCTCGATTCCTTCACTTTCTTTGTATAGCTTTCTCTCTCGTTCTCATCAAAACCCTAGAAAGATTTATAGCGATGGCTGCTGTCTCCAAGGTTTCTCTGATGGCTCTCATTGCTGTTCTACTCACCGTCCTCTCGGTCATGGAAGTTACTCACGCAGCGGAGGCTCCGGCTCCGGCTCCTGCTTCCCCAGCCGTCTCCATTACACCGTCGCTTGTACCCGCTTGCCTCGCCGCAGTCGTGGCTCTCGTCTTCGGATCTGCTCTTAGGGCCTAAGTAAATTACCAGTTGGCAAGGTTGATCTTGGTGTTATGGATCTTCAAGAGCTATTTGGTCTTTTACATTTCTTGAACAATTTTTTTTATTGATAAGAGGATTTTGTTGATTGCGTAGTGGGTATATACAGGACCTGGTTTTCTGGCACCGATTTTATATGTATAATGCGGATTTGAGTTTTTTGTTTAGTGGAGTTATGCTTATTATCTGTCTCTTTAATTTTTTGAAGTAGTCTGTCTCTATAATTATCAGTAAATAAAATTATTCGTTTGCTTTTATTTATATATATGGTAACCATGATCTCTGCATCCATATCTGGCAAGATGCGATCTTCATCGAAAATAATTGTTACAAAAACGATGTTATTGTTTGGCTGGCGAGAAATGGAAGGAAAATTAAGTTGGCCTTGTTGGATCTATCTCTTGTCATTTTAACACCAAATTTCAGAAATTTACTCCTTTAAACTTTCTTGCGAAGCAAGCAACAGCAGAGATTTAGAGTTAAAATCATCATACCACAGAGTTAAAATCATAGTTATTTCTAGCCTCTTTCCGTCTCATCATTATACATTTAGTAATCACTTTTTCAACATTACAATCTTCAAGAAGAATCTACTTGTTGCTTTTTCTTCTTTGGGGGCTGGTTGAGTGGAACTTTAAAGTGTTCTAGTGTTGAGCGCCTGGTTGGGGATTGCCTGTGATTTTCCTCGCTGCTTGTGAAGTTTCTTGTTTCCTGGCTCTTCTTGACTGTGGAGGCTTTGACAACTTGCGATGATTTACTGCAAGAAGATGCACATAGTCAAGAAACTGTTAGAGAAGAAGGTTAATTTGGAGGAGCATTTGTAGTCATGGCTGTCATGGCAGCGAGAGAAGATGAGGAGCCCTTGGCATGATATGCAAGATTCGTTGGGTGATAGCATTCGACAGTCGAGTGCCCAAACTTTTGACATATTTGACACTGAATACGGGTTGAAAAGGCTGTGTTGTTAGGGTCAGGGGAGAAATTATTTGGGTTCTTGAAAGATTGGGACTGATTTGAGGGTGGGGCACCAAGGAGTGAGGGTAATGGGGATGGGTTCCAATTCTTATTCCTGCCACCTTTACCAGAGTTGTTGCGATCATTATTGAACCGATTTCCTCTGAAGCCTCTAAAATTACGACCTGTATAATAACCACGGAAATTTTGAGGAAAAGAAGCAACGGAGGCAGTGTTTTGGAGAAGAGGATCTTGGTTCTTGTGAAGAGTCTCCAAGAATTGCTCCTCTAACTTAAGTAAAACGTGTAGTTCTTCAAGTGATAGAGGTTCGGCCCTTGTTCTAATTGATGTCTGTAAAGTATTGTATTCATGGGGAAGACCATTAATGGTGTATAATACAATGTCTTCGGTATCAATAGTAATAGAAATTGCACAAAGCTTATCGCGTACCTCTTTAATCCTCTGTAGGAATTGATGTTTTCAGTTGATTTCTTGTTGATAGATTGAGGGACGAACTTCAATTGAAGGATGTTCGTACGAGAAATTGAAGCGAAACGTCTTTCAAGAGAATCCCAGATTTCCTTAGATGTCCTACTACCAACGACATAGGAGAGTGCCTGTGAAGATAGCGTAGCATTGATCAAGATCATTAAAGCTTGATCTTGTGCTATCCACTGCTCGAATCAGGGATTAGGAGCAGCACCATTCTGGACAGTTCTTGGAGGGCAAGGAATTGTACCGTCGACAAAGCCGTAGACCAAATGAGCCTTCAAGATTGAAGATACCATGTGGAAAGACTAAGATTGAGGGTGAAGAAGAAAGCTTGAGAAGAAATCAAGAGAAAAAGAGACAGAGTAGAAGAGAAGAAAATCATTCAAAATAAAAAGTCAAATTGATGTCGAGAAGATTGAAGCTAAGAACCCATGGAGCTTCAATGGCAACCTACTTGTTCTTAGAAGATATGAAGCTAATTCACAAGTTGCTCAATTGAAACAATAAAGATTGTGTTGGGAGGCAGGATACAAGTTCTGGTGTCAATAACATGGTAGTAGAATGTTTAGACCAGGTTAATTTTCAGAGCTCTTCTCTTTCTAGTGCATCCAGATCGATCAGAAGGTAAAACTCATGTTTATCTAGTTCTGATAATAATTTTCTTTCTATGTCTGAGGATGAAAAACTAAAGGATCTTAAAAACAAAGTGAATAAAGGATTGAAAGCTTTCAAAGACGCTCCACAGAACAAGAGGCCTAGACTAGATGACGGTGAACTGCTCAATGAAATACATTTCCAAAAATTTATGGTGAATAATGATTTTGTAAGTAAGAAGAATTATATCGGGTCAAAGGGCTAAACTAAATTGGTTAAAAGTAGGAGAGAAACACTAATTTTTTCCATAAGGCTGTACTTATAAGGAGAATGTTTAAATAATATTGTAAAGTTAAAGGATAGTTGGCAGCAAGAAGAAAATAAAGTTGTTGATATTATACACTCTTTTTTTGCTGATAATTTTCATGAAGAGCATGTTTCTGATGTGGATACCGTTATTAAAAGGGAAGATAATAATTTGTTAACTGCTAATTTTTCATTGGAAGAAGTTAGGAATGTAGTTTTTGATTTAAGCGTTGATAAAGCACCTGATTCAGATAATATTTGTGGTTTACTCTTACTAAAGGTATTGAAATTTAATAAGAAAGGATATTTGGAATGTTATTGACGATTTTTTAAACTGTTATCTACTTATGTCTTTTGATATAATCAATATTACTCTTATCTTTAAAGTACGACAACCTGAAACCCTTTCGCATTTTAAGCCTACTAATCTATGTAATTTATCATGTAAAATCATTTCTAAAGTTGTTGCTAATTAATTGATTAAGATATATGTCAAGCCATATTATTTCAAAGTCACAATAAATTTTTATTAATGAAAAACATATTCAACATAATCCTTTGATTTCTTAAGAAATATTTTACCATATAAAAAAAAGTAAAAAAGAGAAGAAATGGTGTGGTGATTATTAAAACAAATATGGTTAAAGCTTGTGATGGAATTAATTCGAGTTTTCTCTGAAATTTATCAACTAAGATGGGTTTTGACTTTAAATTTATAATACGGTTGATGTTATGTGTTACTACTATGAATTATAAGATTTTTACATTGTCACTTACAGTCTTTCTAGATGCATTAGCTGGGCCATTAAGGAGAGCAAAGTTAATCCAGTTTCTCTAAAAATAGGCACCCTCCTATTTTTCATCTTTTCTTACTTGATGATAGCTTATTTATTTCCGATTCTAATATTAAATTCTTGGTCTAATCTGTTTTATTGCATTAAGAGGTAATATAATGCCTCAGGACAGAACATTAACTTGGATAAGAGTAGCCTCTGATTTTGTGAGAATGTGTCTAACAAAAACATGATGTTATTTGAAAACAATTTAATATTCCATGTCTGTTCAAAATGACTCTTATTTGAGTTTGCCTAATGATTGAGGTAATCAAAAAATGCTCTTCATGCCTTGTTACTAGAAAACATAGAGTGTATTAACAATGACTAAAAGCAATGACTAATAGCAATGACTAAAAGCAAAGAGTGTGGGGCTTAGGTTAATGTCACTATAGTTAAATTTTGAGATTTTTTAATACAATGAATATTTATTTTCTTAGTTAAAAATAATCTACTCGTTAGCAATTTTAAAAATTGATATTATGTGATAATTTATGCTATTAGAAAAATAAAAATTCATACGAATTTAGAGAGAAAAATAATTTTCTTATTAGTGAAACAACAATGCAATATATGATATAAATTTAATTATCAAACTTTTATTTCAACACATTTTACTTTATGTACATTATTTTGAGCAATAAAACCTTTCAATAAATAAAATAGCGACGATTTATATTATTCAATATCTTACTTGTCACTAGATAAGAAATTTTATTGAGGGTGAAAAGCACGTCTAGTTAGACTAAAATAATGTTACTTGTCATGATAACTTTCCGTTCCCCCAAACCATAGCTTACCTACAATTCGTTTTTATATCTTTTAGCCTTATTCGTTTTCATTTTTTTTTATCACAGATTGTATTAATAATAAAGAAAATAAAATAGAAGACAATTAAGGAGGCATTCTCCTATCAATAAAACCTTGCAAAACAGGTTTTTATACTACGAGTGTAATGAGAGTATCCGTCGATAAAAGAATCACCCTAAGATGATTATCTCGCATAAACATATCAACAATAGAACTAAAAAAGTAAAAAATATTTTAAAGAAATCCCTATTCTGATTCAAACTATAATGTGATATAGGATTAGAAATGGAATTTAATCTCACTCACTCAAACTAAATTACTACATATGGTAAGATTGAGGTTGTTTCTAACACCCAAGATTGTGTTTTTAAGCTTCGGTATGGATTTAGTCATCACCCACAATTTTTCTTATTTAAGACTTTTCCACACCCATTCAAAAAACAACTTCACATTTTTTTTTGGGTTTAATGGAAAAAGAAAAACACCAACCGATATCAATTAATTTAACACATTTTATTTTATATATAATATGTTAAGTAGTAAAAACCTTTCAATATATAAAATAGCTCAAATTTATATAAATAACCAAGATTTATATTATTGAATATCTTAATCGTCACTAAATAATTAATTTATTAATTTTATATAACGTGAAAAGCAAGTCTGGTTGGAATAAGATGATGTCACTTGTCTATCCCCAAGCCATAACTGACCTACAATCCATTATTTTTTTATAAAAACAGACTCAAGAAAAGAAAAGAGAAGACAAGTAGGAATGTCAACGAAATTCTCATTCTGACCGAAGCTATAATGTGATATAAAATTAGCAATGGAGTTTAATTCCCTACTCACCAAAACTAAATTACAGCAGCTAAAAAAATTCTTCACATTTTTGTTTTTGGGTTTTAATGGAAATATATATATATATATATGACTTAATTTAAGATGAGATTTACATTTTTCCTCACTAAAACCCTAAATTCGGAAAAAAACCATACCAGCTGAATCATACAAAATCAAGGTTCTCAAAAAATGGGCATGCAATTATCAAGCCCACCAGAAAAGAGGGTAAATCCTCTAAAGCGAGTACAGCTTAATTAGGTTCTGGTACACAAAATAAAATTATAATTATAAAACTGAAACAAAAAAAAAATATATTACTAAAAATCGTCAACCTTTCATTCCTCAGGCAGTAAGAGAAGATTTACAAAGTTTTACATTTTCTTACATCCCCAACAACAAACGGCTGTTTCCCACAAATCAAAACTTCCCTTTTACTCCGAGTCTGAATCCACCATATTACCCATAGCTTTTAACCCTCTGGGTCTCTGCACCAAATTCAAATTACACTCAATGAGTTTGAATATATTCAAACCGATCAGGTTATTGATTAATTAATTTATTTTATTTTTTATAAATAGATAAATCTAAAACTGAAATCAGTAAAAATGCAAAATTAAAAACTTTAAGTACCTTCTTAGTAATTTTCTTCTCCCTGACTTCGTAGCGTTCTAAAGTCAGATCGCAAAGCCATGCTCCTGGGCATACCAACTGAGAAACAACATTTTCATATCATAAATCAGAAAAAAGTCCCACCGCAATATTCATGGTGCCATTAGAGAATAAGCTTTTAGTATCTAATAAATAATTTATTTACTTTAAGGAAAGAAAAAGGCAAAAAATAGATTGCTTACACTACTACCCCGTAACTTCAAATAAAGCAGAATATGCTTTTTGATTGGGCAGTTTCGCGTGCATTACGTGAACATTTAATAACTTATTTGTCCATTATAGTGTACCAGTGGGGTCCAGCTGGAAAACAATTATTCAACTACCACTAACCATAAAAGAATGAAAGAAAAATAAAAAAAAAACGTAGATGATATGATTATGTCGAATTTACAAAACCGCCCTCAACTATGTACAGATATTACATAATCCGAATGGTGGGTCCATCATGTTCGAAGTCGTAAATGAAGAAAGCTAGCAAGATCTATTGGATCATGACCGTCCCCTTTCAATAGAATTTGCAAAAATACCAACTACTCCAAGAAATGCATTGGATCCGTTAGATCCATTTATACCGTCCGATCACATCAAGCTTTTTGTTTAATAGTCTTTATCAGCTTAGTCGTTTAACACGTGAGTCACGTGATCTTAGAGAGTCTTACAGAAGTCTTACGAAGTTTAAGCGATGGATAAAATTGATGGTAATTTGACACTCTAGGGGTTAAAATGATATAAATGAAAATTTATGGACCAAAATGACAGAAAGGGTATCATTTTATCTCAAAATTTTCCTTGTTTCCAACTGACAATTATTGATTAGCTGCGACCAAGTCTACCATTACAAAATTAACAGTTTTATTCTCCTCAGTAGGTTTGATCAGGGGGTAACAACAAGCATACACACATATGTACTTTTTTTGTCAAGATGTGTACTACAGATTTCATAATTAAAAGAAAATAATGAACATAGATAAGTATTAAAATATAGATCATAAATTACTTTGGAAAAATATTCATAAAATAACAAAACAGTCAAAGTAAGCCAATGAATGACACTAGAATCATCTATTAAAAGGTTCGGTCCCATCACTTGGCTGGAAGGAACGCTGACAAAACGTTTAGGTACTCTATTAGGTAAACGTCAGATATTGGGGCATTCTTTTTCTCCATTTTACCTGCTGTCACGCATACATACAACTTTTTTGTGCTTAAAACGTGGACTTTTTCAACCTAAACATACATAGATAATTAACACGTCGATTAATCAGAAAACAATCTCGATTAACTTAACCTACAAGTGTATTTATCTTTAACGTACCATTCTCAATTTTTATATAATTTTCTCACTTAGGTATTAAAGAATCAATCAAATTATGAATAAAAACACATAAATAGTAAACTAAATTAACAGCAACTTAATAAGAAGTGGGAAATATTAAATAAATTGGGAGGAATTGAAGAAAGCGCTTACATTGAGGGTGCGTTGAATAATCTTAGCTCGCTTTTTGGGTCTTTGAGGAAGCTTAGACCCTTTAATGGCCATGAAATCTTCCTCTTTTTCTTTGTTCGTCAGAGCAATTACGAACTTCGGAGGCCACACCTGCGGAGCCGCTGCTTCTCCACTACCCGATGATGAACCGCCCTTCTTGCTGTCGAGGGCCGTGTCTGATGTAGCCGCGGACTTGTTGTTGATGTTGTTGTTGTTGTTGTTGTTGTTGTTGTCATTGTGGTGGTGGTGGTAGTGGTGGTTGTTATTAGTTGCTTTCTTATCGTGAAGACCTCTGTCCGGTGAAGCAATTCCCCTCAGATTCCCGTTGTGGTGGTGTCCTCTCATCGCACCTGAAGTCTCAGAGTTCCTAATCATCATCAAACATAGAAAGGGACAGAATGATATGAGCGTATGCACCTTTTTCTAAATCAAAATCATGGAACATTAAAAGGACAAGTACAAAAAAGAAAATATTGCACAGTAAAGTTTGGAAAATTAAATTAAGTTTTTACGAGGAAGTAAAATAACAAGAATTAAAAAAAAAGAAAAATAAAAAAGAAATGGGTTTTGGATAATTTACCGATTTGACCCTACGATGATCAAGATCAGGGGGGTAGGAGATGCGAGAATCTCGAAAGGTTTTTGCGTAGAAATTGGGGTGGTTTTGGGGTTTGTGTTCCGATTTTAAGGAGGGAGATGTTAATTTTCTTTTTTCTCTTTGACGAAAAAGTTGGGATGTGGATATTTGAGTGTGAGAGAATAGGGGGATGTGATTCCCTATGACGAGCACAGGTGGTTAATGAGGAGATTCAGGACCGTTGGATTAAGAAAACCTTTATGGGGAGGGGAGGTTGAGGCTACGTGTTGAAAAGTGGGCTGGCATGTGGAATAGAGTTGTGAATCAATGATCTGACGGCTCCAAATGAATGATAACGCAAAGGCCAATGAAAGCTCGAGAACACGTGGCCTAGAAAATTTCCATACTCATGTTCAGTGACCCACGTATAGGTGACAACAGGTTTTTTCGGAGATGTGATCAAGTGCGGGAAACAGGATAGGAAATGGCTGGCTACATGATTAAATTAGGAGAGTCAAAGGCTCCACTAGGATTCATCAAATAATATTATTTTTTACTTCAAAAAAAAAATCAAATAACTCGAGTTGAGTAGAATCCAAAACAGAAGTATTCACAATTTTTTTGTTCCTTCAGAAAAAAAGAAAGCAAATATTAGCAATATTCAAAGGGCATTCATTCTGTATTAATCATCCAGATTTTCTTAATCATCATCTTGATTGGAATAAATTTGTGGACTCCAGAAGTACTTCCAACTAACTACGCTGAAGAATATGCTGAACCATTTCAATAAAATCAGCAGCAGCAATAATAGCATAAGAAAATTCACAAGCAAAAATGAAACGCCCAATCTACACATCAACCGCACAACAAACTAAAAAGCAAAGCCTTAACAAAAGGCAGTTCTCCAACCTTTTAGTTTTTGAAATTTGAAAAGAAAATAAGGCAAGTAGTCCATTTATATGATGTCATCATATATTAACTCAGTCAGGGTTAGTTAGAGTAAAGAAAAAGTCGTAGGACTTGCCAATTTCAAGGATAGGCTTCAATTCGCACCGAGATATTTAATATTAACCACATAGTTAGTATTGATACATTATCCAAACAGAACCTAAACAGAGTCACAAACTTAGGCGCAGGACAGGATATTACACACCCTGTGTGATTGTAAACGCTGTGCACTGCTTCTACAAATGGAAATAATTTTCTCCATTTGTAACAGATACCAATAATTAATTTACTCCTTCCTCACGTGATTGTCTCGTGACCCAACGAGTATGTGAAACAGTGACGGAACATTTTTCTTCTCAAAGACGGATCATATATTTAAAAAAAAAAACACACAGATCATATGTACTAGATCTTTGACATATATGACCATAAAAAATATACTGTTATAGCTATAAATTACCCAGATGAATATTTTTCTAAATCAATCATTTGGCCCAACACTGTATTTTATAATAATGTAATGGGATATTCCAATTATAGATACATCCATACAAAAATATAATGATCGATTTAGTAGGAAAAAAAATCTTCAACTCACTTTTCTTCAAATCGCTAAACGTTAATGATCAGATTTAAAAAGGAAAAGAAATGAAAAAGAAAAGGATCACACCCTAATCTGAGTCATTGGTTCAAAAACCAACGGCCTAGATTACTATATCAAATTTAAAAAAAAATCATTTTTTTTAAAAAATATTTCCTCGATTTTGCGTCAAAAAGATGTAATTTTTTTTATCGAAATCCTCTAAAATATCAATTCTCATCCTCGAAGTATCAATCTCTGATCTAATTCCCGGCGTCCCATTCCAAATCAAAACAACGTCTAAAAACACAACGCATCTTGAACAACAAGCCATAAAAAATATTTAATTAAAAAACAAGCCATCAAAAAGATTAATTAAATCAGGAAAAAAAAAGATTAGATAAAAGTTAAACCGAAAGGGTACCTGAGAATACGATGAGGGGGCGGTGGCTGAGGAGAGGAAGGCCTTTGACGGAGATTCAAATACCCATTACTATGAATATGATTAGAGTTATTAGTAGTCGTACTTGGCTGGTTCGGAGAGTCTTTGTCGCCTCTAACGACCCGCCGGTCCACCCGGGCAGTGGTCCTATGAACCGGTGAAGCAGAATCCTCCTTGTGCTTAACCTGGACCTTCATGAACCTGAGCCGCTTCCGGTTCCCCCACTGCAATACGAAGTCAGACGACGTCGTCTGCCTTATTCCTTCCGAATTAGCTCTCACCAACAAGGAACCATCCCCACCGGCTCTCTCAGAAGAGATGGCGTTGATAATGGGGTTGCCATCATTGCTGTTCCTCGGAGGGTCCCTTTCCATCTGCTTTTGAAATAGCAGGGGTTAGTTTTAGATTTAACCATGGTCAAAATTCAACAATTAAAGTAATCACAGAGAATTTTGGAATTCGATTGTGGTTGGTTTTAGGTAATATTCATCAGATTCAACTCCCAAAATAAGAAGAAGAAAAAAAGTGAAAACCGCTCAGCAGGAAGACTGCAGATAATGAGCATCGAAACTTGGAAGGGAAAAAAAATATGGCGAAGGAAATGAGATCGTCTTTATAAAAATAGTAAAAATTGATAAAAAGAAAAAACATATGAGAAACTTCCGTTTGAATTCGTTTCAATTAGAAAGGAATGAGATGTCTGGCTGCAGCATAAAGAACAAAGCTGCACTTAGTCGTAGTTGTTGGATAATCAATGAATGACTTTGGACCCATTGAGAGCAGGTCCAAGTTATTTTCTCTCCCTTTTCTCGGAAACCAAACAGGGGTCATAGAAAAACATATATCGATAACTTCCGGGAGAGAAAGTGGGAATCAAAATTCCATTGGCTGTCAGAAAACCAGAAAAAAAAGGTGTTCATCTCGCCATTACAGAAAGCACAAGGAAAGGCAAATACAAATCTTATCAGAAAGCGGTATTGAAATTGAAATTCTTTCCACTGACTATTGATGAGAGAAAACCCACCACCATAATTAAGGGGGAAAGACTCCGAATATCAGATTCTTCATAAATGAAAAGAAAAAAAAATGGAATCAAATGCCCAGGTGAAGAAAGAGAGCGAGTTTAGATAGTGAGACAAGGAATTCAACGCATTGCCGGAAACTAAACTGTAACAATTTGAAAGGAAAAAAAATTATCATAATACACATATCAAATCAACGGCAAGAAGAGGCCGATTGCTCCGATATGCTGAAAATTAGACACTGATAAAAATCAGGCCACCGTTGGCCAAAGAAAGTAAACCAAAATGGAATAAAAAATATCCGGCATCAAAGTTTTCAGGTAAATTAGGATTCGGTTCTTAATATTTCTGATCTGAGATTCAAAGTCGGACAACGGTTCTTCACCTGAAATGCTCAGAAATTTCAAATTCACCACCGAGAATGCCCCTTCTACACTGAAAAAACGTAAATCTGGAACCGATTTCAACAAATTATTGCATTTCTCAGAGTCCAGTATTCGACTGTCATGAAATATGCGAATCTCGGCAAGTCGTAGAACAGTTATATTTCTTCTGAAATCGCTAAAATCTTCCAGAAATTTTACCTGCAAGACAAAATTGGAACGATTCATAAGGTTATTTCAGAAACACAAATCGAACAGGGAACAAAAAGTATGGAACATTAATGCTGAATTAGGCACCTCTTAACTAAAAGCTTCATGCGGATTCAAGTTAGATGATGCTGATCTTCAAAATTAGAACCGAAAATGGGGACCGAATTCGCTTCCAGTTTTCTTGAAAAATCCCTTTTTAGAATTCTTCAAAGATTTCTGAAAAGATAAATTATACAAGAAACGAGCCGGTTCTCCTCCCTTGTTTTATCTTCTATAGATTAATTCGGAAAACGAGGAAAATTTGAACTATTTTTTATGTACAGAAAGCTCCAGTTTTCTCCGCCTGCATATATGCTCTCAGTCGCTAGATCCTCAGCACTTCAGAGTAAAATTCACCTTCCAACATTGTATTACTCACTCCCCTGTTTGTTTTCCGGGAAATTTCGAAAGCAAAAGAGAAATACACACAGAGAGAGAGAGAGAGAGAGAGAGAGCTTCTTCCTCTTCTACCTACAGAACGAAACACTTTCTCGCCCTTGAAACCTTGGTTTTATACTCCTGCCAGTCTCCGTCACACTCCAACCGTCCAATAAGAAGAAATCTGGACCGTTAATCTCGACGCCTCCCATTATTATCTTTTGATATGTAAAGCCGTCATTGAAGATCCCGTTACGGCGTTCTTGAAGTGCGAGGTTCACTCCTATTTTAAATCACGACGTTAAACGTTAGACGGAATAGTTAACGTCGTTGAGATCGTTTATATTTATTATAGAATTATAATTATTGTCGTTTCTGGCGAATTGTATGATGGCGCATAGCA
This sequence comes from Datisca glomerata, assembly GCA_003255025.1. Classification (NCBI taxonomy): domain Eukaryota; kingdom Viridiplantae; phylum Streptophyta; class Magnoliopsida; order Cucurbitales; family Datiscaceae; genus Datisca; species Datisca glomerata. The sequence continues at coordinate 24,249 of QANY01002483.1, forward strand.
TAGCGAAGCAGAATAACTACGGTTAAGTAAACCAACCAAGGTTAAATTCTGGCCGGGTCCCGGTCTGTCACAGACCATATGTTCTCCATCTTAACCGGATTAATAATATCGGACCAAATATCTTGAGAACCGGTTGATCACAAGTCAATTGCCCATTGCATTCGCAATTGGCATCGTCTCATGTTCGGGCACACAGGAGACACCAGAGACAGTCACATCTAATTTAAAACAGTGAGAAATTTAACAATCTAAATTGATAATGGCTAACACCGACTTAAAAATAAAAATAAATCATATTTTTTTTTCGTATCAAACTGATCAAAGTGTTTTTAGTTAACGGCTCATATTGGCATAACATAACTATTTTATGGCTTTTTCATTTTCTATTATAAGGATATAATGTATTTTTTTCCTCCAATTTTTCTTTAATTTTCCATTTGTTTAGTTCGCCAAATTATTCAAAAACGTTATTTTCTTAACAAGAAGATTTCATTGAAATAAAGAAACATCCCTCAAAATAAGATTATCAAGCCAATTAGGAGGAGGGGGACAAAGTACAACTATAGGAGAGGATAGCTTTACTACCTATAACCTCTCAACAACGTCAACTCCATGATTAACAAACCCAAAATTGACCTCAATAAATTTGGACTGTTCATGAAAAATATAGAAGGCCAAATACACTAGTCTGCGAGGGAGTGAAGAAGTTCCCATAAATCCTCACAACAAAAATCAATTACAATATGAAGCTAAAATTTGTTAAAGGCATACTACAGGCCTTCCAACAGAGACAAGGCTAGGTGAACATTGTGAGAAGACCAAGCAGCAGGCACTAGGGATGACAATAATACATGAATTTAATTTAATGACTGAGTTTAAAATATTATAAATGGATATGAGTAATGTTTAATACTCATTCCTAGACGACCCCGATTAAGGGCTTTCTCTATCTTCGACGATTCTTTTAAAAATAATAATATATAATGAAAACTGTAAAATAATTATCGTTGTCACTCATTATTGGCGATTGAATTTTCATCAATTTTATAATAGAACTAAATTAAATTATGAATTGAATACTTGAACTGAAATTTATCAATTTTATAATCGAGTCGAACTATAATTCATCAATGCAACAATCAAATAACACTAGTATTCATCAATTTCATAATCAAACGAAAATTGATTTAATTTTTTATAACTGAACTAAATTGTATCTAGTTTTATAATCAAACTAAAATTCATCAAGTTTACGATTGAACCAAACTGAATCGTCAATTTTATAATCGAATAACTATAGTAATCAATTATGTAATCGAACTAAATTAGAATTCATCATTTTAACATCAAACCAAACCAAATCATTAATTGAATAATCAAAACCAAAGTCCATCAATTATAGTCGAATTAAATCAAAGTTCATCAATTTAACATTTAAATGACACTAAAATTCATCAATTCTATAATAAAATGGTACTGAAATTCATCCATTTTACAATTAAACTAAACTGAATCGTCAATTTTATAATCAAATAACCAAATTATAGTTCATTAATTTTACAATGAAACTAAATTAGATCGTCAATTTTATAATTGAATAATCATACAACCGAATTCACTGAATCATCAATTTTATAATCCATTAACTAAACTAAAATTCATCAATTTTATTAGGTTTATTAAACAATTTTGTCGACCCAATTTCCAGCTTAAGCTATTTACGACAAAAAATATTGTCCAGCCTGTCAATTTGGAGAGAGGGTACTTTGAAATGAATCATTGTTCTCCATGGTCATAGTTCGATGGACATAGAAAAATGAATGGTGGAAATATAATTGTTGTTTGAATAGAACAAATAAGTAATAGTCCTTTAATTTTAAAACAATATATGTATGTATGTATATATATATATATATAAGTACTCATTAGGTACCCGTTGGATACTCATGTATTAGTGGATATTACCCACACTCACCAATTTAATTTAGCATGGGTATGAATTGGGTATGAGTAGTGAGAATTTAATATGAGTATTTAATGGGTATACCCAGTAAGTTAGAAAGTGCACAGTTACCCTCAAAAGACCCATACAGACAAGCAAATACATTGAATCAAGACATTTGGGGTGTAAATCGGTCAAACCAGTGGGAAACCAGACATACCAATTTGGAACCGATCAGACCGGTTCCCTAATCGATGTTATCAGTTTGTAATTAAGACAATTACTTGCTTAATTGTCAAATTAGTCCAACAGTTGGGGAAACCAGTGCGCCGGTTTAACTGATAAGGAATAAATCCTTAAATCAAGCACCGATGCAACCAGTTTTCTAACCTGGTTGGATCGATTCCAGGGCGTTTTTCACCTATATATATAGAACCATTTCACATTCTCTCACACTATTTCCAACGCAGTATCCTATACTCTCTCTAATATTCTCACATCTTTGTCTCATATTCTTGAGCTTAGAGTTATTAAATCTTCATGAGTACATGAGAAAAATAGTTATGAGAGAATAAAGAAATTGTGAGAGAGTTCTTGAATTTCTGTAAGAGAATCGAAAAGCTTGAAAAGCTTATTGTCTAGGTCTTATTGGTACCACAAACTAATAGAGATTGTAAAAGATTTGAGTTTCCCTCTTAAGAATATCGTTTGAGAAAAATCTTCAAAGGGAGATCCTTGAAGCGTGGACATCGGGATAAATTTTTCTAAACCACGACAAAATATTGTGCGTCATATCTCTCTCCATACTCCCTTTACATTTACGCACTTTTATTTCTTGCACATTTACACTTGCTATTTATATTTAGTATTTATTTTAATATACTTGGCTGTATTTTTAAGTTCTACACATTCACTCAATTCACTCCCTTTTCCTTCTAAACCTAAATTGGTACCTGAAAAAGGTTCATTCTCCATACAAGACTTCATCGTCTTTAGTAAATGGTAACCACGAGTGAATCCATTGTTGAAGGTCAATTTATGACTAGACCACATTTCTTTAATGGAAATAACTATACATATTAGAAATCTCGCATGAAAATTTATGTACAATCTATAGATTATAATTTGCGGGATGTCATCGAAATTGGTTCTCATAATACTCAATACAAAACTGTAGAAGGTAAGAATATTACAAAAATCAATAGTAAATGTAATAACGAGGATAAAAAGAAAATATCACTAAATTCTAAAGCTATGAATATATTATATTGTTCTCTTGATCAAAATGAGTTTAATAGAATATCTACTTGTGACTTAAGGAAAAATGACAAAATTTAAGTATGAAGCAAAGTGAATTTTTTAAATATCAAATTAGAAGAAAACATAGTACAAGTATGTTCAAATGAACCTTAAATGTTTGATCATTTAACAGCTACAAAAAAAAGACTATGAATGAACCTCTAAGTACATTACACAATTACACTACACTACTTGTTGATTAATCACACCTATAGTACTCTAGTCAAGAAAGAATTGATGTGTTACAATCTGATTTTTCTAATTAGTGTGTGCTTGGTTTTGTCTCTCTCCATGTGATGCTCTTTTCATATGCGTTTGAGATAAATTGTTGTTGGCTCAAATTGCCTCACTCACGTTTGACGTTGCTTCACAATACCCATGATTGCTTGGTGCTTCACCTGTATAGCCTTTCTTCCTCCACGATCATGGCACATGCAGTTAACCCACATTCTTCTACTCTTTCTTTACTGAATTGCCCGTCATTTGGTTGAGCTCTACATTGATACTTAGCTTAGTCTCAGACCTAGGATCCATGCAAAACTAGTTATTTTTATTAATTATTTAATGATCACGTGTGAATCATATGAGTTACTCACAGGAACTGGGGACAAACAAATACATAGCATCTTGAAATACAAATTTATTATTTGAAGTCGAATACATGCAATAAGATAAGTGGTATGTTTTATGATTCAAACGTCCACTTTTTATGCATGTCCACAAAGATTACTTGAAATATGATTGAGCTTCAACATTTATATTCATGAATCGTGAGGTCGTTGATTTGATTCAATGCATCTTCTGTCGAGAGAGCGATGGGGATACATTTTAATGCCCATAGAGAGTAATGTAATTCGTTTTTATGAATAAATATATTTAACTACTTAATCATCAACGTAATTGCTTAGTGAGTTTACAACTTCACACGTACATTTTGCCTTCTTACGTTTTGATCGGGAACAAATGTTTTAGGTTATTAATTTCTTTTTTTTTTGGTAATATATTAATTTATCAACATTCACATGATTTATATTTTAGTTTCAAGCTAAATTGACGGACATTAGGTAGACGCAGTTGGTTAAACTTCCACACTCATACTCTACATATCGTGAGTTCGAGACATACTCTCATATTCTCCTTAAAATTTGTAATATAAATTTGACAAAAAACATATGTGTAATTTTAAGCCGCCAAAATTATAGAACAAGTTTTAATGAATTAATTGATATGTGAATCATTTAAATGTTATTATTTTATCATCAATTAAAATAGTTTAACAAATTAATCTATAAATGAATGAAATATCTCTTGATGTGAGTTTGGTTGTATTTTGCTTTTACACGTTAATACATTGAAAAATGGGGAAAATTAGGTTTATAAGCCAATTATTTCAACTCTTTTAGAAAATGACCTAAAAGTTTATTATTTGCACGAATGAACGATTTCTTTCTTTCCTCTTTTCCTTTGTCTTCTCTCTCACGATCTCTCCCTCATTCTCTGCCTTTTTCTTCTATCACTAAAAGAAAACCCCTCAATTGTGACGGTTATACGATGACGGTTTGGCAGCCGTCGCTAATTGTTGAACAATGAGGATAAACTGCGACGGTTTAGTCAACCGTCACAATTAGTTATATTTTACGGACAGTTTTAAACTAACCGTTGTAATAGGTCACATATTGCAACGGTTTTGCCCAACCATCACAATTAATTAGGAGAATCGTCGCAATTAATTGAAATATTGCAACGGTTTACGAAAATCATCACAAATGTCTTTAAGGGGTTACTTAGTTCTTTTACTTTTTTTAATCCCTATTATGACAATTCCATCTAACTGTCGCAAAATGCTTTGGGGGATTATTTAATAAAACAGTGTAGTTTTAATTTTTTTAATACTATTGTGACGGTTTTTAAGAACCATCACAAAAGGAAACTGTATATATCTATAGTGACGGTTTTTAAAAACCGTCGCAAAAAGAAACCCTAAATCAAAAGAATCGTGCGTCTTCTTCTCCATTTCCCCCTGTTTTCCCCCAGCAGCTCTCAACAGGCGTGATTTTTTCTCCACTTTTGAATGACGATCTCAGCCTCGTGCTCCTTGCCGTAGCTCAATCCTGGTACGGTGGTTCTCCTCTCCATTTATCAGCTGCAGTAGGTTCCTTCTTCTCCATTGATTTTCTTGATTTCTAGTATTCTTTTTATGATTTTTCATTTTTAAAGGTTTGCATTTTTTAGCTGTACGACCTCGTGCTGAATTCGTGGCTAGCTAATTTCCGATGTGTCGACCTGTTAGAGAATGTGAGAGAACATAAGCTATTGTATGTTGTATTGTGAAAAGGAGAAAGACCAAGTATGTGATCGCTGTGGTATTTCAATATTTTGTTAAATAGAACCATCTGTGAGGCGTACGCGAGGACGAACGCAGTTGACATCTATATGGGCAAGATCAGGCGATGATAGAATACTGTGACTTTCAATGCCCAAGGTCAGGTCATCGGTGCTAATAAAGAAAAGTTTGCAAGCTTTTGTAGTACCGTTGCTAGACGACATAATATTTTACCCATAGAATATGATTGGAGGCATGTGTCACGGTATCATAAAGATCAAGCGTGAAAAATAGTGAAGGTATGATTACTTGTATGTTCATATATATATATATATATATATATATATATATATATATATANTAAAGAATGAATATATGGCGACATATGAAACGGAGGAAGTGGCATTAGAACATTGGAATGATGTTATTCCAAAAGATAGTTTTGTTGCGATAATTCGTAGATGGTACTCAGAAGAAGAAAATGTATGATTTTTTACTATACATCTATGATTAATTGTATGTGAAATAAATTAACTTTTTTTATCTTTCATAAATATAGAAGCAAGCTGAAACTAACTGAAGATCATGGAGCAAACTAAAACACCCTCACACGTTGGGACGTACCAGTATACCAACAGCAGAAATGGTAAATTCTAAACTTTATAATTATTTTGATCAGTTTTATTTTAAGTATATTTAATCAATGTTCTCATTTTATAGACAGAAGAGCTTCAAAGAGAGCCCTCAAGAACGAAACTATTTGTAGTCTCACATGAATGGAGAGATGGAACTAATGTAAATAAAGAGACTGCAAATGTTGCAGCAAGTATAAGTTGTAATATTAATACCAAGTTTTTAAATAGTTATTACATGTTTACTCATACTAAGTCTTACTTTTGTATTATAGGCGAAACTTAAAGATCGCATGAGTCAACTTTCGGATGGTGATTATGATCCAATTTCACCAAACGACGTGCGCTGACAAGTATTGGGTCCAGAGCATCCTGGATGAGTGCGTTCATTAGGACTCGGGGTAACTCCATCTCAAGTGTTCTCGCATTATCGTGGAGAATCATCCACGTAAGATTCTACCCGTTTATCAACTGAGTTGGATGCTCTATGCGCACGGGTGCCTCAGTTAGAGGCTGAATGTTCAGAGATACGCTCCCAACTAAGCTTAATTATGAAGTTTATGCAAGACTCTCGTAAAGACTAGGGTGACCTTTTGTTGTTTAACGTTATTTAATAGTATTTCTGAAATATTTTGTTATTTCAAATTTCATACTTTGAATCTCATTAAATAATTTGTATTGATAATCTATTATAGTTTTGAAAATCTAATTAATGATTTAATGCATTATAATTATGCTCTCTGTAAATATATAGAATGATACTGTTCTGGCTATTGTGAAAATATATACCCTATTAAAATTTTGTCAATATGCAGGAATTTTTTAGAATTAGCAGAAATAGGAAGGAGTATCTAAAATTAGTGTTTTTGGTTACAGTTCTTAAACCGTCGCAAAAAATTGGACTAGGACAAATTCGCGACGATTCCATAACCGTCGCATTAAGACTACTACTTTCACGACGGTTGTAGTAGAACCGTCGTTATATATACAATTTTGAATCATCAAAATAACCGTCGCTTTAGAGTCTCTGTGGCCACGTTCCTCTAATGGTTGTCAAAACCGTCGGTGATTTAATCCTGACGGTTCTCCAACTATCACCGTATCGATGTCGACGGTTAAAAATCGTTGCCGTAGACTTTAAATAACCGTCACCGTAGACATATTTTCTTGTAGTGCATTTGTTGTGCGCCCCTATCTGCCTCTTTCTTCTCTATCACATTTTCTCCATACTTCTTTGTCGCGTGTGTGGTGCGGTGGTGCGAAGAATCAATGATTGTGTTCCAAAGCCGCTATTAAAAATAATTTCAGATATGATTGATGAGAAAAAAATGATGGAACCCATTCTTAATTTTATGGTTTTGATTTATGAGTTTTTTATTTTTCAAGCGAGATAGATGAAGAAGAAGAAGGAAGGGACGGGCTTAGGTATGTGAGAATGAGTATGGTACCAGATGGTATATAAAAGTATACTACATATATATTATGATATACTGATGGTATATTAAAATATACTACGATATGCTGATAGTATATTAAAATATACTACGGTATATTGATGTTATATTAAAATATATCATGATATATAAATATATACTTATGATATATTTTTATGTATCATAGTACACATGTACATAAAATTTTCTAGTTTTATAAAAAAAAATTACAATTACAAAGAAAATCAGTCATTATTACAAATACAATTTTTTTCGATCATTCTCTTACATATTTTTAGAAAATGTCATATTTCCCTAATACATTATTGGTCAATTAATATTTTTTGTCAGTGTAAAATTACTTTATCTATATAATAAAAAGAATTACTTTTTTATAAGATAATGGTTTCAATAGCATGTAATAACTAATTAAATCTTTTTCACATATATTTTTTTATTTTTTTATTATTTTTGCATAATTATTTTACTCTTTTATTATTTAATGAGGACAAAATAAGAATTGAGAGACGCGTTTGAGGAAAAACTAAGTAATATAAAAACATCATTAAATAAAATAGGTGATTATGTGGGAATCAAGTTAAAGAGCCTTTGAGCTAGTTCTCAAAATTATGTGAAAATGACATGATTATGAAACAATATTGCATAATCAATATTAATTGTGAGAAAAAAATCACTTTTATTTTTTTTTCACTCTAGACTTGTGCACAATACACTCAGAAGTTTTTCTTTAGGTCTAGTCAGGATAAATGGATGGTTTTAACATAAGAAGAATGATCTCAAAGAATTGTTTGTATTTAAGAGGATTCGAATACTTAGCCTTCATTAGTTGAGCAAACTCGTTGGGTTATTTTTGGTATATATAGCCTTTGGCCACGGGTAGAATCCGGCCAAAAAAGGCTAGGAATGAAGATAGTACCAGAGTTTTAATGCATGCCTGAAGCAGCCGTCTGGAAAGTGGGACATCATTCAACACCTCTGGAACTTTTTCAATCCCAAAGAAGAGCTTGATCAACGTGCATTCTGTGTGATATTGCCTCACAGTAGCTTTGTTAAACTGTAACCATTTGGATACTCCTTAATTAAAACTAAAGCATGTGATTGATTTAATTTCTTACTTTTACTAAGTTATCTAGGCAGATTAAGCCATCACCTAATAAACAATATCCTCAACCCTGAACTTGCCGAAAGAGCATCCGAACATCATAGGTCTTCTGTTCACTCTGTTCTTTGTTCATAATTAGATTTAGATGCAAATTCAAAATCAACTTCATAGCGAGTAAATTAGAATTCTGCCCACAAAGAGGATTTACAAGATCCTGTACTTCTACCAGATTATTAGCATACATACAAAGACAAGTATGCATTCCTGATGAAGACTAAACGACAGAGACAAATGACCAGGAAAGAGAAACTATCCATTTATGTTCTTGACTTTGTTCGATGTATGCAGAGACAAGCAATTTATAATATCCCGACTCTTCGTAAATGAGTATTTTTGTAAAACTGATTTACCTAGGATGGGGTTTGCTTTATAGGAAGCCAAAGTCAACCAGGAAAATGTATATCTCCAGAAAATATTTTTAGTTCAATCATTTTTTTCTCCACTCGTACCAATCCGCCTACTCGGCTTCTTGTACTTAAAGTGAAAAAATAAAGTGAATTTAAAATTTAATTTTAAAAAGTGATTATTTGTAATTTTGATAAAATAATTTTAATTTTATATGGTTTAGTTTAAATTTTAATTATTCAATTTTAAAATAATTTTAAAATATATTATAAAATTTAGCTCACTCACACCATATACTTATGTATACCATAGTATTACTTTAACCCTATTTTATCCTTGTTCAAGCAATCTCAACCCTCAATTAAATTTCACTCACACTACATGCATATACACCCTAAACCAACCTTCAACATGTTATATATATATTATTCCTAAACAACAATTTCTTCTCTCGCAGCCCTCTCCTCCCCCTTGCAGCCTCTCCTCCCCCGCGCAACCACCTGCAGCCAGCAGCTCTTCTCCTTTGTTGGTCTTTCTCTAATTGAATTTGGGTAATCTTCTCTTTCTCTCTTTAATCTCTTTCTCTCTCTGTTTTTGTCTCTCTCTCTCTCTTCCTTGCTTCGTCTTCCTCTCCCTGTTTCTTCCCCTCTCTGTTTTTCTCTTCTCTTTTCTACTGCTTCTCTGTAACCATTTGTTGTTCTCCCTCCCTTCCTCTTTTTTCTCTCTCAGCTATCCCCTTGCTCTTTCTTCATTCCCTCACTGTTTTTCTTTTCTTTCCCCTATCTGTTTCTTTCTCCTTCTCGTTCTCTCTCTCTTGTTTTCTCTCTCTCTCTCTCTGACTCTCTCTGCATCCTTCTTCTTTCTCTCTCTCTCCCTTTATTTCTGCCATCACCGGTGGTTTATAACCGAGGCTCCTTTTCCCCGTCCCTCTGTTTCTCTTTCTCTCGTCCTCTGTTTTTCTCTCTCTATCTCTGTCTCTTTCTGCTTCTATCTATCTTTGTCTCTCTTTGCTTCTCTCTTCATCCCTCACTCTCTTCCCCTCTCAGTTTCCCTCACTGTTTCTTTTCCCCTCTTTGTTTCTATCTCCTTCTCATTTTCTCTCTCTCTTCCCCCCTGTTTTGTCGCGCTTTCCGTTCTGCAACTGGGTCTTGCACCCAGTTGCTATGTTCTGAACCGGTTCATCGAACTGAACTGGGTCAGCTCACTCGGACCGGTTTGAATCGGTCCATCAGAAAAAATTGAACTGGACTGGTCCGAACCAGCCCGGTCTGAACCTTTTGGCCCGAAGCTTTATCTTTTGACTCTGGACCCGATATATTATTTTCTGACCTCGTTCTGACCGTTTTGCACTGTTTTAATTAAATCTATATTTTCTATTTTATGATGTTAAAAATGTGTTTATATTATTTTATTTTAAAATAATTTAGTGATTATATTTTTATTTGGATTTTGGGTCATTAATTGTTTAATTCATTCTTCCACTTCAGGTAAGTGAGCTTATATAATGGTGTGACTCCCGTTGTTATAAATGTATATGCTTTGCGTAAGTGAAATTATATCGTAATGTGACCCATGCGTGATAAATATATATGCTGTAAGTGAGCTTACATGATGATGTGACTCCCGTTGTTATAAATGTATATGCTTTGTGTAAGTGAAATTATATCGTAATGTGACCCATGTGTGATAAATATATATGCTTGTGTAAGTGAATTTACATGTGTTATTCTCATCAGCTTTAATTGTCTATAAACATGTTACTTTCATAAATATGTTTGTGTAAATTGACTTATATAATTATGTGACTCTGATGTTATAATTATATCATGTATTTGTTATCTGTTTAACCATTTTTTGATAATTATTATATTTGGTTAACACTTTGGTAATTGATTACTGTTCAGTTAATAATGTGATTATCATGAGATAAATGTCTGAGTACGACTGATTTTGCGTAGTATGTTATCATGTTTGATTCTGTTATATGTATCAGTATGCATTATATGATTAATTGTTGTCACATGTTGGATTCTGCAAGTTATGAGGTTGATTCATTCAAGTGGTAATTAAGCAAAATATGAACTTAAGTATGACCGTTAGTTAACAAGAAATCAGACTTTTCACGTTATGTTCTGTTAAACGAATGGGGTGTCATCTGTTCATGCTTTCGTCACACATAGGGTGTCATCTGTTCATGTTTTAGTCATTCATTGGGTGTCATCTGTAAATGTTTTTCGTCACTCATGAGGTGTAATCTGTACACATTTTTTTTCGTCACTTATGAGTGTCATCTGTTTCATCGCCCGATATGTGCCATCTGTTTTGTTGTCCAATTCATCATGATGTGTTTCAGTTCTGATTAGGTTGTTAACTAGAGGATATGACAAGCCAAGATATGATTAAGATTGTTAAATGATTTTGTTTGAGACACGTGTTATCTGCGTGCTATGTTAAGCCATGTCATGATCAAGTACGTTACTTTATTTCATTTACGTTATATGTCAAGTTCAGTTATGTATGTCATGATCAAGTACGTTACTTTATTTCATTTATGTTATACGTCAAGTTCAATTATGTTATGTCATGATCAAGTACGTTACTTTATTTCATTTATGTTATATGTCAAGTTCAGTTATGTTATGTCATGATTGCATTTATGACATGTGGATGCATGTTATTATGTGAGTTAAAGTGCTTACTGAGTATTTTAAAATACTCAATCCCCCACAGTTAATTATGATGTAGGTGGTGATGGCGAGCAGCAAGAGTGGGAGACTGCCATAACGAGTTAGATCAGATGAATTTATATTTTCAGTTTATGATTTGATTAAAAACTTAGGAAAATATTTTCTGTTAAACTTGGTTATTCAAGTAATTTATTTTACGATATGATTTTCTATGAATTATGATGAGTGAAAGTTTCATGGATTATGGATTTCAAGTTTTGACGTTATTTCAGAATTTAATTGAATTTTTTGAGGTTTTATTAATTATGTATTTAAGACACTTTATCGCTTCTGCTATTTTATCATTAAGATTCTGATCATGGATAAGTTTAATGCTTCCGCTATTTAAGGTCAGGGTTTTTCCCATCATGATAAATTACGAATTTTCAATTTGAGAATTTTCTCAAAATTAGGGTTTGTTTCAAATTGGAGATTTCAAAATTGTGAAATTACACATATGCTTAACTCTCGAGGATCGGGGCGTCACAGTTTGGTATCAGAGCAATGGTTTTAGATTCTGTAGACTTTTCATAGTGAAAAATATGGCATGTCACCTACTCGGCTCCTCCATCACCTTACAAGTTAGGTACGCGTGATATGTATGTCTTAATTATTGATTCAGTATGACATGATTTAGTTTCATTATGGCATGTTTGTTACGTATATGTTATATTTGTGCAATAAGATTAGGCTTTTGGTAAGTCTTGAATTTTGGTGGGTAGTAGAGTAATGGCTCCCCCTACGAGAAACAACAATAATGCACCGGTTGATCCTGCTGCGAACCCTTCGGCAACCATGATCGAATTGTTTCAAGAATTTTTGGAGCTATTGAGGCAGACACTGATGACTCGCCCAGCTCAACTACAGCAACCGCAACAGATGACAACGGTCAACGTGCAGCTGATCCACACCTTCAGGAGGCTGAACCCGCCCGAATTTGACGGTCTTTCATCTGATCTATTGTAAGCTGACGATTAGATTGCGAGATTGGAGCAAATCTTCTAGTTTATGATGTGTTCTGAGATTCAAAAAGTTGTTTGTTCAACTTTTATGCTAACGCGGGAAGCTCGAAAATGGTGGTAGCTCACACAAAGAACTCATGATGTTATGCATAATCTAGTGACTTGGGATCGATTTAAGGAGCTATTTTTTGAGAAGTATTTTCCGATCACCGTCAGAGCGAGCAAGGAGGTCGAATTTCTTAGGCTGGTGCAAGGTAATAGGACTATAGCTGATTATGAGAGGAAGTTCGAGGAATTATCTCGCTACGCCACGCATTACATTGATAGCGAGATCAAGAAGGCTCACACGTTTGAAAGGGGACTTCGTCCAGAGATAAAGGGTTCTGTGTCACTCCACAAGCATACCACTTATGCAGCAGTGGTTGAAGCAACGTTGTTAATGGAGCAGAATCTTCCACCAAGAGAGCTGACACGGAATGATCGCTTGTCGCAAGAGAAAAGGAAGTTTCATGACGACCATTTTGAACAACGAGATGCAAAGAAACAAGTTAGAGATTCTCATTCTGTTTGCGTCACTTGCAACAAAAGCCACGTCAGACAGTGTTATCAGAAGATTGTTTTAAGTGTGGAAAAAAGGGACATTATCTCAAAGATTATCCGTTGAACAAACAAGGTCAGAATGATAGCACAACAATCAACAGGAATAAAGGAAAGGCATTCGCTTTGTCACATCAGGAAGCAGGCGATTAAACTGCAGTTTTTATTGGTATACTTTTTGCTTTTGGGCATTCAATCTTCTCGTTGATTGATCATTGATTTTGTTTTGTTCATTTATGTTTTGTGTCTTACCGTTGATTGAGTTTTGGATTCTTTTTTTGTTATTTCTAGTGTTTTAAAAAAGGTGGCATCTTCCTTTCGAGGATGAAAGTTTTTAAGGAGGGGAGAATGTAATATCCCGACTCTTCGTAAATGGGCATTTTTGAAAAATTGATTTCAAAGATAAAGTGAATTTAAAATTTGATTTTAAAAAGTGATTATTTGTAATTTGGGTAAAATAATTTTAATTTATAGGTTTAGTTTAAATTTCAATTATTCAATTTCAAAAGAATTTTAAAATATATTATAAAATTTTAGCTCACTCACACCATATACTCATGTATACCCTAGTATTACCCTAACCACATTTTATCCTTGATCAAGCAATCTCAACCCTCAATTGAATTTCACTCACACTACATGCATATGTACCCTAAACAAACCTTTAACCTATTATATATATATATATATATATTCCTAAACAATAATTTCTTCTCTCGCAGCCCTCTCCTCCCCTTCGCAGCCTCTCCTCCCCCGCGCAGCCACCTGCAGCCAGCGGCTCTTCTCCTTCATTGGTCTCTCTCTAATTGAATTTGAGTAATCTTCTCTTTCTTTCTTCTCTTTCTTTCTCTCTCTGTCTCTCTCTCTCGTCCTTGCTTCGTCTTCCTCTCCCTGTTTCTTCCCCTCTCTGTTTTTCTCTTCTCTTTTCTACTGCTTCTCTGTAACCCTTTGTTGCTCTCCCTCCCTTCCTCTGTTTTTCTCTCTCAGCTATCCTATTGCTCTTTCTTCATTCCCTCACTATTTTTCTTTTCTTTCCCCTCTCTGTTTCTTTCTCCTTCTCGTTCTCTCTCTCTCTCTCTCTCTCTCTCTCTCTCTGACTCTCTCTGCATCCATCTTCTTTCTCTCTCTCTCTCCCTTTTCTTTTGCCATCACTGGTGGTTTATCACCGAGACTCATTTTCCTCTTCCTTCTGTTTCCCTTTCTCTCGTCCTCTGTTTTTCTCTCTCTATCTATGTCTCTCTCTGCTTCTCTCTATCTCTGTCTCTCTCTGCTTCTCTCTATCTCTGTCTCTCTCTACTTCTCTCTATCTCTGTCTCTCTCTGCTTCTATCTATCTCTGTCTCTCTCTGCTTCTCTCTTTATCCCTCTCTCTCTTCCCCTCTCAGTTTCCTTCACTGTTTCTCTTCCCCTCTTTGTTTCTCTCTCCTTCTCATTTTCTCTCTCTCTCCCCCTGTTTTGTCGTGCTTTCCGTTCTGCAACTGGGTCTTGTACCCAGTTGCTCTGTTCTAAATCGGTTCAGCTCAATCGGACCGGTCTGAACCAGTCCATCAGATAAAATTGAACTGGACTGGTCTGAACCCACCCAGTCTGAACCTTTTGGCCCGAAGCTTTATCTTTTGACTCTAGACCCGATATATTATTTTCTGACCTCGTTCTGACCGTCGCCCAATGTGTGCCATCTGTTTCATCGCCCAATTCGTCATGATTTGTTTCAGTTAACGTGTGATCAGTTCTGATTAGGTTGTTAACTAGAGGATATGACAAGCCAAGATATGATTAAGATTGTTAAATGATTCTGTTTGAGACACGTGTTATCTGCGTACTATGTTAAGCCATGTCATGATCAAGTACGTTACTTTATTTCATTTATGTTATATGTCAAGTTCAGTTATGTTATGTCATGATCAAGTACGTTACTTTATTTCATTTATGTTAAAGGTCAAGTTCAGTTATATTATGTCATGATTGCATTTATGACATGTGGATGCATGTTATTATGTGAGTTTGCTTACTGAGTATTTTAAAATACTCGTTCCCCCACAGTTATTTATGATGCAAGTGGTGATGACGAGCAGCATGAATGGGAGACTGCCATAACCAGTTAGATAAGATGAATTTATGTTTTCAATTTATGATTTGATTAAAAACTTAGGAAAATGTTTTCTGTTAAACTTGGTTATTCAAGTAGTTTATTTTACGATATGATTTTCTACGAATTATGATGAGTGAAAGTTTCATGGATTATGGATTTCAAGTTTTGACGTTATTTCATAATTTACTTCAGTTTTTCGAGATTTTATTAATTATGCATTTAAGACATTTTATCGCTTCCGCTATTTTATGATTAAGATTCCGATCATGGATAAGTTTAATGCTTCCGCTATTTAAGGGTCAGGGTTTTTCCCATCATGGTAAATTACGAATTTTCAATTTGAGAATTTTCTCAAAATTACGGTTTGTTTCGAATTGGAGATTTCAAAATTGTGAAATTACACGTATGCTTAACCATCGGGAATCGGGACGTCACACAATTATTTCAAGCAACCAATGCAACAATATAAAGGAAATTTTTTTCTTTCAGAAATGCAAAGGAGAAGAAGAAAATAAGCCACACAACTCATAAGTACTTCAAAGCTACTATCCAGGCACCTGCGGAACACCATGATCGGTATATGATTCCAACCAGACCTCAGAATCAATTGAACGTAACTATATTTTAATCATATCACTTATCAACAAAGCATGAGATGCTACTGAGAATAAGAACTCCAGTCAGAAGTATGCTATGTATTGGAGTTAAGACGACCTGATGCCTTTGATTCCTATAGCTACTGCCCACTGGAGCCCGAAATTAGGACTGCCTATCACACTACATCTACAACGCACTCCAATACACCTATGGTCTAGGATCGAAGCTCAAGCTTACTGAACAAGATGAAAGATCAAGAGTAGATTTAGTCCCAACAAGCTAGTATTATAGGATCTTGAACCCATATCAGAAATGTAGTAGGCATAAAGCCGAGTCTTACTACTAAACCAGTCACTTGTTGGTCCAATCCATATCATTGGGTATTCTAATACATTGGCTCGTGGTTGCAATTAATCCTCTATTTCTAAAATATCATTAATTGAAGTTAACATTGAATTTGAATCTTTGATTGTTGACCAACAATTCTTTCCCAATTCTCTTTATTTATTTATTTTATTTACACATTATTATCTCAATTTATACATACACATTATTATCATACTCTGTTGTGCTTTTACCATGCATAAAACAAGTTGATAGTTGACAAACTATTCATCAATCACTGAAAGCAACTTCAATGTTTGACTGAGGGCCATATACAGTTTGTCACTTAATCAAAAATAATTTATTAAGATAGACCAGTAGGTATAATCTCCATTATCTTCTGGCCATGAAAAAGGAGAGGAGAGGGCTCCTTTCTCAACTTGAAGTTGAAAATTTTCAATAGCTTAACTTTCCACCTCTTGTTGTTTCTGTAAGACGAGGCAAACCACACTGCAGTCATCTACTTTTGCATTTGGGAACTTCCTCTCCCATGCGACGGAAGCCGCCTCCACCACATCTTTCGCCGCTGTTTGTTCATTATCTGCCGCCCACACTATGGATGCTACTTCATCGTTGCTTAACACATCCCATATCTGTATATTTCGATAGAAAGCAAAAACAGAAAACAGATTTTTTAGAATTAGAATGTCAATATGATACTACTGATTAGAGAAAATTTTATGGGGAAATAAAAAACGATTTTTAAACTCCCGACAAATTTTTAATGAAATTTGACGTTTTTTGACAGGGAAAAGACAGTTCTCTCTTGCCTATTTTGTTTGAAAAACTTTCTACTGGATTTAGAGTTCAAATATTGTTTTTCTTTTTCTCGATGATCTATCAACCGTATTTTCTCATACTATGAAGGGCATGGTTTTGACTAACCCCGTCACTTGCGAGGATAATGAAATGGTCATCGGAGTTTAGGCGGTGGAATGAGATGTCAGGGATGACGATGATGCCGTGGTTTTTTAAAGTGAAGTCTCCGAAGGCTCGGGACATGGCTAAGCCAGGACGATCTTCATTGGGGAGCCATACTCTCTGTATATGTGATTCTTCTTTTAAAGCTAGTACTCTTCCATTGCACCTCCTTATTCTTTCTGCTTCAGCTGCATTAAGGACAATAACCGATCAATCATTTGACCAAAACCCACTTAGAAAAACCGTTTTAGAAGGAAAAACAAATAAGAATTGGAAAAATTACTCCAACCTCTCATCTAGTTTGTTTAAATTGACAATGACTCTTACTCTACTTCAAAAAAAGTGATGGACTTTCCTTATTTTAAGATTTTTTATTGAAAAATAAACCAAAAACATTATTTCTTACACTAATGCCCTTAAAATACATTTCAATGCAGATTTACCCTTTTTTGTCAACCGTGAGTTTTCTAACTCAAAGTCATTTTCAGATTCCAAATTTCTCTTTTTTCTTCTTTTAAAATTATTTTCATTCTAAAATCATTTTTGCAGGAAATGTTTTAAGGGTATTTTTGTACTTTAAAAGAGAAACAAACGTTTTTTGTGTTATTTAAGCAAATTAGAGAGAGAGAATTGGTAGAAATTTTCTTAAAAGAAATAATGGATCAAACATTTTCCTTTTGGAGTAAGAGATTCTTACAAGGTAATCCAGGCTTCAGATCAGTAGTTAATTGAATGGAGCTGATTCCACCATCTGAAACTCTCCCCAAGACAGCCCTTGAATCACCCAAATTAGCAATAACAAGATCTTCACCCTGATTTTTTTTGTAACTCCATTATTTCTTCATACCCAATTTTAAAAACACAAAAAGAACAAAAGAATATATAAATGTTTGAGACATACCTGTCTTACAACAACAACAGCAGCGGTTCCACTAATTGAGCAGTCCAAATTCTCTAGAAGCTTAATCTCTTTGTCCATCACCTTGAAAGCACTAACAATAGCTTCATTCCATTCATCAAATTCCTTACTTGGTTCCATTATTTCGCCGTCTCTTTTATCAGAATGATGTTTAGATTCGTCGAAGTTATCAGAAGTGGTAAGTTTTGACAGAGGTTTCTTTTGGCTAAGTAAAAGAGAAGGCAGACGATCTTTCACCATATTGCTCACTATACGACCATTATTCCCATGCCCATCAAAAACTCCACAAAATGCCCCGTCTTTAACTCCATAGTCCTAGTAAAATCAAAAGAGGCTTATAAGCTTTCATCTCGAATGAACATGGAAGAAGATCAACAAAACAAAATCCAGTATTTATATTGTGTTTTTAGTTTTGAAATCTTGTCGATAATTAATTCAAATTACACTTTTGAAATAACTGAAAACTTTACATAAACTCATCTAATATCAACCAAAAACTCAATGATATTGCTGAATTCTATGTTGTTCCATCAATTTTCTCTCTGGGGAATTTTATCAGTAACGTGAAGGGCACTTCTATGTAAATGAAAACTCTGCATATATCCCGTAGAAATCAATGCCTAATAACAATCTAACAAGAAACGAGTAAACGAATGATTATATGAAGAAAGAAAGCGATGAGTAAACCTGACAAAGGATGGCAGAGTCTTGGTTTACTCCTTTGCTTCCTTGTTTAGAACAAACAGAACCAAATTTGTGAAACCCATTATTCTGGAATGGGTTTTCTTCAAAGGTTAACCCATTTGGAAGGCCATCTTCAGTTTCATGAACCTGAGAAGAAGATGCAGCGGATATGCAGATTCCCATTCCCAAAACCCCAAAGGAGAATTTATTTTCTTTATATTTTAACTAGTTGTGTGTAGACCAATGATTTGATCAGCCACTGTCCTAGTATTTAAGGACCTCTACCATGCGTACATTAGCAATTAAATTGTATATTAATTCATAGTTGCATAATTAAATACCCATTGACTTAATAATTCACTCTTTTTGGAAAAAAAAATCTATTAATTAAATTTGTACCCCAAGATTCACCTGAAGAGGCAGGCGATGAATATTCATAATTTCAAATTGTGGATGTGACTTGGCATTGGG
This sequence comes from Datisca glomerata, assembly GCA_003255025.1. Classification (NCBI taxonomy): domain Eukaryota; kingdom Viridiplantae; phylum Streptophyta; class Magnoliopsida; order Cucurbitales; family Datiscaceae; genus Datisca; species Datisca glomerata. The sequence continues at coordinate 43,758 of QANY01002483.1, forward strand.
TAAGTATCTTTGACACACCTTGATAGTCCATTTCATACCACGTATGGTTAGAAGTAATTGAACGTAACAATCAGGCTAATTGATCATAATGACAATTTTTTAATGTGATAGAAATTTGATCTATCTAAATTTTTCATTCATCATGATAAAAAAAATTTCTTTATTTTTTTGTCTAATTAGTTGTATAATTTAGATACCGACATTGACAATCATATAATAAGTTTGAGTTTTAAATTTTCATGATGAATGAAAATTTTCATATAATTTGTGTCTTGTCCAAATTTAAAAATTATTGTTTGAATTCACAAAGTCATATAATGAACTAAAATAGAATTTAGGATAAATTTATTTATGATGTTCATTATATATGATCATCTTAAGTTCAATTTAAACATATGTATAGTAGATTACATAACAAATGTAACGTGAAGGATCTGATATAATTGATCGAAAAATAATTTCAGGAGGATAATTATTGAGGGAATGTGACATTCTTAATTATTATATAATTTAAACACCAATAATTCTTGGGGTTCCAAATTCATTTGTTTTTAAATATTGGGAGTGTCTTATTTTTGAATCCACGATAATATGTGATCCACACTCCTATAATTGGCCTGGCCTAATGAGTGTTGACTTGTTACTTTAAATAGGAAATGCGTGGAAGGACCTATTAATGGTTGACTCCCCAAAATTAGAGTTTTCCAAAGAAAAATAAAAGAAATAAATGTAGCAGAATTTTTCATGGAAAAATAGCTTCTTCTTCTTTCTTTTTAAACTCACGGAAAATTGCTTAAGATAATTAAAAGTTGCCCAAGAAAAAAATATGCGGGCATGTCAAATACGTGGCGCCTATGCAAATCCTATTATATTAAGTAATTATTGCATTACAATTAGCAATTAAATTTGAATATCATGAGCTCGTGCTTTCTCTTAATAAAACTATCTTGGAAATTTGGACGGTTATGATCGTCTCTATACTTTGACTTTCTCAATTCCCAACAGTGTGGATCTCATTTATGTTGTCATAGACTCGTGGGAAAACACACATTATAGTTGGCAGTACGTATGGATGATGCTCTAGAAGACAAAACTTGTCAATTTTCTTCGTGTCCTTAAAAATTGGTTTAAAATAATAAGAAGTCGTAAGCCAGATGATTAAGAACCAATTAGAGAACTAATTAGTAAACTTATCCCCCCACAAAGCTGAATAACTTTAGCTTTACATGAAAGGGCAAACCCCATAGTTTTCGTGTGGCTATAATTTTCAAATGATTAAGTAATTATGTTTCAGTATCGGTAATATATTAAATAAAATTCATATATCAATATCAAAATCTCACAAATAACTGTATGTGTATGTGTGTGTGCTCGTACTTATTAGGGTTGGAATTCAAACCTGCAGATAATATTGATATATCAAATGAATCTGTAATGTATGATGAGTAAAATTTCAAATCATTGACTGCTATATCATTAACCCGGGACTTCTTGTTGTATAAAATAAAATATAGTAGTTGATCAAGCTTTTACATGAATTATATAAGATGTGCTTATACATATTAAGTTAGTTCTACATCTTTGGCATTGACTACTATCAATTATGATAGGTTATCTCACCATTATAAGGCAACTGCATTATACATTAAAAAAATGCGTAAATGCGTACAGAAATCTATCCATTGAGTTTTATTGATCATGTCCTTGTCAACCTGCCAATTGCTAATTCAATCAAAATATTGTATCCACACTGCTTTCCATAATTCATATCAATAATTGATCATTTTTAATTTGTTTTCCATTTTGAGATGATAACGATGGTGTGTGTGTGTGTGTTTGTGAGGGAGGGAGGGAGGGAGGGAGGGAGGGCAAGTACACATATATAATTCATGAAAATGATCATGGTTTATACAGACAGAAGTATATGAAATAGGTTACTCATAACTCAACCAGTACTTGCATCAAAATTTGAGTAAAATCTCAATTGCTAATATTCTCACTGGCTGGAGATAGGAATATTATCATCACCAGGCACAGAGTCACCTACAGGCAATTTCTTCGCCAGAGACTTAGGTATGTCAACATACTCTTGCGAACAACGCTGTTGAGGGTGTGATAGCAATACACACATGTATCGGTAAATAACACGAGCAATTGCTTGACCACTCTCATGAATGTATCCTTCATATTCACTGACATGTTCAAGCGAATCCACAAGCGAGTCATACACCTCCTGGGGACAGTTATCAGGTCCAGGTTTGTCGTGGAGATACAGAACATCCAAAGTGAAAAGCTTCTGGTTTACAGGCCATTGATGTTGTGGTTTAGTAGATGATCTGCAGTATATAAGGATCTAGACACAACAAAACATATATTTAAAGATATTGTCAAGTCTACAGGTTGGTAGGAATTTGGAAATGATAATTATCCTTCTAGTAAAGAAACACGCGAATTGATGAACCCATAGGGGTATCCAACCAATACTTACCACTCTGAAAATCCGATTCTGAGCACGGGACTTTTTTGCTTCATGAGCTGCTATTCGGAAAAGAGTGGTGAGATCTGCATGACTGCAAGATGAAGTAGCTGAAAGATTTCGTAGTGCAGCAGCTGCAGACTCAACATCACTGCTGAACTCTTTCCTTAGCTTGAATATGAGACAGGACACAAGGACCAGTGAATATACAAAAAAGAATGTAATTAAACAAGAAAATAAGAAGCTAGCATGGCTTTCATGAGCAGAACATAAATTTTCTTTCCACTCCATTGTATATGGCAGAAGCAGAAATAAAACGAACCACATTAGTAATCAAAATACAAAATGCAGAAAAGGCAACAACTAAATGATTATCAGCATATCATTTGATCCAATTATCCTGATACGTCTCCGTATCTAAAAAAACTAGATTCTGCATTGTATTGTCAAGACCCAGAACACCAATAATCGAAAGGGTCACTAATTGATGTAGACTCTGAAAACACCGGCTGGGGAATCAAAACAGCTTTATGGTTAAAGTAGGAGTTTGATGAAAAAGTTTTGGTTCTAGCGAGGTTCAGTCAAAGCTGGAAGCTTTAAGTCAAGGGGATTCTCCCTTATGTTATTCCAATGTTACAAGACATCGATTACATGTCGGAGCAGACCATTTGACTGTTAAAATGATTTCTGGTAAAGAGTCTGACGAATGAAGTTATGGGGTCTGAAGTCACCATTTCCCATCTTCAATGTCTAGTTTCAGTTCTCACTCCTCAGAATCAAATTGCATGACTGAGAGAAAGGATATCAGGAATAAATAAAAACTCTGTTCTTAACTTGTCGGTCTGTCGTTGCAACTAATGGATAATCTTGTTTGTCTTTTCAATACCTACTTTTCTGCTCAAGATCACATTAGATTGTGCCTCCAAATCTTCGCTCATAGAGCATACCCAAAATGTCGTGCAGTAATAACCTTACAAATGGTCAAATGCAGAGAAGAAGGTTGCTCTGTGAGGTTAGCTTATCTCCAGTTCTGTTCAAATGTACCGTCATACAGTTTAAGCAGGCAAATTTATAGAGTAATAGAGAGGGATTAAATACAGAGCAGTTTTTATCAATTTAGTCTAGGACAGTCAGAAAAATAAACAAAGGGCTGCCTCAAATTCAATTTTTCCAGAAACCAATAATCTCACCAATCGAACAAGCAGATACCAAATCTCTATGTGCTAACTCAATATTTATGTGTGCCAACTCTTTGAAAGGATGAATAATTGAACATGCTATAAAATTATTTCTCCATTCTCATTTCGACGACATTGAGGTATAATCCCCACTACTGAAAAAGAAAATAAAAACAATCAGTGGACGCTCTATTAGTGTCAAATCCTTATTTTAAAAGTAGCAAGAACTAGTTCTCCTCTCTAACACAGAGTCAAAGGCAGATAAAGACTGTCATTTTAGTCTGAAGATTCTTACCAACCCTAAAAGGGATTCTTTTGTTTTTTCGTATTTGGTAATCATTGTTGTTAATTTCAAATTTTGGTGATCACTATGCAAATTATAAATGAGAGGCGAAGGCTGAGGCTTACATCATACACAATAAGAACAAAACCTGGATTTTCTTCACCTAAGCTTACCTCCTCTTCCCACTAACCAAACAGATATCGTACAATCAGGGAAAAAAACTCCGTATAAAAAAAGAAGAAGTTAAGATATATCACCTAATGGAAATCGAACAAAAGAAAAACCAAATTCTTATAGCTCAGTTCTTAATATTTCTCAGAAAACAGATAAACTGGGAAAAGAACAGGAAATGGAAGTGTACCCAGGAAGGGGAAGTGCCGAGAGTGGAGAAAGCGAAGCGATGATCGGGGTTGATGGAGAGCTTAGCGTTGATAAAGATAAGAATTGCTTGCTTGATGCAGTCCAACCTAGTGAGAGGACGGCCATTTGAGCCAGAAGTTTTCATTTCCACCATAGATTCAAGGTCCACATCAACGCAGAAGAGTATGTCCTCATTGCATATTCTTGATGGTTTAAGCGCATATCTAAACCCTCCGGCGCTCTCTCCCTCTCTGCCCTCCATCTCTCTAACGTGTGTTTGGATGGACGGCCAAATCCTGATCCAATTCTTACTAACGTTCACCGGGGAAACAAGAGCTTTCAATTTCGATCGGTCAGTTCTCAACCACTGTCTTCGATCGGTCAGGCCTCAACCACTGTCCCGCAGTGTTTCTACCAGATGTTTTTTTTCTTCTCTTCCATAAGGATTTTTTTTTACTCAGGAAAAATCCTTTTGCAAAATTATAAGCATTCGGTGATTTGTGAGCTCTTTGACCCTGAATTCACTTTCTCTTCACTCTTTCGCTCCTTTTTTTCGTCATTGCTTTTCTTTTACATTGATTCGTCTCTCTTATTTTCTCCTAAACCTATTTTCGTTTTTTATTTCTTCAACTTCATGTTTTTGTAACTTTTTTATTTTAAAAAAAATTAAGGTTTAGAATTAAAATCATAATTTTTTTTAAAATTTTGATGAAAATGAGTGAGAATATTGACCGAAATTTGATGGGTTTTTATTAATTTTAGCTTTTACCCATATTTTAGAGAGAGGAACTGTAGAGAGGGAATGAATTTTATTAATTTTAATGGATTTTGTTAATTTTTATAGGTTTTGTTAATTTTGATGGGTTTTGCTAAGTTTAGGTACGAGTCTACACGATGGGTACGCGGACATTGTGTAACTATTCTATAGACTACATGATGGGCACACTGACATCATGTCTTTAAGAGCTACTCGCGAGACTGAAAGACTGAATGAACCTACATCAATAAAGCTATAAGATTTAAATACCCGACTAATTTATCTCTATAAATTCCTGACCTATTTAATCCCGACATCGTACGATTTCACTATAGATCTGATGCCGAATCAACAATCGATTCATGCGCGCTACATTTTCTGTTGGTACAAATAAATATCTTTAATTCACAGTCCACGAAATATTTTACGATGCTACCATTCGTGAATATCAGTAACAAGAGCTAGATGTAAAATTACCGTTTTACTCCTCTAGTTATTTTTCCTTAACTCATTTATTGACTGTAAATAAGAAATACATATCAGTGAAGTGTCTCATACAGTTCACAATCTCTTATTCAATGAATCATGTCATCGAGTACTAGGCCCAGTTTATTTATTCACACATTCATCGATAAAGCATAAGTTGATATTATTGCTATTATAATTTTATCGCTAATTTCATATCTGTGAATCACGCAACTCCAACATAGTTGAATCACGATCCAAACAGTCGATGTATTGTCCGATAATTCAAACCCACTCATTTGACGTATCAAATATCGCAAGTAACTAGGTCAAGTTTCATATTCACCTTAAGATTAAGATAATTATGAAAATGTACTTAAGGTGTAATCATTAGATTCAGAGCTAGATAAACGGGTTTGTTCTAAATTAATTTGTTACTGATTTATTCAACATATTTCATAACATGTATAGGTCAACTGTTAGAGTCTCCACTCTCATGCCCCAAGACCGGCAATCTTTGGTTCAACCTAATAGTAGTAATCGGATTCGATTGCCTAGTTGATCTTAAGACTGCGAATAACATTCTAAACTATTTCAGAAGAGTTTGTCTGGAAGACCCCTCTGTCTTTACTCTTCTTACGTTGATAATAGTTTCAGGTCTTAAGTAAATTATAAACACATTTTAATTAAAGAAAAACTTCCATTTATTCATAAAATTTAGTAATACATAAATGTTAGAGAAATAACTATACTCATAAATAATTATTACATCCTACTTATGGACACAATTCCAACATGAGTTTCTCTTTTTATTTTCAATTAAGACGACTATTATATTGTTGATATAGAATTTGAAAGTTCCCTCTAATAAAATCATAAATCTAAAATTTGATACTTATTTATCTACTTAGCTAATGAATTACTAATATATTAATTAATACCTGTTTTTTTTATCTATATAACAATCAATTATGTATTTTCTAACTATTTTAATACCTTAATAATATATATTAAAACTTGATGGAAGTTAGGTATGGACATGTGGCACACTCTGAGATGTTCATATCTAACTATATATATGAGATACATAAGATTTGTTATCGGTGACTTTTAGATAATGTAACTAGATGTTACAAAATATAAGATTAATTAGAATCAAAATTAATTTTTGTTTGTGGAATCTTTATCTATTGTTATATTATGTATAAAGTTTGTTTTTCTAGTTCTTTATTAGAAATGTTTTTTTCAATTATTTTGTATAAAATTTGGTGTTTTGACACATTGTCTGTACCTGATTTATACATATCCATACGAAAATATGTACACATTATATATGTTTTTATAAAAAAAATGTACATATAATGTCTTAATATGCCTTTGCTAAATGTTTATATTTTCAATAAACATTATGCTACTAATGAACTAAATCGTCAAATTATTATATACATATACATACAAATTAAACATGTACACATATATATATGGGTTTGATATATAAATAACATATGTATATGTATTGGTTTCACTATAATTGAATATTTATATTCATTGCTTAATTTTAATTAATTATGTTATTAATGTACTTAATGTGATCAATATTATTTAATTTAATTAATTTATTTTTAGATTTTAAGTACACAAAGACATTTGGCATGCATTGGGTATGGACACTTGACGCAATGAGAGGTGTCCATACTCAACTATATATATATAGTTTGAATGCTATTTGAATAGTACAGAAAAATTATTCTACATCTAAACTAAAAGTGAAATAGGAATAATAATAGCTTATTTATAATATTAAAATGTGAATGCTATAGAAAATAGTTCTATTTTACCAATTTGTCATATTCGTAAGAAATAATTATATCATATTAAGAGAGAGTTTCTCGTATTTAAAATATATTCATGCATTTCTATAAATTCATGTATATGAATGAATCATTATTGATTTATAATAATGATTATATCATATGAAGAAAGAGTTTCTCGTATTCAAATTGTATGTCTTTCTATAAATTCATGGATAAACTCATGTATAGTTACTGATACCATAACTATTATGGTATATTTAATTTGTAAATTTATAACGAATAAATCATTATTGATTTATAATAATAATTATATCATATTAAGCGAGAGTTTCTCGTATTCAAGATATATTTATGTCTTTCTATAAATTCATGTATAGTTACTAATAACATAATTATTACAAAATATTTAATTTGTAAATTTATAACGAATAAATCATTATTAATTTATAATTAAATATTAATTATAAAATATCTTGAAATCAATCTACAAATATTCACGTCTCTAATTACGTAAGATTATCAAAATATTTTATTTTACTAACTATAAACAAATTATTATTGGATAAAAAATAAAATATTATCAAATAAATTAAATGAGAAATGAGGTGAGATACCTAAGGTGTGCTATATTTTAATAGGTTTTAAAGGTCAAAAATGAGAATAAAAAATTTATCCCTTTTAATATAGTATAGAGGTAGGAGATTTCACGAAATGACTCCCAATAAAAAGAATTAAAGAAATTTGTTTTTTCAAATTATTAATTACAAAAAAGTATATAAGCAAAGTAATGAAAAAATAGTGTATAAAAGAATTAATAAAATAAGTAAGAAAATTATTTATTTTATTCTATATCTAAACGGGGATTTAACGGCGAAAAGAACTCTTTCATTCTATGCTACTAAAAACTAAAGATTACTAACGGTTAAAAAAATGGAAATACGAATAACAAAATTAACCAAAAAATTATATAAGAATTGCATTTTGGGAAGGGCTTTTTGAAAGACTAAAGCCCATGAAAAAATATTTTGTAAACTTATACACCTTCAGTAACTTGTTCAATCTCTAATTCCGGGTGACATTCCCTTCACTTTTCTCTTATTTTTTCCTGATAGTCCTTCTTACACATTGACACACACTCTCTCTCTTCATCTTCCTCTTCATCTATCTCTCACTCATTTTTTCATAAACTCATTTTCTCATGAACCCATTTTTGTTTTTTATTTCTTCATACTTCATTTGCTTCATGATTTTATAACTTTTTTATTTTCTACAAAAATTACGGTCGAGAGCTAAAATTATAATTTTATTTATGAAATTTTGATGGAAAATGTGTGAGAATATTGGCCAAAATTTGATGGGTTTTGTTAATTTTAGCTTTTGCCCATATTTGAGAGAGAAAAACTGTAGATGGCCAAAATTTTGATGGGTTTTGCTAATTTTGAGAATATTGGCCAAAATTTGATGGGTTTTGTTAATTTTTATAGGTTTTATTAATTTTGATGGGTTTTACTAATTTTGGGTACGAATCTACACGATGGGTACACGGACATCGTGTAGCCATCCTGTAGACTACATGATGGGTACACTAGCATCGTGTAGTCATCATGTAGGCTACATGACGGGTACATGGGAATTTTAAACAACGTGCAATTATGCATATATGACATTATATGAGAAGATAATGTTGGAAACAATTTTTTCACTTGTACCTTGTATCAGAAAATTTCTGAACTGGCGGAATTCCTTCGAGCGTTCTACATGTTCTTCAAGATTTGAGATCCAAATCACGTACTTGAACTCCAAGAACGATTTGTGAATTTCGTCCACCATCAACCACCCGTTAATTTCAAAAATATATCTCACGAAATTTTGTGTGGTAATTTGAGTATGGGCTCCCAAAATGATTGAAGAAGAAAAATCGAAAATTTTCTCCTTCAATATAATTTCGGTGGCAACAGGGAGGGAGAGGAAAACATTTTTCTTTCTTTTATTTTTTTAACAAGCAATTGTATCTCATACAATACCTATCTGCAATCAGATTGTTATTAGATATTGATAAAATGTGATTTTTGATATTTATAAATATACCCATATATTTTTAAATTTTTGAAAACTCACCTCATATATTCCCTAGAGTTTGAGTTGTATAGAGATTCATCAATCCAATTAATAGATTTAATTGATCATTATCAATTAATTTATTAATTTATTTTTATTTACTAATTATTCAATAATTTAGAAAATAATAAATTAATTAATTTTAATACATATAATCACACTTAACTACTTAAGTGACATCATCTATCACATATAGGTGTAGGAAATATGTTTTGGCATCAAAACAGATTTTGATCCAATTTACTTCGTTTCTCTATTCATGTTCTCATGAGCTATTTCTGATATCTGAATGGACACACATGAACAAAGCTAAGGATTCAAATACCCAGTGAATTTATCTCCATAAATTTTTGACCTATTTAATCTTGACATCGTACAACTCAACTGTAGGTTTGATGCCGAATCAACTCTCGATTCATGCGCGCTACGTTTTCTATGGGTATAAATAAACCCTTTTTATTTTCACGGTCCACAGAATATTTTAACATAATACTCATCGTGAATATCAGTAATAAGAGCGGAATGTAAAATTACCATTTTACCCATCTTGTTTTATTTCCTTAACTCATTTATTGACTGTGAATAAAAATGACATAATAGTGAATTGTCTCGTACAATTCACAAGTCTTAATCAATGACTCAATTCATTGAATACCTGGTCAGGTTAATTTATTCACACACTCATCAATAAAGTATAAGGTGATATTGTTACTTTCGCAATCCAACCATGAATTTATATATATGTGAATCACGTAACTCCAACTTAATTGAATTATAATGCAACAGTCGAGGTATTGCCCGCCAATTCGATCTCACTTATTTGACATATCAAAGATTGCAAATAACTAAGTCAAGCTACGTATTCACATTAGGATTAAGGTAATTACGAAATATCCTTAAAGTGGAACAATTAGATTTAGAGCTAAGTAAACAGTTTTGGGCTCTAAACTAATTTGTTACTGGTCTATTTAACATGTTCATAACATGTCTGGGTTAACTGTTTGAGTCTTCACTCTCATTCCCCAAGACTGGCATTTATTGGTTCAACCTAACAGTCGTAATCAGATTCGATTGTCCAGTCGATCCTAAAACTACGAATATCATTTTGAACTTTCTTAGAAGAGTTCGTCTAGAGACGCCTCTGTCTTCACTCTTCGTTTGTTGATGAAAGTCCGTGATTTGAGTAATTTATAAATACACTTTAATAAAACTTTTAATTTATTTATAAGAATTCAATAATACTAATGTATGAAAAATAACTAAATACAAATAAATAGTTATTACACGCTACTTTATGGACATATTCCAATAATCTCCCACTTGGGAAAATGTAGGCGTGTATAATCTCTTATCCCCAAGTCCTCCAAATGACCATAAAAAACTTTATTGCTTCAAGTCTTCGTGAATGGATCTGCCAGGTTATTGATCATCGAAATATGTGTAACCACAACATTTCCATTTTAAACAATTTTTCTAATCAGGTGATATTTACGTTCTATGTGATTGGATCTCTTGTGGCTTATAGGTTCCTTGGAATTCGCTGCAGCCCCACTGTTAGCAAAATAAAGTGTTATGGGTTTGTCAGCGTTTAGAACAACTTCTAGTGTCTTCAAGAACTTCTTAAGCCATACTGCCTCCTTTGTAGCTTCACAAACTGTCACATATTCAGGTTTCATGATAGAATCAACAATGTAAGATTGCTTGATACTTCTCCATATAACTGCTCCATTGTTCAAGATGAACACCGATCCTGAAGTGGACCTCCTAAAATTCTTGTTTGCTTGAAAATCAGAATCAGTATACCCCGTTATATTCAAGTCATTATCTGAATACACAGGCATGTAGTTCCTTGTTCTCCTCAGATACTTAAGGACATGTTTGATGGCACTCCAGTGCTCGATTTCAGGATTAGATTGAAAACAACTCACCACACCCACGGCATAGCAAATGTCTAGTCTCGTGCAAAGCATCACATACATGAGACTTCCTACGGCTGAGGCATAGGGAATCTTTCTCATGTTTTCCTCTTCTTTAGGAGTCTTGGGAGACTACTTTTTGGAGAGGCTGACTCCATGTCTAAAAGAAAGAAATCATTTCTTGGAGTTTTATATACTGAAGCGATCCAACACCTTATCAATATATGTTGTTTGAGACAGTGCTAATTGTCTGTTCTTCATATCTCGAAAGATCTGAATACCTAAGACAAATGTAGTTTCTCCAAGATCCTTCATATCAAATTATTTTGCAAGTCCAAACTTAACATTAAATAATTTTCCTACATCATTCACAATGAGTAAAATATCATCTACGTACAAGACTAGAAAAATCGCATTCCATTCGTGTATCAGCTTATACACACATGGTTCTCATCCACTACATGTTCAAAACCATAGTTCTTAACAGTTTCGTCAAATCTAATATTCCACGATCGTGACGCTTGCTTAAGTCCATAAATGGACTTCTAGCCTCTTGGCCTTCCTCCATGAATCTGTCTGGTTGAGCCATATAAATGCGCTCACTAAGATTGCCATTCAAAAATGCAGTCTTGACGTCCATTTTCCAGATTTCATAATCAATGGCAGTTATAATGGAAAAAAAGGATTCAGATGGATTTAAGCATGGCCACCGGTGAGAAAGTATCCTCTTAGTCTATACCTTCCTTTTGGGTGTAGCCCTTGGCTACCAGCCTAGTTTTGAATGTTTCTACATTACCATCTGGACCTCTTTTCTTCTTATAGATGCATTTGCATCCTACGGGTTTTACCCCTTCAGGAAGATCTACAAGCTTCCAGACTTTGTTCGAGTACATCGAAAGTATCTCAACATTCATGACTTCTTGCAATAAGTTTACTTTAGGACTAGCCATGACCTTTGAATATGAGACAAGTTCATCAAAGTCCTTATCTGAGATAGCTATCAAAGGTTCTCCATAGAACATATACCTCTCAGGTTGTCTCATAACTCTCCCACTACATCAGGGCTTCATAGGCTTTGGCTCTTGTCGTGGTTCTTCCATTATTGGATCAAAAACAATTTTTGATTAGGGATTCAGTGTCCTCCCACTCTATAATTCATTTAGCACAATTGTTCTTCTCGACTATACACTTTTAATGTAATCTTCTTCAAGAAAATGAGCATTCATGCTAACGGATGTTTTCTAGTCAGACGTACTGTAGAAGATGTACCACTTCGTTCTTTTAGGATATCCAACGAACATGCATAATTCTGAACGACTGGCCAACTTGTCTGCCTTCGATTTTAGAACATGTCTGGGCACCCTCATATTTTGAAATGCTTAATAGATGACTTTTGTCCATACCATATTTCATATAGTGTACCGGGCATCGTCTTCGATGTAACTTGGTTCAGAATATATGACGTTTTTTCGAAGACATATCCCCAGAAAGAATCTGGGAGGGATTAGTAACTCATAATAGATCTAACAATATCCATTAGAGTTCGATTCCTTCTTTCTGATACACCATTTTGCTGTGGCGTACCAGGTGTTGTAAGCTGAGAAATAATACATTATTCCTTAAGAAAATATTTGAACTCTCCTAGCATGTACTCTCCATCATGATCGGATCATAGTATTTTTATTTATCTTTATAATTACTTTTCAACCAAGGCCTTATACTCTTTGAACTTTTCAAAGGTTTCAGACTTTTGACGCATTAGATAAACATGACCAAAACGTGAGTAGTCATCAATAAAGATTACAAAGTATTCATAACCTCATCTTACTTGGATATTCAATGGCCCACATACATCACTATGTATGAGTTCAAGGCATTGAATGACTCTTTCACCTTTTGCTAAAAAATGTATATTGGTCATTTTGCCTTCAATATAGGACTTGCATGTGGGTAGTGATCTCACACTTAAAGTTTGCAAAGGACCATCATTTTAATCTTGTCCAGGCTAATATGCCCAAGGCGTAAGTGCCACAAATAAGTTAGATCGGTTGAGTCATACTTCAACCTTTTATTATCCCTTTCTGAATCATTAGTCATATATTATTGGAACTATTGGTTTTACGTGAAACGGTTTATTAAACATGTGTGCAATGGTAATTAGGCATTCATTTATAAAAATATCAATATATTTATCAATGAATTTAAGATCAAATCATTGTTCAATTAATTCACCAATAGAAATAAGATTCTTATAAAAAATTGGGATATAATAAACATCACGTAAAATAATAAAATGTTTCTCAAAATATAATTTAAAAGTTTCCACAGATACGGCCGATACTAGTGCGTCACTACCCTAGCAGAAGCTGTATTCGCCCTCGTCACGCCTTATGACTTCCCTGAGGTTATGAATACATAACAGGCCTCAGTAACCATTAATATATTTTTAGATCCCAACCTTTTGAGATATTACGGGTAGTTACGTTTCCAATGACCACTAGCTCCATAGTGATGACATTTGTCTTTCGACTTATCTTCTCTCACGGTGCTCTTGCCTTTGGCAGCTCTCAACTTTTGCTTCATCGCTTTCCTTGTAACACTTCTCTGTTTCTTCTTAGAGCTAGAGGTGGAAGGCTTTCTTTCAGTAAAGTTAGCATCTCCAGACTTCCTCTTGCCCTTCAAAAACTAGAGTCTTAGCAAGTTACAGCTCCTTCATGAGCTCAGGAAGTGAGTATTTCAGCTTATTCATCGAATAATTAAGCTTGGAGTTCTCAAAGGTACTAGGCAAAGTTTCTAGGATGATATCCACCTGAGTCTCACCATCAACTTCAGCACCCATGATCTTCATCTCATTCAGATAACTGATGATCAGCATCATATGTTCTCTGACAGGGGTTTCAGGTTTCATCCTGCAGTTCATGAAATTACGTACAATTGTCTGTCTGGCTTGACGACCCTAATCTCCAAATATTTCAGTGATGTTCAACATTATATCAGCGGCGATCTCAAAGTTTTGATGTTATTGTTGCAACACATTGCTCATAGATGCCAAGATGTAACATCTGGTGATCTTATCCAACCAATAAGCATAAACATCATTTTCCTCTTGAGTTGATTCAGCAATAGGCTCGAAGAGACAAGGGGTAGTGATGAACTTATGCTTTTCTACCGTCAGCAGAATATCAAGATTTTGTTTCCAATCCACATAATTTTCACCAGTAAATTTGTTCACATTAAAAATAGTTGAGATATGGGCTATCGACATGATTACTGAAAAGAATAAATAAATGCTCAATCGTTTAGGAAAGTATGATGCATGATGCAACTACTTAAATATTTAAAAATCCGTTAGAAAATATTTTCTTCATGATGTTACGATAAAAAATGATAGATTGTCTCGTCGAGGGATGAAGTCCAAACTATCTCTTATGTATCGAGACTCTTCTCATTTGGTTTATGCTCAAATGTCTCCACAGCTAGCTTAAGCAATCACCAATGATTTTTGCACCCTGAAACCATTGACTAGCACCTAAGTGGGGATTCTAATATGCTTCAGTCTAAGTGTTTAACCAACGCATCAACTCTTAAAAGCTTCTATGGACTAACAGTCCGTCTATGGGACGACCCTGCCCCACCACTTCCTTTAGAAGTCTTAGTTTCTCAAGCAACTTGATGACTCAAAGCGACACGACTCCAAAGTTTCTCTCATTGAAAAGAGAACTGCTATGGGCGGTTCTAAACCATTCCTCGTGGCACGATCAAGTTCGCGTTGGAGTCCTTGGAAAATTTTAACGTAAATGATCCTCCCATTTAGTTTTTGGAAAAACTTTGGATTTTTTGTTTCCCAAAACATAACTTTTATTAATTTGAAAAACGTGATGAAAGTTATAAATCCTTTCTTAATTTTAAATCCAATTTAAAATCATGACCATTATAAATTTCACATTGCAATTAAATTATAGCCATTATAAATTAATCTATAATGATGTATGTACATGCTACATGGTATTAGCGTATCCATAATGCACGATTAGAATTAAATCATACATTCAAAATTAATCTCAATCTTGGCTTATGTCTTTTTACAACCCAAAAAAATAATAAATAAATTACAAATTAATTTATAAACAAATCTTCAAGGCGGCAGTAATAGTCTATTTGTCCTTCAGGTTGTCCCACCACTTTGTAACTCTTTATAAAAGTCCATTCCCATTATAGAATCAAAATTCAAATTTCAAATTTTAAATTTTAAATTTCAGAAATTCAAATTTTAAATTTCAAAAATTCAAATTTTAAATTTCAAAAATTCAAATTTTAAATTTTGATAAAAACCCTTTAACTAAGGAAAACTATTTTCCTAATTAAATAATCTCAATCTTCTTTAAAAAACCAAAACAATTGATAAAAGATAACATTGATAATTATCTTTTGAATTCAAAATTTAACATATAAAAAGATAAAATAGATAATTATCTTTGATATTAAAATCATCTTTTATTCGTTTAAAATTCAAAATTTAAAAGATAAAAAATAGGACAAGGGTTATTATGAAACATTATAGCATTTTCTAAATCCTAATTGTTATCACCTAGGATTTCACAAACCCTAGTACCATGTAGGGTACGACAACAGACAGTGACGGCGACGAGCGCCTGAACAATATCGTCAGCAGCCAGAACAGTAACACCGGCCGCCGGAACAGTAACTCCAGCGTGAATAGTAAAATAACAAATTTTGCAACAAAATAAATTACATAAAATCCTATGCCTCGAATTCGACCTACATCAATTCTAAATTGAAATAAAAATGCCTAGAGTCAATAGTTAGAGATCCAATCACATGACACGCTCAAAACAGTTTTGAATCTACCATACAAAATCATATGTCAATATCCACAAAATTCACGATACATTCATTTCAAATATCAATATGCATAAGCAAGAATCTATTGCTCTGATACGAATTGCTAGGACCAGTTGGTTTTAAAATTAATTAAAAATAAGTTTGAACCACGAACGGTGCATGGGCGGAATATAAAAAAAATCAGTTAACTTATTTAATCAAATTAAATAACTTCAAACCAAACAACGTGTGATTATGCATATATGACATTAAACGAGAAGATAATGCTAGAAACAAAATTTTCACATATACCTTGCATCATAGAATTTCTTAACTGGCAGAATTTCTTCGAGCGTTCTTCGTGTTCTTCAAGCTTCGAGATCCGAATCACGCACTTGAACTCCAAAATTTTTTTACGAATTTCATCCACCAACAACCCACTCATTAATTTCATAAAAATATATCACGATAATTTTGTGTAGTAATTTAAGTGTGAGCTCTCAAAACGATTGAAGAAGAAAAAATTCTTTCAATATAATTATCGACGGCAACAGGGAGGGAGAGGAAAACATTTTTCTTTCTTTTGCCCTTTTAACAAGTAATTATATCTTATACAATACCTATCTGTAATCAGATTGCCAATTCGAACTCACTCATTTGACACATCAAATATTACAACTAACTAAGTCAAGCTACGTATTCACCTTAGGATTAAGGTAATTATGCAAATATCCTTAAGGCCTAACAATTAGATTTAGAGCTAAGTAAATAGTTTTGGGCTCTAAACTAATTTGTTACCGGTCTATTCAACATGTTCATAACATGTCTAGGTTAATTGTTTGAGTCTCGACTCTCATGCCCCAAGAATGGAATTCATTGGTTCAACCTAACAGTCGTAATTCGATTCGATTGTCCAGTCGGTCCTAAGACTACGAATATCATTATGAAATTTCTTAGAAAATTTCATCTGAAGACGCATCTGCCTTCACTCTTTGTTCATTGATGAAAGTTTCAGTACTTGAGTAATTTATAGACACACTTTAATAAAACTTTCAATTGATTTATAAGAATTCAATAATACTAATGTCTAATTAAATACAAATATATAGTTATTACACACTATTTTATGGACATATTGTCATCGCCGCTCACCACTATAAGTTTCCTAATTATGGTTTAGGAACTATAGGGTTTAGGAAATCTTGAGGTTTTAGAAACTTTTGGGTTTAGGAAACTTTGGGATTTTGAAAACTTTTGGGTTTAGGAAACCTTAGGGTTTTGGAAACCCTGGTGTGCACAAGATCATGTTGGGCCTTAGGCTGACATGGACCCACCAAGCCTGTTGAGGTGTTGGACTGAGCAAGGGTAGCATGACCCAAATAATTCGTAGGGATTTGGAATTTGATTCGTCCCAATCAAGTCCCTAAAAATATTTTTATTTAATTCGGTAATTTTTCAACACTAATTAATTAGAATTTATTTTCCACGGTTTTGAGTTCCCCGGGAGCCATTTTTTCTACGAGCGTGAAACGCTGACACTTGTCACACATTTTTCCATATTGTTTGACATCCTGATGCATTTGGGGCCAGTAGTATCATTCATTCATGACTTTTATGGGCTAGTGATCTAGCCCCGCGTGGTTTCCACATATGCCCTCATGGATTTCCACTAGCACATACTGGGCTTCCTTTTCTCGTAGACACTTTAGGTACGATCCTACAAACATTTTCTTATATAATACCCAGTTAATCACCTTTTAACTGGTACTTCGTTGTTGCATCTTTTTGCAAGTATTTTATCTTTAGGAAGCTTATTTTTTCAAGTAAGCGGGTTATGTTATCCTGCCAACTGGGCTCATGTTCAACTTCTACATCATCCACGTTAGCCCATGGGAGCTTGGTTCCATCAGAATTTATATGGGGACGTCCCTTTTGTAAGGGAAGCGTAATGAAGATCCTAGGTTTTCTAGGGCATCAACATGCTCATTCTCAGTTCTTGGGATTTGCTGGATCTCATAATCTTTTAACATACTAAGGAGATCATTTGCCCATTGTAAGTATTATACCATCCGTTCATATTTTTCTATGTACTCTCCCGTGACCTGCTTCACGATTAACATGGAATCATAGAAAATTTTAACCTTAGTTACTTCATATTCCACATTGAACTCGAAGGAGATGGAGTGTTCCAATATTTCACCGAAGGGAGTTTATGCCACCACCCCTACTAATGCTCATCTACTATTCGAAACACCATCCACAAAGAGTTTCCAAGTTCCATCTTCTCTCGTTTGGTGGGCTTCCCGTTCAACTTCCCCTTCTGTGAAGTCTGCTATGAAATCTACTAACGCGTGTCCTTTTATTGAAGTTTAGGGATCGTAACTGATGTCATATTGACTTAGCTCAATTGACCATTTTACTATTCTCCAGTTTGCCTTTGTTGAGTGTAGAAGTCTTTTAATGGGAGAATGGGCGAGTACCTTGATGTTGTGGGCTTTGAAGTAGGGCCTTAGCATTCGTGCTGCAGTTACAACGTCCAGTACTAGCTTATTTATTCGTTTATATCTTGTTTTTACCACAACAAGGCTTTTACTTATAAAGTATACAATTTTTTGTTTCCTTTATTCTTCTTTGACGAGTACTGCGCTAACTGTCTCCATTGAGACGGCTATATACAACAAAAGTTACTCACCGGGAGTAGGTTTGGAGAGTAAATAAGGGCTAGTCAGGTACTCCTTAACCTTGGTAAAGGGTTCTTCACAGTCTTCATTCCAAGTGCTCACGGAGTTTTTCCATAACCTTCCAAAGAAAGATTTGAATCTGTACGTTGGCTTGGAGATGAACTTGTTCAGGGAAACCAATCTTCCCGTTAATCCTTGGATTTCTTTGAGGTTCTACGGGGACCTCATTTCTATGATCACCTTTATCTGGCCTGGGTTTACTTCAATTTTTTGTTGTGTGATTAGAATCCCAAGGAACTTTCTTGTGAACACTACAAAAGTGCACTTCTCCAGGTTTAGCTTTATAAAATTTTGCAAAAGGCTTATTTAAGATCTTGAATGTGGTTTTCCCGCTTCTTACTTTTGACCATCATGTCATCAACATAGACTTCCATATTCTTTCTGTTTTGTTCACAAAAAACCATGTTTACCAATGTTTGATAAGTTACACCTGCATTCTTTAGACCAAAGGGCATGACTTTTTAGCAATATACGTCATACTCAGTAATGAAAGAAGTTTTCTCCTGATTGGGTTGGAAGATTTTCACCTTATTGTAACCTGAGTAAGCATCCATGAAGCTGAGCAGTTCATGCCCTGAAGTGGCATCCACCATTTGATCTAGCATTGGCAGAAGGTATTCATCTTTGGGGCATGCTTTGTTTAGGTCAGTGAAGTCGACACAGATCCTCCACTTTCTGTTCTTATTTCATACCATTACTACATTAGCAAGCCATTCGAGGTAGTTCACTTCTCTGATGAAATCTATTACTAAGAGCTTTTCAACATTCTCTTTGATCCCTTGGTTACGTTCTAGAGAGAAGCTTCTCTTTTTTTGTTTCACATGTTTCATAGCGGGATTCGTGTTCAACCTATGGTAAATGATCTCTTTTGGAATGCCAGGCATTTCCTGTGCCGCTGCTGTCAATATATCTTTGTTTTCCCTTAGAAATTCTATCAACTTCTTTTTCTCACTTTCTTCAAGATAGGTGCCAACGCTTGTTATTTTCAGGGTCCCTTCCTTTAAGCATATGGGCTCCGTTTCCTCTCTCGCCTCATAACTTGGGTCGTCTTGCCCTTCTTCTGTAATTGCTACAGGCCCACATGTCATTTTCCTTCGACCTTTCATGTAGTCTTTTTCTTTGCAGATTCTAAAGTGGCCACTGAACAGATATGAGCCACGGCCTGGTCGCCTTTGATTGTTTTCACTCCTTCTGGTGATGGGTATTTCAACACTTAGTAGAATATTGAGGGTACAACCTTCATTTTGTGGAGTCAGGTCCTTCCTAGGATTAAGTTGTACTGGGAAGTTGTTCCCAGCACCATGAGCTCACTCATATAGTTAAATGGATCTACGCTCACCGGGAGAGTCAGAGTTCATTCTGAGTAGCTGATGGCTCCGTTGAAACCGATCAACGACTGCGATGTTCCTTGTAACGTTTGACCTCCCATGGACATTTTCTCTATGGTCGCTCGATACAGGATGCTCACTGCGCTACCATCGTCTACCAGGAAGCTTTTTAACAAGCAGCTACCAACTTGTATTGCAATGACATGGGCATCATTATGGCGTTCATCGTGTTCTAGATCGGAGTCGTTGAACACTAGTTGCGAATCTTCGTCGTCGCTCGAGAGCTTTGGCTGATGTATTTCTAACATTGGTCGCTTGCAGTATATCTTCCTTTCCTTTCTTATCGTCCATTTTTGCTCGGTTAATGCTATGACCGTGTCGACGATGCAGAGGGGTTGCTTCCCCTTATCCCTCATGTCTTCTTCTCGGTTATCTTTCTCAGTCTCGTGTTTTTATTCATATCTTTTCACAAATTGGCTAAGGTATCATTCTTTGATCAGTTGCTCAATATAGTCTTTGAGCTGGAAATAGGCTCGCGTGTAATGCCCGTTGCTCTTATGAAATGAGCAATATTTGTCTTTATCTTTACAACTAGGTTCCTTAGTGAACGGGGCTAGTCTTTTCAGCCAAGATTTATCTTTAATTATCTCCAGTATTTGGTTGATCGGGATGGTCAACGGTGTATAGACATTGTCCGTCCGGTGGGTGCTGTCAAAATCTCGTCTCTGGTGGGTGTTCCTGTTTTGTTGGACTTTCTTTCCATATGTTCTTTCTATTTCATCATGCTTCCTTCCTTCAGGTCTTAAACTTCTTTCCCGCTTCCAGGATTCTTCTTCTTTCCGTTTAATCGTTGTTCGCATACTCCTTTTCTATTCCTTTAATGTAATATAGGTACGCGCTCGTTGGAATACCTCCGCCATGGAAATGGGCTTCACCTTGAACATGTCCTCGAAAAAGGGTGACTCTGGGTCCAGACCTTGCTGGAAGGCCAGTCTGGCGAACTGATCATCGCAGTTCTCGATTGACCTTTTCATCTTTGAAGCGGTGAATGCACTCCCGCAAGGACTCCCCTTCCTTGGTGGATATCGTCATTAGATGTTCTAAGTCTTCCATGATGGTGCGGTATGTTGAGTATTGTTCTATAAAAATGGAGGACGTAACAACAAAGTTTGTGATTGAATACATTGGTAAGGAGTGGTACCACTTCAAAGTCATCTTGTCTACACCGGTAGGAAACATTCTGCACATCAACTTATCGTCGTGTTGGTACAATGCCATGTCTTGTTTGAATCATCGAAGATGGTCTACATGATTAGACTTGCCTTTGTAGCTTTTGAATTTGAGGGCAACGAATTTTTTGGGTATGGGCGCTGCTAGAACTTCTGGGCTTAATGGTGTCCTAATAAAAGAGTCAAGGTAATTTTTTCCCTACTCGAGATTCCTTATCTCCATCATCTTTGGGTCGAAAAGCTCTTCAATTACTTCTTTTGACATGACTCTAGATTGCAAAGCCTCTCCCGTAGTTTCATTCATAAGGTTTTGTGACTGGACTTCTTCTTCTTGTTGTAAGTTTCTATCGTTCTCGCGGTCCCCTTACCTTCTGTCTCGTTGGTTGCCCTCGAAGTAGGTTTCATGTTCATCCTCATTCACCCGCTGGCTGACCTCTACTCACATTTTTGCGAGTTCCTATTGTAGCGTGTTGATTTGCCCTTGTGCATTGCTTCTTTCCATTTCATGCATCCCGTTCTGTAGCATTTTTGTGCGTGGGGCTGGTTGATATGCTTGCTCATCTTCATTTATGGGATTGTTATCTTCATTTAAAGCAGTGTTGGATCTTGTTCTAGGCATGTTTATGGTTTTGCAGGGTAGGTCTCTTGAGCTTTTTTCTTAGACTCTTAATAAAAGCACCAAAATATAAATGATTTTTCCTGTTAATTAAAGATTAAAGAGGAAAGTATTGATAAAAGTAAACTTGCGTGAGTATTAATGAGATAGAGGGAGGATTCATGAGTAAGAACTTATAGGGAGTAAATGCATGGTGTTATGTATCCCTGAATTGTCTTGAATGTCCTATTTCATTTAATACATTGGCCATTATATAGGCTTCCCAAATTGTATAAGTTTGATTAAAATAATTAATATAAAATGAGGCACTCATTAAGCCTAGGGACTACACCCATTCGTGGGGATTATTCTGCTAGGTATAGGTCATTTTCTCTTTCTCATGTCCCATCTATCTGGCTCAGTCGCTAATAAGTCACTGTCACTTGGTGATTTTCTAGGGTTCTGAGCCAATCAGTCACAGCCACTTTGTGGCCCACTAATCTGTCATGTTAGGGTCACTCAACTTACTTAAGTAATTACGGCTACTTGATTGTCGGTTTGACCTCATTTTCCCGTTTTATTGCTATTTCCTGTTCATGAAGTGATGGTCCCCGTTCTTGAAGTGATGGTTCCCCGTTCTAGAACTGATGGTTCCCTGTTC
This sequence comes from Datisca glomerata, assembly GCA_003255025.1. Lineage (NCBI taxonomy): Eukaryota > Viridiplantae > Streptophyta > Magnoliopsida > Cucurbitales > Datiscaceae > Datisca > Datisca glomerata. Next base: position 66,521 of record QANY01002483.1, read on the forward strand.
TAGAAACAATGGTCCCCCCGCTCTTTGAAAGGATGATAATCTGTTTATGAGTGTCTTGCAACTTCAGCTCGTAACTCATTTTTGCTTTTCTTCTACTTTCTGCAAGCGCTAGGTAGGTCCCCTTTGTCCACATGACAGTGAGTATTTTTTACCTGTTCACTATCATATATGGATAGTTCTACAATGATCAAGTTATGAAATAAGTCAATGCTGACTAAGTGATGTGTCGATTATTTATATGAAAAAAGTCATTGTTGATAAGTGATGTGTGGATTATTTAAATTTTTTTTTTGAGAAATCATTTTATGAGTGATAAAATATTAACACTCAATCAATTAAAATTGAGTCTATAACTTAATCAATTTAAAATTATTCTTATTAGGTTGAATATTTTATAGAAAAATTTGAGTAACATCTTTTCGTATTTATGGATGTTTGATAGTAAAATGAAAGTTAAATAGAAAGAAGTACCCCTCCTTGATAGTTTGGAGTTTAATATTACAATTTTTAACTTTCCTTTAAATGTCGTTCGTTTGCAGTTATTTGTGTGCTTAAGTGCGTGTAAACTTATTTCTCAACACTTTTTCATGTTTGCTTCAAGTATTCTTGTTTGACATGATAAAATTATTTGACCTAATTAAATAACAATACCGCATCATTTTACCTACCATTTTCCCAACAAAATCTATTTTACCACATAACTTTCTCAACTCACTTATCCATCTACACATTTTTTAAAATATCTTTTATTTTCTCAAATCCCGATAAAACATTATTATTTGTTCGCATTTCTCCCTATATGATTTGAGTGTTTTATTTTTTCAAGATCGAAGCCTTATCTAGGGGTCATAAAAAAACTTGATCTCTAAATTCTGACTGATCTTTTTCTGGTCCTGACGAGACCAAACCCGTCCCAACACTGAATTTGAGATTTTTTTCCCGATTTGAATCCGTTCAGGTCGTGATTGGGAATTGATTTTTGAAACGGACTGGGATTTTCGTCTCACTCAAACCTGCCCTGAAAAGGTCTATCCCGCAAACCTGTCATAGGGCTCGTCCCAAGAGATTAAAATATATATGTTAACTGAAATGAATGATATAAAATATTACGTTTGAAAATTTTAAGTATTCATAAACTCTTGTATATGTATAATATAAAGTTTAAATGATTAAAATGAACGTTCATAATCTTAAAAACTTCTCCAAAATTAATAGTTAACAAATAAGAAATTCTGTTATGTTGAGTGTTTCCTTGTCAAATACGAAAACTAATTAGGTGATATCAGAAAAATGATCTATATACATTTTTGCTTTCTAAATTTTGAACAATCGTTTATTTAATTCATTTGTACTTTTGTTTAAAAAATATAGAAAAAATCATATATTTGACTACTATAGTTTATATCAAGTTGTAATGTGATTACTATATTTAAAAATTATGTTGACTGAGAGAATGGCCACATAAAAATAATGTGTAAACATTGATGATGAATTGAGATTTTTTTGAATTATAATGGTCACATTGAATCTTGTTAAAGGATAGATATGGCCAACTAAGAGGGGGTAAATTTGATGATTGTGTACAATTAAAGGATTTTCACGCAAATAAATTAATAATAAAATTTACTCAAGTAAATATTAAATAGCAAAGCACAAATATTGACTAAGCGAAATAAATGAGGAAAAATAAATAGCAAGTCAATATAAAAATGCGAGAAACAAAAGTATGCAAAAAATAAAAAGAGAGGAGAGATGCGACACATGATGTTTTTATGTGGTTCAGAAAAATTTATCCATATGTCCAAGCTTAAGGATGCCCCCTTGAAGATTTCTTTCTCACGATCTTCTTATAAGTGAAGACCTAATTTTTAACAATCTCTTATTGGTATGTGGTACCAATTGAACCTTGACAATCATCACTTCAAGATCTTTAAATCTCTTACAAAAATTCACAGTAATCCTCTCACAATTTCTTTTCTTCTCTCACAACTAATTTTCTCACTCGAGAAAATATAACTCTAAGCTCAAAAATAAAGAACGAGGATGTGTGAAATAATAGAGAGAATAGAGAGATAGGTGTTGAAGTGTGAGGGGAAATGTGTAAAAGTGCTTGATTTAGGAAAAATTCCTAAATGAGCAATCAGTGTGACCGGTTTGCCTACCGATGTGACCAGTTAGTAGTTGCCTTATATAGAAACTGGTTGCACCGGTTAGGGACCGGTCTGACTGATTTCAAACCAGTCCGTCCGGTGTCACACTGGTTTGACCGATTTCAACCCAGATTCAATGTATCTCCTGTATTTCAGAGGGCTTTTCAGACATTTTAGCTTATGGGTTTATTTCAAGATATAAAAAAGTTGATTTTCTTTTAGGTTATGTGTGCTTGACTGTATTCTTGAGCCTAGAGAAATTAAATCACCTTAATTGAGCTCTTATAACAAAATTACATAAAAATAAATTTATGCACGTCCATTTTCCTTCAAGCTGTTCGTGCATCCTTCTCGAGATCAATTTATTCTTGCACATTTGATTAAACATATTAATGATATCTTAATGATTTGATATCATCAAAATTCATTCTAGAATAACCGGGGTCAAGACTTGTTATAACTATAATGGCTTCATATGTAATTTTCTAAAAAACAAATTTGTACACTGTAAGTAAAAATTTATTTTATCTTTTAGTGTTATGAAAGTAAATAGTGAGTTTGATTTTATTGATAGCGTTAACAAAATGATTAATTTGTTAGTGTGTTGTTAAAATAGTTAAAAAACTTAAACAATTAATATGTGGACTCTAAAATAATTTAATTATTCTTATATTCTTTATACAATTTTTTCAACAACTTTACTAACTTTAATATATATCAAACAAGTTAATCTAACTTTCTTATTAACTTTTTAACTTAATCATATATTACCAAACACGATTATCTTAAAATGTTGTTATCAAATTTTATCATTTAGCTTACTCGTCAACTTAACTTTCTCAATATTCTTACTTAACTCGTACCAAATGACACGTAAGTTTTAAGAGACATGTGTATTCTGCTCTGTCAAAAATTCTTGGTCATACTATGTTATTGTCCATATATTTATAAGAGTTATTTTACGATTGCGGAGGGATGTCAACGGGTAGGGTATGATATAGATAATATTATAACCATCCCCATTATTAACATTTTTTTATTCCCTCTCCATCTTCATACCACAAAATTTTATGGGTACAATATACGCGATATCCATTTGAGTATAGATATCAGGTAGGTTATTTCTATATATTCATAGAAAAATCTCACAATAATGTTGTAAATTGTATAACTTAAAATAAACATAATTTAAAATACAACTAATTTTTGTAAACTTATAAATCTAAATTTGCTTATGATCATCAAATTTCATATGATTTCTAAATTTAATAACCACGCAATATTTTGTGTATATATATATATATATATACAGATAAATAGATAAATGAGTATGAATAGATCAAAACCGTACAATACACATACCCTTACGAATATTTTTTTATATACCCGTATCATATCCAACTGCGTTATAAAATCCTCCAACTCTATCTATTAGGGTGAGGTACCCGCTGGTACCCAAACCCCCATCCTAAATTGCTTCATGTCAATGATGATCTAATTAATAAACATTCATATAGCCCACTGTATCAATATTGAGCTGTACCGTAGAATTTTCGGACTGAAATATTCCATATTTTATCCTAAGGGAGATAGAAAATGGTTGGGTAACCAAATGTAAACGTCACTTCTTTCAATCTAAAAGGGCGCTTCTAGTTTTATCCAAAAGGCCCCACGTTCTCGCCAATTTGCCCTTTCTCCTTCAAAACCGATGTTCCTCCCAGGAATCCCTAAACCAATGCCTTGCCTCAATCTCTCTATTATCTTCTCCGATTTCTTCTCGCCTAGTCTCCTTCCTTTCTCTACCTATCAATATCTGGTTCTTGTTCTTTTGTGCTCCTTTCTCCCCCTATTTTGCTGCAACGACTTTCTCATCAATTCGTTCAGCTCTGAATTCTCCAGAAAATTCTCACGATTTTCAATGAACAGTTTCAGGAAAGAAGAAAGGGAAACGTTTTCTGCACGTCGGGTTGCTTAATCTGGAGTTTTTGAGTTTGGGATGGTAACAAGCTGGATATTTTGAATTGGGCGTCTCAGATTGACTTGTCATAACTTCCCTCCAGTGTTATTTGGATTCTTGGGGTTTTGATCTTAAGAGTCTATTTCTGTAGCTGAGATTTCACAAGAGTTACGCTTCGATCGTGGTTTCGGGAGGTTGGTTTGATGTGAATAAAGTATTCTGCGATTGTGGTTTTGCGTTGATTAAATGAAAGAAGTCTTGAAGAAAAGTAAAGATGACGAGAAGACAATGGGGCCTATGTTCCCGAGGCTCCATGTCAATGATACAGGCAAAGGAGGGCCGAGAGCACCTCCAAGAAATAAGATGGCTCTTTATGAGCGACTCAGTGTTCCCTCTCAACGCTTCAATTATGGGTCCTTACATCTGCAGCCCAATAACACTGGCAATACCATTCCAACAGCACCCTCAAGCCAGGTAGCTCTCAAAATTACATATGATTTTTCTTTTGGGGGGATTTTTTGTGGAGTACGTAACCGCCATCATGGTATCACTGTTCTTAACTCGTTATTACTGATTTTTGCACTGTCCTCGTTAATTTTCTTATTAGATATAAGCTTTTTATTGTTATTAACTGTTCGTATCTAAGGATTGACGTCTACTGCGACGTATTAGTTGCAACTGTTCTGGAGGAGGAGAATTAAACAGTTTTAATATTAGTAAATGAAGTAACTTATAAGGTTAATTTTTCTAATCTTCTGTTATTAAGTCCTAAGAATTGAAGTTAGGAAGTAGAAGCTCTTTACTAGCTTTTTCTGGATCTTTTTGTTGTTTTTCTTCCCCTCACCTCTCGATGACCATTAAAAGATTCTTTGGCTCGATATTGAACTTTTCGTCGGGCGAGGGGGAGAGGATGGAAGGCCTCTACTTATTAACCTTCGATTCTTTGAAATAGAAAAGAAGAATAAGGTCATGATAATCCGAACTCTCGACAGAATATTCTATTCATCTATAGCAGAACAATCATCCTTATTGTTATCGTTGTTCTTCTGTTTCTATGCATATACTTTTACCACTTTCTGGTGATGCCACGTTCTTCCAATCATGAAAGGCACTCCTCTTCTCCTGACAGTGAAGCAGTTATGACACCATTTTTTATGGAAGAGTTTGGATTCTTTGTTATATAGAAAATGAGTTTGTGTATGAAGATCTTTCTGTTTATTTCTTACATATATGATTCATGTCTAAAATTGTATGTTTATGGTGGATGTTCTAGCTTGTGACCACAAATATGTTTGATGCTGACAGGCATTTCTACTTCACTCTACTATTTTTCAGGCTCATGTTTGTCTTCTCAATTGCTCATATAATGCATAAGTTTGTTTAGTTCTATGCAACTATTGATTTTTTTTAATGAATGGAATGGTGGTTTCTTTGTCCTCATCTCTGTAAACATCTGCAGGAAACTAGCCATGAAGGGAATCTGAATTTCCCCAGACACTCGTCTCCATCAGCATATGCTCATCACAGTGACAAGTTTCATAGACGCGTGTCAAATGCATCAACTTTTGAGTCTTCATCAGCACATCTTGAGCAGAGGAAGAAGGGAGGAGATGACAATGATTTTAGTGTTCCTGTATTTGTTCAATCAAGGTTCCATCAGAATGCTATTGGAGCGGAGCAAAGTTCAACCAGCCCAAAATATCTGGATCATGTAGTAAAGCGGCAAAATGGATGTCACAGAGATCAGTCTCATAATAGTTCCCTTCGTGTGAGTTTGAAACGAGACATTATGAAAAGCAAGGAGGATGCCAAAGTGAGTGGCCAAAGTAGGGCTCACTCGGTGAAGTCTGCTAGTACAGAAAAGATAAATGGGTTTGGGATGTTAGGCAATGCACCTCCAGTTAAAGACTTTGACGATCAACGTCAACCTTTCTCAAATATCAGCAAATCGCGTAATAGTGATACTTCTCTGCATGAAAAATGTAGAGCTAGGACAAGACCATATGACAGTGGATGTGGTGATGGTGATGAAGAGTCTGTAAGGGACATATCAAACAGCAATTTACCGCAGCCAAGAAGTCAAGGTCGATCTGGGGAGAACGATAGCAATACAAATGGGGAGAACAATAGCAATACAAATGACCCTGATAACAATAGTGGATGCTATTCAACTCAAATGGGAAACACAAACAAAAGCGATGCTGTCTCTGAGAACTCGATGGTGTATTCTATTTCACCCTTGGACATCTTTCCAGATGATGTTGTAGAAATTATAGGTCAGAAACATTTCTGGAAAGCAAGGAGAGCGATTGTCAAGTAAGTTTCCATGCTAATTGATGGCTGATGTTATGTTGGCTTCTTAATCGCTTGACTTGAGGATGCCATGCTAAAGTTTTTGTTCAATATATTGATTTTCGAACGATTATGTTTATATAGCTGATGGATTTCCTTGAGGCCTTCTATTTCCATATCAATGTGTATATGATAAGTGCATCAATATTACCTTCTCTCTTTCTCTCCCCCTCGGTGCACGTGTTTCTTCTATGTTTATATAGACAGGGTAAGGACATAAAATCTACTGGTTAAATGGTATTCTTCTTCCATGTCTAGCTGTTTCTGTCAAGTCTTTTTAGTTTTCTTTTTTTAATAGATATTGCGCAGTAACTCCCTCTGTTCTTCAACTGGCCTACCTGATATGAGGAAGATCGGTCTTTTTCTATGTCTATAATGGCATAAAGTCTTAGGTAGTGTGATGCAAGATACGTAAGCACTAATCAAGTAAAGAAGAAGAGAATATATGAACTCATTGATCTTCGTGTTGCTACTGGTTCCTAAAACGTCAATTTAGGGGTTTTGTTTATTAGCTTTTGACTCCCATTACAATTTTCTTTGTTATCTAATTGACGCTTTGTCTAGGCAATGAACACATGATTTGTAAACCTAAACATGTGAATTCTGATTCTTTATGTTGAATTTCAGAGGGATTTATTGTACTGAGGATGTCAGTAATAGTGTACTCATAAGACTTGTTTGGACAAGTTCATTTTTCTGTTATTGTTACACGGACAAGCTCCATCTCATTGTCAACTTTCTATTTCCTTTGTTGCTCCATGGATAGCCATGAAACAGTGGAAAGGTAATTCATATTTAGTGGAATTTCAAAAGTTCTGGTATCCCAGCCTCTCAATGTTTTTGGGTTTATCCAATTTGCAATTCTATTGCTTTCCTTGTGATTTTACCTTCTTGAAAACTGAAGTTCCAATTACTATTAGAAAGTGGTGACATATTTTATTGCAGAATGGGCAATTTTGTATTGGCATGCATGATGATATTGATGGTCTGATGCCTGAGTTTGCATTATTGTCCAATTTTCTTTCTTGTTTCACTTTAATGTATTTTCGAGGCACCAGATTCTAGATTTTGTTCTGAGGTATACTTGATAAATTTATCCTTTTTCTACAGTCAACAAAGAGTGTTTGCTGTCCAACTGTTTGAGTTGCACAGACTTGTGAAGGTAAAGTGGTCTTAAACACTGTTTGAGGAGCATATCTGATCCCGGAAACAGTATTATCTGTTTATTGTATATCTTATTGGATTAAGATGAAGGCACATATCTTAGTTACTATATTCAAACAGGTCCAACAGTTAATTGCCACATCACCACAGCTATTTCTCGAAGATGGCGCTTTTCTGGGCAATTCTCCTCTGAAGGTCACTCCTACAAAGAAGCTTCCGTCACAACATATTGAAGACTTGAAAAAGGCAAACCATAAAATGGAATGTTCTGCAGAAAGTGCAGGAGAGAAAAAGACATCTCTTTCTTCAATGACTAGGCCTTCAAACTATGAACATTATTTAGGAAGTCCCCAGCCTGAAGAGACGGCGGGTAATGATAATAAAACAGGTAGTTGGTGTTTCCATCAATCACCTGGGCATCAGTGGTTGGTTCCTGTAATGTCTCCATCTGAAGGGCTAGTGTATAAGCCATATCCTGTACCTGGATATATGGGATCAATGCCATTGACAGGTAACTTCCTTAATCCAGCCTATGGGGTGCCAACTTCTCATCAAGGAATTGGGGTTTTCCCCAATGCATCTCCAATGGGTCATACTTATTTCCTCCCATATGGCATGCCAGTCATGAATTCACCCATTCCGGGTTCAGGTGCAGACCAAATGAATAATAGCCGGTATACTGCAAATTCAAATGGTCAAATGGGTCTATCTGCAGGAGCAGCAGCCCCTTTTAACTTACAGCAACAGAGCTCCTGTAATGTTCCAATCCGAAGGTTTAGAGAGAATGAATTGCAAGGAAGTAGTGCAAATAGTTATAGTGAGACGGCTCAGGGAAGAGATGTCCCAGTTTCACCACTCATTGGTGAAGTTATCACCGATGGGGGCTCTCAGTTTTGTGACAGTACTATTCAGCCAGCTCGAGTTATCAGAGTTGTGCCACGCAATCCTAGATCTGCCACCGAGTCGGCTGCTCGAATTTTCCGGTCTATACAAGAAGAGAGAAAACAGCACGAGTCAATATAGATATATCTCTTATAATCCTTTATGTGTTCATGTGTAGATATATTTGTCGAGTTGATGACTACCCGTATGTGACATGGATATACTGCACGTCTCTCATCTCGTTTCTTCTCTTTTTGAAGTACAGTGGATTTGTTTTTGGGCAATGGGGGCCTGCTGCCCCTGCAGGGAAGGATGGGTGTCATCCCTTTGAGTTTGATAGTTTCTTTATTTGAATTTCAGTCCTATTATTCATAATGAAGTTTTGAAACGTAAAACCTTTGTTGTATTGTAATGATAATGAGTGTGATGATAGTTTTTTTCCCATTATTTGGCCACTTATATTTTCTTCAATTTACAAGTTGAACAGCTCTTTTCTTGTAATTTCATCTTCCTCGGCAAGTAAGAACTGGGAAAAACTTCATCTTACTGGTGAGGAGGGTGTTCCTCTGGGACCTATTCACATTAATCATAAAGTAATAGAGAGAGAAACTGACACTTGTTATCAGTTTATTGGTGGTAATTAGGGACATCCTCCTCACTAGTGAGAAGAGAAGTTTTTCCGGTAAGAAAGTAAATCCTTTTTCTAATCTCAATAAAACATATTATATTTCCATTTTTTATAGAGAACTCTACAACAAAATCATATCAATTCTTCTCGGATATTACATGAAATGCACATCTCTCTCACTCTCTTTCTCTCAGTACTATTTTAAGGACAATTTGGGTTCCTACCAGGCCCACCAAAGTAGAAGACAGGCTCAGTTACATAACCTTCTTGGAAATTATAAGCAGAATAACAGTAGGGTTCATCAGCATAAGTGCCCACCTTCAATGGATACTTCAACTGAAGTGAATAATCCATAATCCTAACTTTCTTAATGAAACATGCATTTCCGTAAAGGCCAGAAGCAAAACCTCCACTCCCCATGGCTGTTGCTGTATGTGGAGATTTCTTCAGTCTTGAGCTGTATACTTCTCCGCCCCATTCTACTAGTATAGCACTATGCCTCAAACCACCGAAGAGTGTTGCTGGCCAATATCCCACCGCTATGTTTCCCCCTACTCTTAGCCACCAGTTGCCTGTGGTTGTTTCCTAAAGGTTCACACACATGTTATCAATTTTTTTAACTATAAGAGAGAAGGGAAGAATATTCTTGTTCAGAATGGAAGATGACAGTTCATCGATACTAGACCATCATATTAGATTTCGACGTTAGAGAGTCGAGATTAGATGAAAAACATAATAAACAAAAAAAGAGAATTTCTCCAACCTCCTACTCAATTTACTTAAATGACATGACACTCTTCAAGTTTAAAAAATGACACAGAATTTCTCTAATTTACGATTTCTTTGGCAAAATAAAATTAAAGATGTTTTATTTCTCGTACTAATGTTGTTAAACAATTATAACACCATACTTGTCCTATTTTATCTTTCAACTGTGGGGTTATAACTCGGGATCGTCTTCACCTAAATCATATTATTCTAATGGTTTTTCAAATTGAGTAGACTTAAGTATTATTTTTAAACTGTAGAAAATATTCGAGTCATTTAAACAAACTAGAGTAGTAGAAGAAGTTGAAGAAGTTTTTCAGTAAAAAAATTAGTAAAATACATAATGACTGACTATCATACTTAACTGCCACTCTTTTGTTATGAAGAACGAGAGAGAATCTGAATCGAGAGATAAGTACCATGAAGATGCCGACACTGAGGAGATACTGCGGTCCTCCTCTACCTGACCAAGGCTCAAGGGCTGCACCAAGTGCTACATTTGGGTTAGTGTGTATAAACCCACTGCAGGTTAGATCAAAACAGCCTGTTGATTTGTAGGAGTCCACCTAAACCACAACCAAAAAAATTTAAACAAAATAAATACAAAAATTTTCATATATCATTCTATGGTACTTACAATAACATATAATTTTCTTTTTATTTTCTAGATATCTAATTTAAAATCTTATACAAGTACTTACTGTCCAATACACGGAGAATCGAGAGCGTTTATCTCCATATAACTTGGGATTTACCTGTCCAAGATAGACATTAAAAGTGAATTTTAGATAATAAAATGTGGATTATGAATTTTAAAAATTATAAGGTTTGTGAAAAAACTAACCGTCCACCCTGATTCTACACTTTCAAAACTTTCACTGGGTCCATTTTTAAGCCAGATTTCAGCTGCTGTGAAATCGTCTACTGATTCAACATTTGGTAAGTTAATATCCCCTGATGCTCCTATATAATTAAATCCTGCTGTCGCCAGTATTGCTGTCTGAAACATGACGAACACATTTCCCACAATCGAAACAATGTATACATTTTATTCAACAATTTCAAAATAAATTAAAATATAGGATAAAAAATATACAAATTTCACCTTGAAGTTTACACTTTCAGTTATTTTAGTCCCTAAAGTTTTATTTATGCAATTATGGTCTTTAAAGTTTTAAATTCTTCACGTGTTTGTTATATCATTGTTTTGAATTCAATACTTATTTATATTTTAATGAGAGAGAATAAATAATTTCTTAAAATTTATAAAACGTGTGCACGTATCATCAAATGATATAGAAGAGTACTGAATATTCAGTACTGTAGGTGTATCGAAAATTTTCCGTTCACATGATCCAAAGAAAGTTAAGGGAGAGAAACTACTTTGATAGAAGCTTAAAATTTTATTGATTAAAATGACAGAAATGGAACTTTATGAATCAAAATGACAAAAGTGTAAACTTGTAGGGGAATGACCATACAATATAAAAAGAAATGGTGAGGTATGCTTACTGAACGATTAATTTCAGGACCCAAAGTGACATTGATTTGTTCCATTGGAACAACACTGCCATTTTGGTGAAGTTTTAGTGAAGATGAAGTATTGGGGTATTTCTTCCCAAAATTATCAAGAGAAGTAGCTCTTAAAAGATCTTCCTTTCTAATTCTTCGAATGGGAATTGTTCCCTTTGGACAACTTCCACTTTTCTGCCATGTTTGAAACCATGTCTGTGGAGAAGAAGACTCATTTTTTGGTGCTATATGAAAACTGGGTTCCATCTGCATCACATTAAAAAATACAAATTTTAGGATGTGTTTGGATGAGAGGAAAGTGAGAGAGAAAATTTGAAAAAAAATACCTCAATTTTGTGGTTCTTTAGTGCAGGGTGATCAAATGCAGGCTGTTTGTAAATGTCAATGCAGTCAATAATATCTCCATCTCTGCTCTGCAAAATATAAACATCACCAAAAGACATCAACAATCCATCATTTGCTAATAATATCAACTTAATGTAACAAGAAACAAATTAATAAAATCAAAAATAATATATTAATAAAAAAAAGGAAAGAAAAGAAATACATGAATAGTCTTGATGGGAGGTTTATTGAGAAGCTTCAATTTCTTAAGAACTTGAGTATGAATTTTCCTGTCTCTTGATTTCACATCCACTGCTGCTCTGCTTACTACAAAGAAAGCCATTGCTAACAAAATCACAGTCCATATCTTCTTCCCCATTTGCTCTTTCCGGTTAGTTTCTTCCTTAAGCAAAAACTAATTAAGGCAATACAAGTATGCGCATGCAAATAAAAGTAGACCTCTTTCTTTTTAGTCCATAAACGGCAGCAAATTTATTTTCCAACCATCTGTTACAAAGAACAAAAGGATAAAAAAATTTCTACCTCATATTACCATGTTTGGGAGGTTACTTATATGGAAATGTTGTATAAAAATTTAAATATACTTTCCATATAAGTAGATTCAGATGGAAATGTACTATCCTTTTTTCTTTTTTAAATTCCTTATTCTTTTTTATTTGTGCAAGGGAGGAAGTATTTTGTGCTTAATTGTAGTTCAGTTTAAGCTTCAATATCATGCTAAAATTAAACTAAATTCAGACAGGTAGTAGAGTGTCATGTCTAGGTTAAACTTGGTATCACGATATCATAGCATGACCATTTACGTTTCCCTTCTGTGTTAAGTATACTATTGTTGTTATTGCTGAAGAAGCTCTTGCTGTCAAAAGAGTCAACATTGCCTATACAATCGAAAAATGACACTCTTTTTGTCGATAAAGTTGTCGATGGTAGAAGTTAGTAGTTGTACAAATACATCTTAGCTATGATGACATTTCTATATCACCTTCATCATCTACCACATCAAAAAATATTATTGAATTAGTTAAAAAGAGTCGACATTGATTACAAAAAAATGTTTGTTACAAACATCATCAGTAATAAAAGAAATATAAAAAGTTAGAGCATTAATCTACCACCATGCATATAGGAGTAACTATAATGGCCTATACGCAGTGCAATTCGGAACCTTATTTTTGTTGTACAGAGGATCCAAATGAGACATATGCAACACATAGAAGTATGCGAAAGTTTATGGTTCCGAGAGTACCTCAGGTGTGTATGGGTGTACCTTAAATATCTTAAAAAGTGATGTACCAACAATATTTGTGTTGTAGGTATCTCAAAATGTATTGTCGGTACTACACTCTGCACAACACATTTAAGACACCATGATACCATACCAGCTCAGTACTGCAGCATCCCCTGCGCGAACTATATTATTTTTGGCATATGCATTGTATGTACTTTATTTGGATATGATTGAGGTACATGAGATAATACACAAATAAAGTACACACTATACATTTGAGGCACATCTCATGAAATGAGGTATATTTAGGGGATATGGTCCAGGATTTTTCAATCTCGGTAGGATAGAAGTTTCCTTGATATAACATAATAACATACGATGTAAACATTTTTCTCTTTATTTTGAAAACCCCACATGAGATATGGAGGATGCCTGGTGTACATATGAAAGTATAAGACACTTCTAACTACAAGGTGCTTTTTGGGTTGGTCCTAAAAGGGAAAAACGTGATACTAGCTACTTGAGGTACGAGCCAAAGCGGATAAGACTTCCAGTTGATTGTTGGGTTATGCTTCTTATATGTTAATAAAGTCAGATCATTCCTACGCTGAGAGGTGGTACTAAACATTTCACATCGACGGCGAACGATGCCAATTATATGCTATATCACTTCTAACTTGGTGACACCTTTTAGGTTTGGCCCAAAAGAAAAATCCGTTGTTGCCCGATTTATAGGTTAAAGATTGAGGATAAAGAAGTTAAACAATTGACTAATGAATAAGATTTATTCGTTAGAAAGACTCATGATTAAGTTAATTTCTAATTAAATATAATAATTATCCTGCTGACAATAATAATGTTGTGAGTATCAATATGATTATGAATTGAAATAATTGTGGTGATATTTGACCAAAATAAATCATCATGGTGAATGGTGATAGAATGAAATAAAATAACGTATTAAAAATTAAATTAATAATTCAACTTTCATTGGAATATATATTTTATGCATTTAAGAGAATTATAAACGATGGATGCTCACGTTACATTTGGCAGTTATAATATTTTCTGTTAAAAAAGTTAAATGTTTTATAATATCTAATATCAACAATTTAATATAAAAACACCATTTTTTTTTACAAATTCCTTCATTTTGATTACCTGATAAATAAATATAGCTTCTTGAACAAAATATTTCATATTTTTTAATATCAGTAGATTACAAATATTCTAATGATTGTGACAATATCTCTTGACACATGATTAAATCTCATACACACATCACAAGATCGTTGATTCGAACGTAGTATGCCAGTGGAATTTATAACTTGGACAAAAGAATAAATATTATAATGCTTCTCAAATTCTATTTTAACTTTATTTATCTTGAACAACTCTATTATCTTACATTCTTTAGTTTAATTATTTTAATAATTTAAATTTAATAAGTATTTGTTTTATAATATTATTATTATTATCTCAATATACACGATATGTTAATTAGTATAATGTCCCATTATATTAAACTGTAGAATTATACTAATCAAAATTTGAAATCACTATCATTTAAAAAAAATCAAACAAATAATATTAATTAGTATGTTGTAATGGGATTGCGTCTCAGGGTACAAAACACAGGAGCGTGCTTATTTAACTTCAACTTAGCAGTCTTACTTGGCAATCAAACCCGCAAAAATGCATGCCCGACAAGGCCACTACTTCCTCAATCTCCGTGAGCGCGAAGTCTCTGAAATCCTTGAGATTTCACAGATCTAACTCCTTATTTCACAATCACTTGCGCAGATACTCTCTTTCTCTGCAAAAGTTCCAACTTTCTTGGACTCTTTTCCCTGTTACGTGATTTTTCTTCCCCTAACTTTCTTCTCATTTTGACCGTCAACTGTAGGACGAGTCTATGTATGCATCCAAAAAATCTGACGCGATTTAAGCATTGAAGCTAACGATCTAAGGATGTCGCATACGGTATGCTGATTACATGATAACTTTCCGGTTAGTTCTGCTACCTTGTCGTCTACTGGTCTGATTCGGAGCTTCCTGATTCTTTTGTATGAATAGTTCCATATGCTCCTTAGAGCTGAAGAAACTTAGTGATCGGGTGATTGGAATTTAGGACCATTTACCCTTTGCTGCAGGGTGCGATTTAGGACTCTGGGTTTTTTACTTAGAAATAAAAGTCAATATGTGTTGTAGATTTGAAATTTGGAAGCATTTAGTTTTGAGGGTTGTGTTTTCTAATTTAATTTCACATCAATAGAAATACTTCTGGAGTTTGGTTTAGTGTTGTATATCAAGATGCCTACAAGGCTTATGCCGCTAGAGGAAGGGACAGACCCTGGAGTTGGAAACAGGACCAATTCGTCTAGGCCCTTGCCATTGAAGCTGCTTCGGTTATTTGTGCTGTTCTTGGCTATTTTTATTGTCTTCTCTGTTATTAGCATGTACACGATTCGGTATTTTGGACTACAAAGTGTAGTAACAACAGTAAAGTCCAATTTTCTGCCCTGCTATGAGGAGCCTAATGGTTTGGATCAATGGATTAGGCCGCCATCAAATCTTCTTCACACGATGAGTGATGAAGAGCTATTTTGGAGAGCTACTTTTGCTCCTCGTTTAAAGAAGTATCCTTTCAATAGAGTTCCGAAGATTGCATTTGTGTTTTTGACTAAGGGGCCATTGCCATTGGCACCTCTTTGGGAGAAGTTTTTGAAGGGACATGAAGGGCTTTACTCAATTTATGTTCATTCACTGCCATCATTCAAAGCCAGTTTTCCACCTTCATCAGTGTTCTATAGTAGACAAGTCCCCAGTCAGGTATTCTCCATTTTTTTTTTGCAATATCAATATACTTTAGCAGACTGCATATTTTGTTTAACATTCTGTATCAACTGCCAAATTGTAGGATGATATTTCTGGCCTCTTATGCTAATTTCTCTTGAAATAAATGTTTCCATGATTTATCTAAATTTTTATTTCTTATACTCAGTTTTTTTCAATGATTAGTTAATTTGAAATCGTTATCTGTTTATTCCTTTTCTTTTCTTCTTCATTTTGAAGTTTTAACTTCTAAGTAATCTTGACCTCTAACTGAAAACACTTTGAGTTACCTTTTGGAGAATGTTCGTTGGAAGTTTCCATTTGATAGTGTATAACTACAAAATGATAAATGCCATTTTGGGAAAGAAATTTCTAGCCTGTTTAGTTGTCACGTGGTCTTTTTGATGAATGCCATTAACTAACTTTTTAGGAGTTTCCTCTTTGAGGAGGTATTGCTCTAATATTTTTCCTGTTCCTTTAATTTGTGTGTGTGTGTGGGGGGGGGGGGGGGNGGGGGGGGGGACTTGGGTTAGCATTACTTTGTTTCTGAATTTCTCGAGCATGAGGATGATTTATACTGTAGTACGTTTCAAGCAGCCGCTGTCGCTTAAGATTCACATTTTTCATGAAACCTTATTAGGGGTTGTTGTGAGTTTCCATATCAGTATATATGGGGTTCAGCACATGGAGGGGAAGGGAGAACTTGCATTATGATGTGAATGAATGTTGTTGACTTGTGGTTTACATTGTGTGAGTTTACAAGTAGCTAAGCTGCTCAAATGTTTGAGTTTTAACTTTTTACCATCCAATGGAGATCTTGTGCTGATGGTGATAGTTGCAGAAGTCATATGACTTAAACGGATCGTTGTGACTGCATCTTTGTCTAAATATACACTATTATTGGGACTGGGCCCTGTGCCTAGTCGAAAGATGTAGCGTCCGAAGTATGCTTTTATTGTCTCTCTAAAATACTTTTAAGGATGCCCATTACCGTTTTCAGTTCCTCAGCTTTTCTTATGATCTGGTCTTACTGTCTCTCATAGATGGAAACCATTATGTATCAAATACAAATAGAGCCACTGGATAAGGGAAAACTTGAGTAGTGTTCTCTAAGAGCGTAGACCAATCATGGATTTCCATCTCATCCTGGTGATTGGTATTTGACATAACTTGAAAAGAAAAGATGATTTTTAGATAGGAGCAGGAGTTGAAGGATAGTAACGAAGTAATTATGAACTGATCTTAATATCAAGGTTGCACTGGTAATTATAAACTAATCATAATATGAAGTAATTATGAACTGATCTCAATATGAAGGTTTCTGATCCTTCCTGTCTGTTGCATCGACCGTGTTACATCTTTCTGAGACATTCTCAATAAGATAACAATACCAATTACTCGGGCCATCTTTTTACCACGTTTGTCAATGTTCCCAAAACCAAAATATGCCACATTTCCGATCTTTCTCGTAGAATAGCATCATGTGGTAACAAAGGTGGAGTAATATGAAGACAGGATTATTATGAAACAATTTCTTATTTAAAAGAATGAGAGTTTTTCCCGTAATATACCGTGTATTTTTCTTAAAGTTGTTATATTCAGTATTGTTGAGCAATAGATGAAACTTTAGTTCTCTTATCCTTTGGCAGGTCTCTGAATGGGGAAGAATGAGCATCTGTGATGCCGAGAGAAGACTTCTAGCAAACGCACTACTCGACAACTCTAACGAGTGGTTCATTCTCCTTTCCGAATCATGCATTCCTCTGTATAACTTTACTACCATCTACCACTACTTGAGCAATTCCAAATATAGCTTTGTGGGTTCATTTGACGACCCTGGCCCCTTTGGAAGAGGCCGTTATAATCCTAACATGGAACCCGAAGTAAAAATCGCTCAATGGCGTAAAGGATCTCAATGGTTTGAAGTTAACCGTAAACTAGCTATTACCATTGTGCAAGATACTAGATTCTACCCCAAATTTGAACAATTCTGTAGACCGGCATGTTATGTAGATGAGCATTATTTTCCCACCATGTTAACTATACAAGCAGGTAATCTTTTAGCTAATAGAAGCATCACTTGGGTTGATTGGTCGAGAGGTGGAGCACATCCGGCCACTTTTGGAAGTAAGGACATAACGGAAGACTTTTTCCGGCGAGTTCTAGGGAGTCAAAACTGTTCATACAATAACCAAATGTCTTCAGTTTGTTATCTCTTTGGAAGAAAGTTTGCTCCGAGCTCGTTGACTCCTCTGTTACGTCTAGCACCCGTGGTTTTGAGATATTGACACAGATTTGTAGTTTAGTGTCCTGGTTTTTTTTTACAGCATGAAAGATTTTGCCTTGAAATATTTTTGGCAATGCCATTGTAAAAAGGACTGTAGTTGCTCCTAGTTTAGAACTAGTTTTACAGTTATTGATATATGGATTTCAATTTTCTGGTACTGGTTTTGCTGGCAAATAAAATACACATTATATATACTTATTGACTTCAATTTTTGCAAGATTTTCATATTTTTTATGAAGTGGAGAATATTTGGAATTAATTTAATGTATTGGTGGGTCTACCAATTGTCTACTGAAAGAGTTAAAAAATTTACAGTTGATAACGTGATGGATTGAACTTGGTTCGTAGCTTAGAAATCAATTATATATTCTTTGAACTTCTGAAATAGGAGGCAGATCTGTTTTGCAACGACTCAAATATGAAATATACGAAACTATTTTTTCAATTTTTTATATCAGAGTCAGGTTATTCAAGACAACATAGACCGTTATTACTCAAATAGAAGAGAGATTGAGTCCTGTGGCAGATATTTAGTTCATAATGTGTAATAATGGTTGATTTGACTCAATCTTTCTATGATACTGAATAATGGAGACTAAAATATCTCTACCTAGGCTACAATATCTTTACAGCAATCCTCCTTAGTTTGGAAGAAAAGAAAAATTAGATCAAACAAAACCTTTGAGATGCTATCATTTGAGATTATATGGGTTATCTAGAAAGATAATCCATATAATTACGAAAAAATTTACTGACACCACTTATGATTTTTACGAAATAACATTCACATCATCTCTAATTTAAAGATGACACTCAAACCTTTTAAATTTTCTATTAATATATGTTTGAGAGATAACTATACCCTTTCTTAATTAATATTAATTTTATTAACTGCCCTCATTTTTCGATTCTCTCATATTTTTTCCCTAGTCCTGTGTCAAAAACAATACATAACTTTAAAAGTTTTATTGAAGAAAAAGCAGATAAAATTCTTAGACAACTACTCGATCGATGTAGAACTATGCTAATAAAAAAATTCGTTAAAAAAATAGTGCAATGACAAAACAACTCAATTGTGGGTGTTCACGTTTACTTTGGTGTGATGACAAAATAACTAAACTGTGAACAACTTTGGTGTGATGACAAAATAACTAAACTGTGGGTGTTCACGTTTACTTTTTTGGGTTGCTTTTTGGGCTTTTTAGAGGGAAGTTGAGTCTTATTCTTTTCAAAAAATTATGAATTGTTTAAATTTTATTTTTATATAATATCTTTTATTTTTATATTTTTACACATATGGTCAAATTTTTTTTTTATTTTTTAGTTAGTTATGATTTTATACGGTCATTTATTTTTTTTACCCTTGCTATAATTAACTGGTATCTTTAGGTTTAATATTTTTTAATATAACAGGTATTGAACATCTGTCGCAACTTCATATCTTTCACGTCTCCGACGATAATTTCAAGATTTCATATTCAACGATGCCATTGTTGCATATTTCGAGCTTCATCGTTTTCAATATTTCTTCTCCATCTCCAATTCATTGTTAAGAGAAATCTGTAACATCAATAACTGTTTTTTAACACACACACGCACACACACACACGCACACACACACACGCACACACACACACGCACAC
>QANY01002498.1:0-15095 GCA_003255025.1 Datisca glomerata
AAACAAAAATGATGACTAGTGAGGTGCCCTAGCCCACCATTCGGGATTAAACAAAAAGTCATGACTGCTAAAGTGCCATAGTCCACTAGTCAGTATTACATAAAAAAGTGATGATTGGTGAGGTGCTCTAGCCCACCAGTCGGGATCAAACAAAAAGTGATGACTGGTGAGGTGCTTTACCCTACTAGTCGTGATTAAACAAAAAGTTGACTGGTGAGGTGCTCTAGCCCACCACTCACAATTAAACGAAAAGTGATGACTGGTGAGGTGCGTTAGCCCACCAATCAGGATTAAATAAAAAGTGATGACTGGTGAATTCCTTTAGCCTACCAGTCGAGATTAAACAAAAGTGATGACCGATGAGGTGCCATAGGCCACCAATCGAGATTAAATAAAAATGATGACCGGTGAGGTGCCCAAGGCCACCAATCGAGATTAAACAAAAAGTAATGTTTGTCGAGCACTTCTGCTTGCAGACAGGATTAAAGGTCTAGCTAGAGCATGAATGTCTGGCTAGACATCAAGGTAAAAATGATGTTTGTTGAGCACTCTTGCTCACAGACGAGATCAAGGGTCTAACCAAAGCAGGTACGCCTGACTAGATATCAAGGCAAAAAGTGATGTACGTTGAGCACTCTTGCTTGCAAACAGGATCAAGGGTCTAGCCAGATCAGGCACGACTGGCTAGACATCAAGGCAAAAAGAGATGCCCATCGAGCACTCCTTCTCACAGACGAGATCAAGGCTAGCCAACGCAGGTACGCCTGACTAGAAATCAAGGTAAAAAAGTATTGTCTATCGAGCATTCGTTCTTACAGACGAGATTAAGGGTCTAGCCAGATCAGGCACCTCTGGCTAGACATCAAGAGAAAAAGAGATGTCTTCTGAGTACTCATGCTCGTATACGAGATTAAAGGGTCTAGCTAGAGCAGGCATGCCTAGCTAGGCATTAATGAAAGATGTCTTCTGAGAACTCTTGCTCGTCCGATAAGGATAATGGAAAGCCTTAGCCAAGGCAATCTCGACACTATGAATAGGGATATCTACTGACTATTATAGCTCATAAGACAGGAACAAAGCCCTATGATGGGCACCTCAGCTCAAAGATTTATCTAGAGTGAGAACGTATGGGTAAGTGATAAAGGAAATGACCTCTAGTTAAAAATCAAAGAGTTTAACTTGCTTACCAGGCCAGGAAAAAGCTCGGCTAGAAGAGGGCATGCTTGACTAAATATAAAAGGTAAACTCACAATGTTAGGAAGGTTCGCCAGACCAGACCTTCTGAATGGAGGCACACTTGAAGACTTCAAAAAGGTCATGGGTGACCCCCGGCCTATAAAGGGGGCAACCGTTGGACAAGATTAAGTCTACAAAAAAATATTAAGGCCTTTTAGGGCCCACACCAGCTAGGGATCATAAATAATCCCATAGCTCAGCTCGGTAAAAGATAGTAAGGATACAACACTCGACATAATAGTCAGAATGACTACGTAACTCAGGATTGTCACATCCAGACCAAGTTAAAGCTCGACTGAGAAAAAATAAAACTCTATCTACTTGGAGTATGCTCATGACAGAAGAAACAAAGATAAATAAAGGGAGTTTATTTTTATTAATAAACAGAGGACTACAAACCCCCTCTTAGGCTAGCTTAGGAAAAGACCCCCATGTCTGGGTTGATGGCCACAGGATTTTCACGGCTTTCTTAAACTCTTCTGAGGAATAGGAGGCTCCAATCGCCTAAGGATCACAGTGACTTGGTTTGATGTCCATACCAAGTATTGGATCCAAACCATGGGCAACAAATAATTTCTGAGCTGAGGACGAAAGACCTCAATCTCTCCCCTTTAGGGTGAGAAAGGAAGGAGGCCACCGCACTCGAGTTCGAGACGATCTTGAAGGATATTGCAAAGACTACCTTACCCACTTCTAAAGCATGCTGCTATAAGCCCTTGTTAAGGGTAAAGTCCTTATCACTAGGGGCGGGTTGTCAACATGAATAAAAGATTCACCGAAAAGGCTTATTGATAGTAGGAAAATCGTCGTGAATAGAACATCGATGACTTTGAGGCACGACATCTAAAAGATGACCAAAAGGGAAATTAAAACCATGGAAAGGAAGGCCAATAGGATTTTGGAAGGAAGCCCCCTAATAGAAGAGGCCCAAAAAAGGGTAAGAATCACTACTTTCACAGTAAAGAAAGAAGAAATAAGGAAAAGAGTGAAAGTTTCAACTTTGTAAAAAAGTTAAGAATGAAGGAAATAAGAAGGAAGACTGTCTATTTATAGGCTTTGATTGAAAGAGGAAATGACTCATTTAATGGGGTACTTAAGTTGGCTAAGATGGCAACAACTGGAACCACCTTATGACTCGAAAATCGACGTATTTAATAGGATCTTGTTAAGGGTGAAGTTCTTATCACCAGGGGAGGGCTGTCAACATGAACAAAGGATTCACCGAAAAGGCTATTGATAGCAGGAAAATCATCGTGAATGGAACATCGAGGATTTTGAGGCACGTCATCTAAAAGATGACCAAAAGGAAAATGGAAACCATGGAAAGGAAATCCAAGAGGATTTTAGGAGGAAGCCCCCTGACAGAAGAGGCCCAAAAAAAGGGTAAGAATCACTGATTTTACATGAAAGCAAGAAGAAATAAGAGCAAGAGTGAAAGTTTCAACTTTGTAGAAAAGGTAAGGATGAAGGAAATGAGAAGGAAGACTGCCTATTTGTAGGCTTTGATTTAAGGAGGAAACAACTCATTCAACGAGGGTATTTAAGTTGGCCATGATGGCAACAATCGGAACCACCTTACAACTAGCAAACCGACATTGTACGAATCGATGAGAGAATTGTGACAAGAGTGAGATGCCCAAGGCAGGTCAGATCTAGCTTAGATGATTGAGTCTTTTAACCCGGGTATAAGAGGCCACTCAAGTCCTCGACTAAGGGCAACTGTTATGGGTATTTTTCTAACTACCAATGACGTAACGACCGTGTTAGGCCATGATAGGAGGCCCCCGATGAAGAAACATTTTGGAGGAAAATAACTGACCTCACTTGGTCAGTATTGAGGATCCTCAACTTGTATAGATCTGAGCACGTATGAAAGATTATAGTTCATGAGAAGAACTCCATTAACCCCGAGCACAAGGCCACCATTGCCCATCAAAAGTAGCATCCTAGGTGGGACCTCCTCATAGGCCCGAGCACCCAACAAGTCCCATCGCCATGTCAGGATGTCAGGATATCCCCCGTATGGTCATTTAGAAGGCGCCTCCACATTCAATACTGAATGCTTTATGTCAAAGTCATCTCCCTTCAGTCCAATCAAAGATAAACATTGTGTCCCGTGAAGCTTCCCCAACATACCTCTAAGGCTTCTTCGACACGCTTCCTCCAACATGAAGATTGAGGTATAAATACATCTACCAATAAAAAGAAGAGGTATGCCCATTCTTCCCTAAGGAAATTATGCCAAAATATTAACCAAATATTGACTTAGGCATCGGAGGCCCTTAGGCGGGGTAACCACCCTTCAGTTCCTCGCCTTTTGGGTTCATTGTTTGTGTTTTATAGAATTTGAAGATACAAGGAGGGTCAGCAAAAGGGGAGATTGCATGAAGACCACAGTTGAAGATGATGACATCAACACTTCCTATAGAATGGCCTGGATACAGATAAAGAGTAAATTAGACTTTATTGCTTTCAACATTTGGCTTGGCTTTTTCTCGATGCTTCTTTTTCTAGAGAGTTACAACGTTTGAGCTTGTATTGCCATTCGTGTTTAGGCTTCTTGCCTGTTTGAAAAATTCATGAAGTTGTCACCTTCCAATAATAGGAGTGCTTCTCCAATGAATTTTTTTTTGTTTTTATTAACAACTTTCTTGGTTTTCTTGGATGATAAACTTGTTGGGAAGAGTGTAAGCTTTCTTGTAAATTAACATTATTAAGAATAATGAGATTTGTCTTTCTTGCAATGGCCTTGAATGCATGTGGATTTTCTTAGACTTGCAGAATTATAAAAGTGCATAAGCTCTTTCTTTTTGTTTTTTGTTTTCTGAGTTCAGGCATGCATGTGATTGGTTGTAACATTTCTACAGGCACTCATTTGCACACCATATTTTAAATATGGTTGTTTGGGTATTTCAACGACTCACTTCATGCTTCTCTTGAATGAATATTCATTCAGATTTAATTGTGGTGTTGAACTCATTATGTAATGAGGCAAAAATGCGGACAGTGTAATTTAAAAATTTCTGAAACAAATGGATCGTGGCATACGCAGGTCAACTTCTAGAGGGTATAAATTTTAACTCGGGTGGAATCACATGGTCTTTAAGATATCAAATCAAAGATTATTTAGAGATCCACATGTATAATGATTTACTAGTTGTAGCCCAGTTTTGGGTCTAAAAAACAATGTTTTAAGCATTTTCGGAGGCCCGAAAGTTGTTTCGGTCGTAATTTTGGGCTTTTTCATATTTCCGTCTCTTTTAATTTTTAAGATTTTATAGAGTGGTATAAATTCAACTTATTCGGTTGTTTAGATAGTTTTGATATTTTAATGAGAAAATCGTTCTCCTTTTATTTCCAATTTTTGATATTCTTGCAAACCAACGAAATTGTTACCTAAATTCTGATAATCTTTGGATTCAATAGGTTTTGGAAGTTTGATTTTCTGGAAATCGTGTGCAATTCAATAGCTTTTGGTATTGTAAGGGTTTTGTCGAGGCTTCCGCTACATCAGTTGGTATCCGCTATAAATTCCACATTTTTCATGGCACCGCGTCAAAATCCACAACGACACCAGCGAGTCGAGGAGGTTTATGAGCTCAAAGATGGTGTTCAGTTAGAATATCAAATCAGGCAGATTGTTGACAAACAAATGGAACGGATGTTGGAGGAGTTAACCGAGAGGATGGCTAATATGATGGGAAATCGTAATAGGAGGAATACGCTTGAACCGCGAAATTTGAACAAGTAGGGAGATTTGGTAGACAATACAGATGGGGAAGAAGGAGAAGAATACTATGAGAACATTCCACAGATTTTTCGTAGGAGGCAGAGCATCTCAACAGAAGAGGACAATAGGCGCTGGGAGGCTGGTATGAGGATCGAAATACTAGAATTCCATGGTAGTCTTCAGGCTGAAGAGCTCCTTGATTGATATATATATATATATCGATTTTTTTAATTATCGATAAATGAGACAGAATATCTAATTTATGAAATTAGATAATTAAAGTATTATTAGATAATAATTTAAATCAACTAATTCTTTTATTTATGAAATAACAGATAAGTTAGTTGATAGGGATAATCAGATATGTTAATTTTGACTTAACTGATATCTAGATAATTATCTGATTAAAATAAATATTTAATTCACAATAATTGTCACGTGTCAACCATTAATAGGGTATCAAAAATTGACATGGATTACTGTGGTGCCATATGACACAAAGTTGTGCACAATTATAGTGGGTCCCACTGTAATTGATAATTTTATAATTAAATATTATTTCAGTTTATCTCTAAAAAACTGATAAGTCGTTATCTAAAATATATATAGATATTATTCTAATGGCATATGTTGTTGAAAGAATAGGAGAGTATCAGTTGATCAGATAATCAGTTCGTCAACCAAGAGTTGAATTGTGAACACGATTGATGTTAGAGAGATTTTCTTCTGTGATTAAACGTTAATCAAATCTTTAAAAAAATAATCATCACGTTCTTTTAGATAATCGTCTCACTAAAATCATTCTCAGTAAATCTCTAGATCTCATGTGTTGAGAACATCTAGAGACAGAAAAAGTGTCTTGTAATATTCGACGAGCCCACACACATCGTAGTGCGTTGAGGATTGACTTGAAAAATCTTAGTGTGGATCTCGAAATATACTGATCATTGGAACTATTTCGTGAGAACGGAGTATCAATCGGGTTTTGTAAGGACGCTTGATATAGGCTACAAGATGTATATAATTTCTAACCTTGCATGTTGTAGATTTAACTTATAAATATATAATAGATCCTGACTGATTGAAAAATAGTTTTCAAAAAAAGTTTTTATTTGGTTATCGTGGCGTTGTGTACGTTTTGTTCTATTAAACGATTCATTTTTTATTAAAAATTTAATTTTTTAAAAGGCCACACGCTCTACATTTCCACTGCGACGACCATCAAGTGGTATCAAAGTGATCTTTATATATTTATATGTTAAATGCTGCGTGAGTTTTCTTACATTATTCATATTATAGGAGATATGTATGATGATGGATGGTTATGTTTTTTGAATGTATGAAAAATAATGGGTCATTAATTGGATGGTGGTTATTGGATTAGGCTTTGTTTTAATTTTTTCTAGATCTTGTGTAAGCCGAATTGAGGAGTAGGAATTTTTGTAATTTTATTTTGAATACTATTGTAATTATTCCAAACACATGAAGACGAAGAATGCACGAGACGAATAGCATAAATTTACTATTCAGACGAAACACTATTCATACATGAAAACACTGTTCATCCAGGAAAATACTGTTCATCCACGAGAACACTGTTGATGCCAGAAATTTACTGTTCTGAGGGAGGTGAACAGTGCCGAACATAATGTACCGGCGGTGAACAATGGCTATCCGGTGCTGGAGGCGGCTGCCGACGGTGAGACTGGCAGTGGTGGTGATGGACGACGATCAGAGTGTCCTATCGTCAGTGACAACTGTTGTCACATTTTAGGAAAATTTCTAACAAACTATGCAACCAACTTTTATCACATAAGTGATTCATTAAAAGCCAAAATCTTTTAATTATCCATTTGGATTTTGAAATTAATGTAATTTTAAAATTAATTATCAATTTTTGATTTTATGAAAACTAAAAAATTAATATTTGACTAAATCAATAAAATATTTATTTGACTAAGTCAAAGTCAACTATATTACAATGGACAATTATAGAAATTGTTTTAATTAAGAAAAATAGTTTTTTTAATTAAAAAGAGTTTTGTTTAAAACTTGAAGATTATGAAACTTGACATCAGGAGTAGAAGAAAATATTCGAGAAATATGTATTTTTGAACTCCACTTTGTAATTTATTCTTTATTTCAACTGTTGTAATTTAGAAATACCCACTAGTCCTCGGTCCATTATTATTTTATTTAATTGTTAAATAATTATTTAATTGTTAAATAATTGTTTAATTTTTATGTTTGATAACATGTCCATGCATTAGTCAATCACATGTCATACATGAAAATTCTGTTCAATTTTATTTAATCATGCATCTTATCAGTAGAAATATGATTTATTAAGATTGTTCTAATATGTTTATATGTATTGCTTTATGAAATCAATTGCATGTAAACTGTTAGGTTTTAATTAGTTAAAACTTAGTAATCACACCAGACTAAAGGTTATAGTAACATTTAGGTTAACCGATTTTAGTAAAAGAGTTTCATTAAAGTTTGATGAATATCATTAATTAGTTAATCTAAGTTCACCTTATAACTTAGGTGCTTCAAAAAGATAAATGAACTTAGATCAATAAGATTGGATTAACGGATAATTAAATATTCATAAGGTTATTATTTTAACAAATAAATAATTTGGAATTAATTGATTAGTTAAAATAGAAACACATTATCCTAAAATAGTTAGTGGGAGAAGGTTGACATGTCAATGTATCCTATGGTCTTCATCATTAGTACAACACCGTGAGGTGCAATGACGGCCTTGAGATGGCTTTGTTTTCATCCCCCTAAGTAAGATTTTGAGCTGTACCAATATCAAAGTTGGACTTCTTAAGAAGATAGGAGGAAGTGATGTAGTTTAATTTTGACCGATCCTAAGGCGACATATTCTAAATGAAGTCATAAAATCTTAAATAATGGGTTACACTAAAAAACTCACAATTAAGCTGTCGTGTGGATAGTTGTGACTTGACGGAACAAGCGATACCTTATTGTTAAAAGAGAAAATATGAGATATTTTAAGTTTTAATTAATAAGGATGAGAATGTCTCATAGTCAGTCTGAGGTTAATCTGACCGTCCCTAAGGCGGCACATTAATCGTTGGGTTGTTTTGTCATGATCAGTAAATGCTAAATTTATGTGTTTATTATGATTACATTCATACATCACGTTTACTTTTCAAATTCTAGATATTTATCAATTATATTGAATCATGTATGTTTTAAATTTTAGTTATCAATATTATGTCTACCATGAGCAACCCTATTACTGCTTTACTCGCTATTGAGAAATTGAACGGTGATCATTTCGTACGTTGGAAATCAAATATGAACTTAATGATGATTTGTGAGAACCATAAATTCGTTCTTATTCAGAAATGTCCTAAGGAGCCCACTGTTAACGCCCCTAAGAATGTTAGGGATAAATATGATGCTTGTATCATATCAAACAACAAGGTGAAGTGCTACACGTCTGTGAGCATAAATAATGTTCTGAGAACCAAGAATGAAAGCATGGAGGCTGCCTATGAGATTAAGGAACTTTACAGACAATATTTAGGCAGCAGTCCGATGAAAGTTGTCATGAGGCCGCTATGAGCAATATGCCAACTAAGATGAGGAATGGTACTTCTGTTGGAGAACATGTTTTGAACATGATCAACATAATGCACGGGTAGAATTACATGGGGTGACCATTGATTAACAGATTCAATTTAGTATCATACTAGAGTCACTCACACCAGCTTTTCCTACGTTTATGACTAACTATTTTATGAATAAGTTGTAATTCAACATGACCCAATTTGTTGAATGAACTGCAAACTTTCGAGTCATTCAACCTTAGAATGACCAAAGAGGGAGAGACAAATGTTTTCGAGCAAAAGCATTCTTCCAATACTGTTATGAACAAGAATAGGAATAAGAACAATGGTAAGGACAAGAGTAAGAACAAAAGAGTAAAGAAAGACAAGATATCGCCGAAAGCCAAGAAGAACAAGAAAGACAACAATCCCAAAGGAAAATGTTTTCACTGTGGGGTTGAGAGGGTTGAAGGTCATTGGAAGCGAAACTGTAACAAGTATCTCTCCATGCTGAAAAAGAAAGGTAAATATGATTTACTTATTCTTGAAGCTTATTTAGTGGAATATGATTTGTCATCTTGGATACTTGATTCAATAGCCACTAAGCATGTATGTTCTTCTTTGCAGATGCTTGATTCGTCAAGGAAGCTAGCTGATGGTGAGGACGTTTTGAGAGTTGGCAGTGGTGCACTCGTGTCAGCTAAAGCATTAGGTACAGTCCGTTTACTTTTTAGATATAATTACTTAGTTTTGAACGATGTTTATTATATTCCTGGTTTTTCTAGGAATTCGATTTCTCTTTTAATTTTTACGAGAACAGTTATTCGAAGTTTCTTTCATTAATAAAGAGTTTATTATTTTTAAGAATGGATTCGATATCTGTTATGCTAAAAATTATAAATAGACTGTATATGCTTAAACTGACTGAATGAGCGTTAAATAATTCTGAATTATTTTATGTAGCAAAACCTAAAAATAACAAACGACAAAGTGTTGCTCATGATGATAACACATATTTATGGCATCTTAGGTTGGGACATATTAATCTAGACAGGTTAAACATGTTAACAAAACATGGTGCTTTGAGAGAGCTAAAAGTGAGAACTCTTCCTGTTTGTGACCAAGAAACCTTTCACAGGAAAGGGCCAAAGAGCCAAGGAACCACTAGAGATTTCATTTTGATGGCTTTACCAAGTAAGTTGAAGGTCGAGATTTCGTAACTGGATTGAAAGATATTCATAGGGCAGTTCATGACAATTTAAGTTCAGCAAATGCATGGTATAAACATGATGCTGGTCAGAAACGTAGACATATTGAGTTTAAGGTTATAGGTTTTATGTGGACAGTCCTAAATAAGGATTGATTTTCAGTTGGTGAATACAACAAGTTGTTTGCCAAGAAGATAGGACCTGTCGAGGTTGTAGAGAAGAACAATCCAAATGCCTAGAGGTCGAAGCTGCCTAGCCACATTCGTACTGCTGATGTGTACAATGTTAAACATTTGATTCTTTTCCACTGTGACTCTTCTGATGATGATGCTACTACAGATTTGAGGTCGAATTTTCTCTACTTTGGGTAGAATGATGCGGACGGTGCAACCCTAGAACAAATGGATTATGGCACACACATGTCAACTTTCTCGAAGGCATAACTTTTGATTCGGGTGGAAACATATGACCCGTAAGATATCAAATAGAATTTTATTCATTGATCTACATGTATTACGATTTACCCATTATAGCCCAATTTTGGGTCCATAAAATACCATTTTAAGCACTTTCAGACGCCTAGAATTTGCTTCGGTCGTAATTTGCATCTCTTTTATTTTTTAGGGTTTTTTAGATTGGTATAAATTCATCTTATTTGGTAGTTTAAGAAGTTTTGATATTTTAATGAGAAAATTGGTCTCCTTTTATTTCTAATTTTTGGTATTCTTGTGAATCAACAACATTGATTGTCTAAATCATGGTAATCTTAAGATTCAACATATTTTGGAAGATCGATTGCTAGAAATCGTGCGTGATTTAATAAATTTTAGTATTGTTAGGGTTTTATCGTGGCTTCCGCTACATCAAGCATGTTGTCGAGTGGCATGGTGTTAAATTCCAAGATTCTTGCATGGCATGGCATCGTGATATAAATTCATCACATGGCATGGCATTGCATTAGAGTATAAACCTATTGCATGGTGTGGCATCGAGCTATGGATTTTATGTGATGTGGTGTAAATATGCAAACATGTAGATTGACATCCAGGGATAGACTTGTTGGTAGCATGACGTTTAAGGTACAACTTATGCATGGCACATAATAAGGACAGAAGTCCATTATGTGGCATGGCATGGAATTATGAGCATTGCATGGGGTGACATGGAATTATCACATGGTGTGACATCACATTGGAAGAATCGCATCACATAGAGAATATCTCTTTGATATTGTAGAGTAAGGGCATAGTTAGGCTTTCATCATATGGCATTGAATAACATGAAATATGTGTTAGGATCGTGTTCTTAAAGCACATTAATTCTATTTAATTTATCGAAATGTTTATTTTGAATAAATAATAAAAGGTTTATTCTTATATTATATGTAACACATCTTGTAAGGTCCACAAGCATATCATACTTTGTTTACAGGTCCTATGAAGTTTAGCTAATATGAACAAAGTATTTAATCAACAGTTTTTATGATTTGTAAATACTTATTCTCAGAGTCTAGTAAAGTTGGGCATTTTACTAAGAAAAACTAAGTACATTAGTTTTATCTCATAGAGTGACTTACTATTGTCATTAGGTGAATACCTGGTTAATGTACTAGTGAATTTAGAATGCTTTGGAATGATTAATGAGTTTGGTTTTCGATAAAGTACTATCTTAAGAAAACCAAGACCCATTGTTATTCTGTTGTGAAAGCTCTTAATCTTGAGAGAGTTATAAACTCATATTTAATGACTTAGTTGTATCGATCTACTAGAATTGATGCTCTATGGGTCAACATATCTACAATTTGGATAACTGGATTGTTAGAGAGGATGCATAGATTCTTAATAATTGAGTCCATTGACACTTTAAGTACGTGACATAGTACCTCTTAACAGAATTTGTTTATGTCATCATGACAATTTAATTACTTAGTATTTATAGATTATTAGAGATTTGATATCTTTACCTAATGCATCAAGTATGAAAATATCATAGTTGATTAGTAGAACAAAATTTGGAACTTAAAGATATAAGATATGTATAATTAGTTTGATAGTATTTCATGTAATTATACAGGGTGTTATACTATGGAAGGACAATATATAAATAATAGTAGGTCGGGGAGAATTACATTGAGTAATATAAACTACGATTCAAGTTCAATTATAGTTCTATAGTGAAATTAGTTTTAATTGATAATTAATAAATCTGATCATGTGTTTGATCATTAAAGTTTTATA
The DNA here is from genome assembly GCA_003255025.1 of Datisca glomerata. Lineage (NCBI taxonomy): Eukaryota > Viridiplantae > Streptophyta > Magnoliopsida > Cucurbitales > Datiscaceae > Datisca > Datisca glomerata. The sequence goes on from QANY01002498.1 coordinate 12,002, forward strand.
ATTATTTAGCCAAGAGTATTTTTGCCCTTATGGTCCTCGAGCTAGCCCATAAATTATAAGTATTTTCATGACTGTAACAGACATAATATGGATATCTAGCGGTCAACCATTCGATCTTTTTTTAAGTAACGAAAATTATTAATTAAAAGATAAATTTTTTGGCTTGGATTGATCTCTCAATCCTAGCCGTTGGATGTTTTAAACAAGGGCGACCTCATAAATATTGGGGCCATATGCAATATTTCCCCCCTAAAAATATACATTTTAGGTTAAAAGGCTTATGAAAAGTCAATTTATTATAAGAAAATTTATTCAGCAACTATTGTATCAACATTTTGTTTTTTTGGAGGCAAATTTATTACGCATGTTTTGTATCACATTTTGCTGATCAATCATTTCCAACTAATAAAATTTGGCTAATTTATTCAGTTTTTCATGCCAGCTTATCGTAAAAAAAAAACTTCATTACTGAAAAAATAATTATATGAGGACTTCCAATAATATTCATAAAGCCTTTCATGTTTGTATATTTTTTAATTAGAATAGTTTTTCTCACCAAAAATTTTCCTGGTAATTTCTTTTAAAATTAAATAAAAAATCATTAATAGTGAAAAATCATGTTTTGTAAAAGTTCCAACTCTGAGTGTTTTTTACTCTTATGTGAGGCTCTTGCTATATATAACTAGATTTGTGTGGGAGAATATTATTTTCGTAATCTTAATGATACATCATCAAACTCTGAATATTTTTTACTCTTATGTGGGGCTCTTGCTATATATAACTAGATTTGTGTGGGAGAATATTACTTTCATAATCTTAATGACACATCATCAAACTCTGAGTGTTTTTTACTCTTATGTGGGGCTCTTGCTATATACAACTAGATTTGTGTGGGAGAATATTACTTTTGTAATCATAATGATACATCATCCTCTTAGTAAGTTTAAATTTTGTTTGTATTATTTACCCATTTTGATAGTCCACTCTATGAATGAAAAAACCATTACTTTGGCATAGTACTTTTTTCTCCTTTTAAAAACTAATTTTCGGATAAGGATGGACTAAAGGCGGAAAACTTGAGAAGTTGAATTTTAAATTGGATTCTACCGCTACTAGAATAAGAAATTTAATTGCATTTTTATAGTTGTCTTTTACGGCCAAACAATCATTCTCCCCTAAAATTTGCTTTCCTTTCATATACTATTTAGTACACACGTCTTATTCACTTATAATTAAATATTTTATATTTTTAACTATAATTATTATTTATATAATTATAATGTGTTTATGTCAATGAAAAATAATTTATTTACCATAATATTATTTGCTATTTTCAGTTTATATGAGTAAAATTAAGGCCATGTTATGTTGTTATTATTTTTATTTGCTGATATATTAATATTCAACCAAATTATAGAATATCACACATGTTTCTAGAAAAAAATTAAGAGTATACCGTAAAATATGTGATCTAAAAAGTTAAAAAAAAAGTGACATCATTATAATTGAATTATTTATTTCATGTTTTATTTTAAACTTAATATTCATTTTTTCGTTTGTATTGTAAATTTTATATTTTGTCTACATAATTTATGTCATTATATTCATGTAGATTACTAATTGTACTAATATATAAAAAATAGCATAACTAAATTTTTTAAAAGTGCATTATTATTTAATTATATTATCTAATCTTTATAGAGATGGTTAAATTTTCTTCTATATTAATATGAATTAGTAGAATTATAGTTTTTTTCTACAACTTTTTTAGTAACTTGCTAATACTCATTCAAAGTTATCAAATTACAATTAACTTAAATTTTACTTATTTTTTTAAACTCATTGAATAGTTGAGTGAATATAAAAATTAGTGTCTACTTTGATTAATTTATTTTAATTTTAAAACTAACTAATTATTAGATTTCACATGTAAATTAGAAGGTTATTTTGGATAATATATCAATAACAAATAGATAAATTTTTTGAAAGCCTACTACAGATAGAGAGTTCTCCATCAATTCTTCTTATAGCATTATCGGGGTGCAAGCAAAATGTAACTTGGAGTAGTCTAGTGTGGTTTTCTTGTAACATCTAAAAGCATGGTTTTATCTCTCAGCTTGCTTGCAAGATAAAGCTTAAAACAAAAGGATAAGCTGTCATCTAGGGGGATGTCTCATGATCCAGATTGCCTTCCTTGTCTGAACCACATATAAACTAGGGACTCTCTCTTTACATTTGGTAAGCTATTACACAAAAATGCGATCTCATCTTCTCTTGCTCAAGTTGGGATCACATATTTTGTGTTTGCTAAAAAAACATATGTATATTCCAAAGAAGGAGGAGAAACCTCCAAGATACATTCTTATCAGATAGGATAATTTTAGCAATGTAATTAGGTAGGGTGTTGACAATAAACTTGTTGACGGCTAAACCTTGGGGGTGAGATCAGGCCAACAATGTCTCTGCTCCACCTCTCTCTCTCCATTCCTGCAATGGGGGAAGGTAAAGTAGGAGACCAAGGTAGAAATGGGGTGGTCTCATTCTTACCCCTCTGAAGCTTAAGTAAGTAAGGGATGAAGGATAGGAAAGTAGAGAAGTAGTTGGAAGTTATTGTGTATCTCTTAAAGTGCATTTACCAGGGTATTTATAGTGGAGGGTTAGTCTGAGGCTGAGTTGGTATCCGTACTGTGGCAGGTTTTCCCTCCAATAGGATGCCTCCTCGGACCAATCCCCACCTTTCAACTTCACTTATTGGCTTGGCGAGGTACGAGGTAAGAGGTGATGACCTCAGGTGGTGTTAGGACAACTTGTCCTTGTACCACTCTATTCACTTCCTTGGCTTCCATTGGAATGATTGTATTAAATACTTTTGATGACACTCTGTTGGGAAAATGTTGACTGACTCCTTGGATGCTGAGCTTCATGTCTTTTATCATTATATACCCTATGATTGGTCTAGGTGTGTTAAATGTATTCGATGACACCTGCATACTTCTACATCGACCTAGGTGCTAAATTTAAATTAAGCCGTGATGTTTTCCGCCCTCATGTCCTCCTCTGGGCGCGCGGGGGGGGGGGGGGGGGGCGACGGGCT
>QANY01002498.1:15110-284940 GCA_003255025.1 Datisca glomerata
AACTGGCTTCCCTAAGGCCCCAAACCTTAGGTGTCCCTCTTATTTTCCTTAAAGGTCTTCCTACATAGCCGAGAAACAGATATAACAATTGCCCCCAAACTCATCGATGTTGTTAATATTCAAGGACTCGGGGAATTTAGATCATTCTTTCTTCCATCCCCTTTTTCATTTTTATTTATATATTATTATTATCATTATTTTTGACATGATCGCCCCTATTCATAGTGTAAGTGACATTGATTAAGTGAAAAGATAAGTGCTTTAGTGTAGGGGTCATAATGGTCACGTTACCTTATACGATCTAAGCCTTCCACCTTTGTATGGCTAGGATAAGTTTTGGATCTTTATTTTGTTTATTTTTCATAAGGTAGGTCTACACTGGACCTCGGGTGCTCCCGAGCCGTGGCCATGGGAGCTTGAGGACAGGCTTCGAGTAATCCCGTGGATAGGGTCGTGGAAGCGTGATGCTAGTCCCGATGACTTGGCCTCGGGCTCCCCAGAGGGCTTGGCCTTGGGGAATCCCTAGGACTTAGCCTTAGGTTCCCCGAGGGCTAGGCCTTGGGGAGTCCCGAGGACCTGGCCTCGGGTGTTCTCGAGGTTGCGGCCTTGAGAACTCGAGGATGTGGACTTTGACCCATTACTTTATTTTATCTCATTTTACATTCCCATTAAATCTACATTGAATGACCCTTAGTTATTCTATTTTTCAGATCATAATTGTCATCGTTGTCTTCCCGTTGTTTGCTCAATCATGTCTTCAGCTTCAGATTTCGAAAATGATTTTTTTGTTGAGTTGGGTTCACCCCAGGCTGAATCTTCAAGGTCCCCCTCACTGGACACTAGAGGTCACGAGGGTGGAGATATACAAGCAGCTAGTAGTCATGGCTCGGACGGGGCCGATCCTGAGGTTGGTTCAGGGGCTGAGGGAAGTGATCATGGGCAAGTTGAGGCTGGGGGAGCATGAAGGAGAGTTATGCGATTGACGTTGTTCCGAGGACCATGGCCCTACAACATTTCAATGAGCTTCGGGAGAAGTATTCTGTCCCTGATTCAATCACTTTACGACTTCCTCATTCTGACGAGCTACCAGTGCCCCTCCAGACGGTGAGATATTTTTTTTCAGTCCCACTTTGTTGCCGGGTTCCAACTTCCCCTTTATGATATAGTGAGGTTAGCTTTGAGGAGGTTATACTGTGCTCCATGTCATCTTCGTCCTAACCCTTGGAGGAATATCTTAGGATTATACGTGATATGGAGGGTCATTCTTAAGACTCCATTTGATTTCAAAGTAATACATGATCTATTTCAACTCAAGCGTGGGAGAGCAGTGCTATTTTATTTGAGCCCTCATGGGGGAAAGTAGCGTGCACCTGTGCTTAACTTGCCATCTAATAATAGAGAGACTAAGCATCATTGGTTTTTTGTTCGTGGTGATAGGGCCAAACGGTCAGGGTCTTCTCTCGACGAGTCCTGGGACGTTCTTCGTAGGTTTACTCCCAAGGATCTTGTGCTCACTCCTAGTGAGGGTCCACTTTCATTCTAATTCGACATATTTATACATATGTGCAAACTTTGTTCTTAGCAACTGCTAGGGCTGTTTCTTATGTTTTTATGATTGCAAGGACAAAATGCTACTGCCCTAAGTTAAATGGTGTGATGCTAAAGCAAATCGAGTTAGCATTCCTGATTCCGCCAGAGAGGCGAAGGTATTCAGACCTTCTGAATGACCGTAACTTATTAGAATCAGGGTTGTCGCTCATCGCCGCTGTCCGCATGCCTCATTGTAAACTTTTAACACTTAGTAAATAACTTGTCTATTCATATCTTATTTTGCTATGTATTTACAAATAGATTCTAGTAAGAAACTTACGTCTTTGTTTGTTTCCTCACGTGCATCTAAGGCCAGAAAGAAGGCGAGTATATCTAAGAAGAGGTAGAGGGAGAAGGTTAAGGATCCCGCCCCTATGTCAAAAAGCAGGGGCTGTTTTGGAGGATCCTTTACGCCCCCGAGCCTCCCAGCAACATAATTGATGGCGTCGGCCATCCATCTCACGCCTCTTGACAGGAAAATAATGCCTCTGATGGCCTTGGTGGGTCACCCCACGCTATTCACCCTTCAGTTATTGGGTTTAACGGCTTCGCAGGATCTTCTCGTGACTTTTCTACACCTTATCGGGTCGCTCATATGAAGTATATTGAACCTTTGCCATGTTTTTGTCTAAAGAAGATGAGGGTGGAGGGAGATGACATGGATCAACTTAAGGAGCTCTTCGAGCTTCGTGACACCTCCTCCTCCAGGTCCAGACCCCATACCATCCTTATTGGGGCATGCCCAACATCTCATTCTTAGATTGAGGGTGACATTATTCGACAAGAGCGTGAAGAAGAAGTACTTGATGTTGTTACAAACCCCGAAGTCACGGTTCATTTCGAGATGGTTCCCAGTGTTCTGGCATCCCATGATGAAATAACCATTGACGATGGGTGACTTTCAATTCAGAGGGTTCTGGTGTTATAAGGCTGAGATGTTCTGCTAGAGGTCCTGGTGTTGAGGTAGTTGACCCAACTCCTGGGGGTCCCATCGATGTTGGTGGCACCACTGGGGGTGAGCCATTGAGCATCTATGCTTGATGTTAGTAGCTCTGAGGAGGCTGTGGGAGATGCTACCCTTGATGAATGTACTGACCCTTCCGAGGCTAAGGAACCCCCTGAGGTGATTATCCCAGATAGAGTTGACCGCAACGTTGACCGAAGCCATGAGTTCCTCGTTAAGATGAGGAATAACATGGGGGCTTTTTTTTGGGGGGGGGGGGGCACAGGCAGCGGATCACAATCGACGGGGCCTTGGGAGTTTTAGAATTGGGAGACCAAGGTCTCTCTTCCATCAGTGTTGTGGCCTCTACGCAGGTTGATCTCTATACCCTCTCTTTTTCTTTATCTTTAGTTTACTTTATCTCTATCAAGGTTTACTAACTGACCTTTATTTCAGGTATCTATGGCATGTTCTCTGTTGGAGTATCGTGGGGCTCAACATAAGGTTGATCTTTATGCTGCCCTTGTTTTAGCCAGGTGAGCTGAGCAAGATAAATCCTTTGTAATCAAAGAAAATGAGTTACTCAAATCTCAGATTAAGGACCTTACAAATGAGCTGGGGGTCGAGCTCAGGTACCTCTGATTAGTAGCTTGTTTGGAGACGGGGTTAGAGGTGGTCCATCGGGGACATGCAGATGAGTTAGAGGCCATCCGGTGCCTATATATTGAGGCCATTGTGCTTTTGACAGATGATTTAAAGGCCATGCAGCGCCTACAAGCTCAGGTGTCTCATGAACTCAAGGATTGTCGTGTTATGCGCGATTCATGTGATCGTGACTTGAATTTTTCCCTGGCTGAGCCTGAGTCCCTTCGTTCACAAGTAGTGGAGAAAGATGCGGTCATTTAGAGAGCTATTGTTGAGATCAAAGCACTTTAAGTGGAAAATACTAAGTTAAAGAATACTATCCAGAATGTGCAACATGGGATCTTCCCTACTAGGCATGCAATTATAGAGGCCAAGGCTAAACAAGCCATGTCAGAGGATAAACTGGCCTAGGTAGATGATACCTTACCCAAGGCCCATGATGATGTTAAAGGGTTAAAAGAGGAGCTTGCTAGGGTGCACATTGAGAATTTGGTGCAGGAGCTTGCTAGGTCTCAAGATAGGTCTGCCCGAAGGCGTGTTGAGTTAGTTGAAATAAATGTAACTAGTAAGGCTGAAGAGTTGTTTGAAAAATTTGGTGCGGGAGTAGGCACAACAAGAAGGTTGGTTTTAGAGCATTACCTCTCTTCGGATCTCAACTTTCTTCCGAGAGTGTCTGTCGAATCTCCCCTCATCCTCCCTCGATTTAATCTCTAGTGAATACTTGTTTTTTTGTAATTGTAATGAGACATGTGATGTAATGAGTATATGTAAGTGGAACCTATGGTGTTTTTATGAATATTAATTGTAATTTTGTTTATTTATGCATCGCTTTTGCACTTCGTTTGTTAGGTTCTTAGTAATGACCCTTCCTACCCCCTAGCATGGATCGTTGCTATAGTCGATTTGAGCTAAAATGTGTTGATAGGCCACGGTGGTTAGGCCTGATGATTTTTTAGGTTCGCTTTGATCTTGAAGAGCCTGGGAGTTGTATTAGTGACCACCATGGGGTACAGTTTATTGGCCCCCGGGTTCACTTCTACTTTAAAGAGCCCGATGATTGTTATTAGTGACCATTATGGGGTACAATTTATTGGCCCTCGGGTTCGCTTCAACTTTGAAGAGCCCAAGGGTTGTTCTTAGTGGTAGTGACTATAGTAATAACGGCCGTGGGGTTCAGCCCAGATGTTTAAGAATTAAAATGGATAATAAAAAAGGGCCATACTTAGGGCCTTTTTGTTCATATTTCAGTCATACAGTCATGTTTTGAGAATTATACATCTACTTAAGGATAATACAACTTCAAGTGCTCTGCATTCCATGGGTGCTTAAGTATGTTCCACCAACGATCTTCTAACTCGTATGTTCTAGACCCTAGTGCTTGGAAAACCTTATAAGGTCCCTCCCAGTTGGGGCCTACGGGTCCTTTGGCATGATCAGGCCCAAACTCTGCTTTTCACAGTACTAGGTCATTTTCCTTGAACGGCCTTATTTTCACTCGTGAGTTGTAATGGAGGGCCACCCTCTACTTCTATGCTAACGTTCTCAGGTGAGCTTATTCTCGATGTTTTTCGATTAGGTCGAGTTGGACTCTAGAGGCTTCTTCATTTACCTCTTCATTATATGAGCACTGTCTTTTCGTTAGCAACCCAATTTCTACTAGGGCCATTACTTCCATTCCAAAGGCAAGAGAGAAAGGGGTCTCTCTCATCGACCCCTGGGCCGTGGTTCAGTCAGACCACAGTAACCAAGGAAGTTCTTCTTGCCATGCTCCCTTCAAGTCTTGAAGCCTCACCTTCAGGGTGTGCTTGATAATTTTGTTAACTGCCTCCACTTGTCCATTAACCTAAGGATGGGCCGGGAGGACTTGAAGTGTTTGATGCCAAAACCATCACAAAATTCCATAAACCTTGCATTATCGAGCTATTTCCCATTATCCGTCACGATACTATGAGGAATGCCAAATCTGCATAAAATATTTTTCCACACAAAAGCAATAGTCTTTTGTTCTGTAATTGTCACCAACGGCTCAACCTCATCCCACTTGGTGAAATAGTCCAAAACCACTACGGAAAATTTCACTTGCCTTTTTCCCACAGGGAGGGGGCTTATGAGGTCGATGCCCCACTGTGAAAAAATGACATGGTCTAATCACGGGAGTAAGCTCCTGTGGGGGCTGTTGAGGGTGAAGGGTGAATTACTGACATTGGTTACATCTTCTCGCGAATTCCTTTACATCTTTTTTATGATAGGCCAGTAATAACTTGCCTAATTAATTTGTGTGCGAGGGCTTCCCCCCAAATGGTTTCCACACATGCCTTCATGCACCTCTTTCATGGCATAGTCAGCCTCCACTTTTCTTGATATGGCAGTGAAAAACCTCTTCGGTATAGGATTCCTTTTAGTAGCGTATATCAGGCTGAGGCATATCGAACTCGTCTTGCTTCGATCTTGTCTTCTGGGAGTTCCCCTTAACTAAGATAGTGAATGATGGGATCCATCCACTCATCCTGGGCGAGGTTCAACTCCGTGAACTCCAATCCCCCAATGCTTGGGTGGGGGAGGTGTTCCACCAGAATAGTCATGTCTAGTTCATGTTAAGATGCTGAGACTAATCTTGTCAGGGAGTCTACATTATTGTACTCGGGATGTGGTCGACTTGATGGCTACCAAGTCTCAATAGGAATCTCTTGACCTGGGTAAGGTATTGTTCCATGCATTCATCTTTGGCTTGGAAGTCCCCTTCACTTGTCCTACTACAAGTCGTGAGTCGCTGTTCTTCACCCTTAAGGCCACAACCAACCTCAGGCCTGCTAGCAGTGCCTCATACTCTGCATCATTATTTATGGCTGAAAATCTAAACTTGAGGGCATACACGAGCTTGATTCGGTCAGGAGTGATGAGGACAATACCCACTCCACTGTCAGCTATGTTGCTTGATCCGTCAACGTAGAGTTCCCATAGCATTTCTTCATCTTGGACTGAGGTCAGGCTAACTTCACAAAAAGCAGCAACAACTTGACCTTTGATTGCGGTCTTTGGTTCAAACTTTATCTCAAACTCTGATAATTCTATAGCCCATTTAGCTATCCTTCCAGACACTTTGGGTTTCATCAACACCTACTTCAGTGGATACTCGATCCTGATGGCGATTAGGTGTGCCTGAAAATATGGTCTCAGTCTTCAGCATACGTAATAAGCGCATAAGCTAGTCTCTCCAAGTCTGGCACGACGTCGATGAGAGCTTTACTGGTGTAATACACACGCTTCTGAATTTTTCCTTCCTCCCTAACTAGGACTAAACTAACTGCTGCTAGAGTGGCTTGCTCAACAATGATGGCTTCCCTGAATACTCCTTTAGTTTCTCAAAGGCCTTGTTGCATTCATCTGTCCATTGAAATTTTTTTCCCTTTTTTAGTGCTTGAAAAAAGGGCAAGCACTTGTCTTTAGCTCGGGACACGAACCCATTCAGGGCAGCTACTCGTCCATTCAGCCGCTACACTTCTTTTACATTCTGGGGTGGTTGCATCTCCATAAGAGCTTGGATCTTATCTAGATTTTCTTCGATCCCCCTTTGGTTTACTATGAATCCAAGAAACTTCCCTTCTCTTACTCCAAAAACACACTTCTGGGTTAAGCCTCATGTTGTACTCCCTTAGAATTGAAAAGGTTTCGGCTAAGTCCGTCAAGACGGAGGTAATACTGGTGCTTTTAACAAGCATGTCATCAACATAAAATTCCACGTTCCTCCTTATTTTCTTTGCGAACATTCTTATATGATTGTAGTCGGAATACGTATCCATGAAACATAAAACCTCATACCTCGATGTGGCATGCACCAGTTGGTCTTTCCTTGGAAGTGGGCAGCTATCCTTGGGGTAGGCCTTCTTAAGGTCAGTGAAGTCAATGCACACTGTCCACTTCACATTGAGTTTCTTTACCATCACTAAATTTGCTAGCCACTAGGGGTAGTGGACCTATCTGATGAGTTGGGCTTCAAAGAGCTTGTCCATTTCTTCAATCATGGACTTGCTCTTTGCATTGTCAAACTGTCACCTCTTTTGCCTGACCAGTTTAGCCTCAGGGTTCACCCATAGTCTGTATACTATGAACTTTGGGTTTATCCCCATCATGTCATCATGCGTCGAGGCGAAGATATCCATGTTAGATCGGAGGATTGTAATTAACCCATCTTCTGATTCACAAGTGAGGTTGCTCCAAATCTTAGTTACTTTATTTAGGTCACCTGTAACCAACACAACTTCCTTAACTTCCTCTGCTGGTTCCGCGCGAGTTCTACTTTCGTCTTGGTCATCCGATGTCATTTGTAATGGGGTGTCACTTTTTTTTTCTTCTATCACGTCCTTGGGATCATGGAGCATTAAAATGGGTGCTTTTCTTCTATGCAACAACGTGGCATAACACTCTCTAACATGCCAACAGAGCTTCCCCCGTCGATAAGTAGTCCTCAAACGTTTGTAATGGCAAGGGTGACTACCAAGGCATCATTGTGGGGGTGGTGGATAGCCACTAGGTCTCGATCTATAAAGGTCACCTCCTCTTGTGCAGGTATGAAGTAACAAGTGTTGGTGACCTATGGCTCTCCGTGAAGGTAATAAGAGGTTATATGGGCTGTAATGAAATAGGCATCAGGTTCCCTCCTCGTTTACCGAGCTAAGTTCCTTTGACTCCAGCTCGAGTTACCTCCGTGTAGTCCTCCCCATATGGTTCTTACTTCTCTAATGGTTATTTCTGGGGGTCCTGTTTCCTTGTCAGCCCTCCGTGGTGGTGTAGGTTGTGCTCTCATCATCTAGTAGCCTTATACTCCTCGAGATACCCCCTTTGAACCAAGTTTTAAAGTTCCTGCTTGAGGTCATGACATTCAGCCATGTGATGCCCATGGTCCTTGTGAAATAAGCAATATCTATTCTGGTTTCGGTGCTCTGGGTTTCCTTTCAATTTTTTTGGCCATCTCAATAATCCCTTATCTTCGATTTGCATGAGTAACTGCTCTCGGGATGTTGTCAAAGGAGTTAAGTTAACAAATCTGCCCACTCGTAAAGATTTTGGTTTGCCTGCTTGAGGTCTTTTCTTCCCACCCCGCTGGTCAGGTTCCTTCTTTTCTTCCCTCGTCCTGTCCTTGGTTTGATCCCCCTCTCGCGAGCTTAGGAGTTTAGCTACGCTCATATACTTGTGGGCGTGGGCGAGGAGCTCAGTGAAACTTTTGGTGTCTTCTTTGCTAAGGACCATAACAATCTCTCGTCGCTTAGCCCAACCATCATTGCTGTGAGGGTAGTGTCATCACTCTACCCCTCCACTTTCAGGGCCTCCACATTGAATCTGACAACATATCGCGTAGGTTCTCATCTTTCTACTGTCTAACGGTGAGGAGATGAGTGGCAGGCTTCCTCTGATCTCTACCTCTTAGAAATTGTTGGATGAACATCTTGCGGAGCTGAGTTCACCAAATGACGAGATAGAGCCTGGTCTTAGCTGTCGATGCCAAGAGCGGGCTGGAGATGTTAGTGTAAGAGGGAACGCTTTACACATAATAGCAATTGGGGTATCCTAGAGCTCCATCCAGGTCCTGAATGTCTCCAAGTGCTTAGTAGGGTCCCTAGTGCCATCGTAGGGCGAGATGAATGGCATCTTAAATCGTGGGGGCATCTCAGCACGCATGATCTCCTCTATGAATAGTGGTTCTACATGCTGAAGCAGGGCCTCCGCTGAGCAGGGGGCCTACATAGCTCGAACCCGTCTCATCTCACATATTTGCTCTTAAAGCTGCCTTGTCTCTAACCCTAGCCCCAGATCGCTTTCGGCTGTATCCTTAACTTCGGTCTGCACCTTTCTTTTTTCATTGTTAGGAGGTGCACCACGGGGTCATTCAACACTAGTACCAGCGTTCTGATATTGGTGTTCCACCTCCTATTCTATGTTCTCCTTTTGATCGTGGGTCCCAATGTGAGGGACTCGACGTTGATGGTTGAAGGCTAGAGTGAGGGCTTGGACCTGCCTCTGTAACTCGACAATTCCTTTTGTTGGGTAGGCTGATTTCTTCAGGCGTTGACCCTTCGATTTGGTTGGGGTACTAAGGCTGACAACTCATCAGGAATTTGGAGCTCCCTTGAATGCCCGGAAGGGGCTGGCCCTCGGTTAGATCTTGTTGTCCGGTTGGATCTTTGACTCATTTTCTTAACTCTTCGGTTGGAAGCTACGAGGCAAAGTAGGCTTATCCTTTCATGCCCACTGACGACGCCAAGTGTTGACGACCAAACATCAGGGGTGAGATCAGGCCATCAATGTCTCTGCTCCACCTGTCTCTCTCCATACCTGCAATGGGGGAAGGTAAAGTAGGAGACCACTACAAAAGGGGGTGGTCTCCTTCTTACCCCTCCGAAGCTTAAGTCAGTAAGGGATGAAGGATAGGAAGTAGAAACTAGTTGGAAGTTATTGCGTACCAGGGTATTTATAGTGGAGGGTTGTTCTGAAGCTAGGTTGATGTCTATACTGTGGCAGGCCTTTCCTCCAATAGGGTGCCTCCTTAGACAAACCCCCTCTTTCAGCTTCTCTTATTGGCTTGGCGAGGTACGAGGTAAGAGGTGATGACCTCGGGTGGGTTAAGACAACCTGTCCTCATACTACTCTGTGGACTTCCACGGCTTCCATTGGACCGACTATATTAAATGCTTATAATGACACTCTGTTGGGACAAGTTGACTTAATCCTTGGATACTGAGCTTCATGCCTTTTATCGTTCTATGCCCTCTGATTGGTCTAAGTGTATTAAATGTATTCGATGACACCTGCATAATTCTACCTCGACCGTGGTGTCGAATTTAAACTGAGGCGTGATGTTTCTTGCCATCATGTCCTCCTCTCTTTATCGAGAGTCCTTAGATGTTTTATCTGAAAGGTATTTGGGTCTGGGTACACCCATTGACTTCGAGTGTGTAGTACTCCATGGACCTGGGCGGGGGGCTGAACTAGCTTCCCTAAGGCTCCAGACCTTGGGTGTCTCTCTTATTGTCCTTAAAGTTCTTCCTTAAACCATTGTTGGTTTAATGTCAACACAATGATCCTTATTGCCTTCTCTGTCTGAATCACATATAAACTAGGGACTCTCTCTTTACATTTGGTAAGCTATTACACAAAAATGCGATCTCATCTTCTCTTGCTTAAGTTGGGATCACATATTTTGTGTTTGCTAAAAAACACATGTATATTCCAAAGAAGGAGGATAAACCTCCAAGATACATTATTATCAGATATGATAAGTTCACCAATATAATTAGGTAAGGTGTTAACATGAAACCAACAATGGTTCTAATTAAAATAGCTCTTAGCTAAAGCATTAACAACTAGATTACAAGTCCTAGCACACCACCTAATTGAAATATAATTAAAACCAGAAAATCTTGTTGAAAGGTCAAGGAAAAGAGCTGAGATTCTCCAATCACTGCACTTTCCTTTTCCGAATGAGTTAACCAAAATCTTACGATGAGTCTCGAAACATGCATCCTTCCAATTCTCCCTTTTTGCCAGCGAGAAACCTTCATCTAGGGTAAGAATTTCAGCATGTAAAGGACTGAAAGGATGCACAGATTTTCTACCTATATAAAGAACATCTCCAAGCCAGTTCCTTGCAATCACAGCCACAACAGCAGAATGATGACATTTTGTAAAGCCCCCATCACAGTTAATTTTTATGATGCCTTTAGGTGGAAGTTCTTAGGAATTAAAAGAGGTAGATGCAATATCATAAGGGAGAGGTTAGCTTGAATAAAATAGTAAGCAACACTGATTGCTTTATTGATGGTAAGAACATGATCTACTGCCACCTTATTAAAATTCATATTGTTCCTAATTTTCCAGATGTGCCAGTAAATAAAACAGAGGATGGTTATCAAGGTTGAAGAATCAATAGGGCATGTTTTAGATCTAAAAAATCTTTTCAAAAAACCAGTCCTTAAAGAAACAAGATTGAGTATCTAGTTTGAGATGTAAAGGGGACAAAAACCAAACCCTACCAGCTTAGTCACAGCCTTTGAAAAGATGTTCAATAGATTATTGCAGACATGACAACAATCACTATCAATTAACTTCCTTTTGTGCAAATTATATTTTGTGGCAAGTAGGTTTTGAGAACTCCTCTACAAGAAGTACCTGATTTTAGAAGGTACATTTAAGTTCCACATATACCTCTAAGAGTCCTTACCAGTATTGGAAGAAGAAGAAGGAATGTTCACTAAATCCAGCTTATCATCTACAATCATGTTATAGGTAGTTTTGATAGAGAATTCTCCATCTTTTATATGAGGCCAGATCAACTTATCCTGAATACTTCTTTTAGGGATGCTAATGGTTTGGATCTCATTTGAAACCCAGGGGGAATAAATGACAGATGCTTTCTCGATTCCACATACCATTAGACATAAGATCAACCACATAAGTGAAGTCATAATTTCTGTAATCAGATTGCTTAGTACCACTAGGAAGCCACCTATCATTCCAAATGTTAATATCTATCCTATTATCCACTCTCCAAATAGCTCTATTCTTGATTTCCTCTTTACCTTGCCACAAGTTTCTCTATGTCCAAGAAGTTTCTTTGGGAGAAGGGGCAAGCAAAATATTAGAAGAGGGAAAGTAAATGCTTTTTAGGAGTCTTACACATAAATTATAGGATTTTGAGAGAGATACCAAGCCTGCTTTGCTAGCGTGACATTATTGAAGGATTCGATCTCCTTAAAACCAAGACCATCTTGGTCCTTTCTAGAAAAAAAATTCTTCATAGAATACCATCTTAGGCCTTACTGATTACCATATTTGTTCTACTAGAATTTCAGAATAGCATCTTGAATATATTTGCAGATTTGCCTTGGGATTTTGAAGATACTCATAGAAAAACTAGGAATTGATTGAGCAACTGATTTAATAAGGACATCTTTGCCTCCATGAGACAAAATAATGGATTTCCAAAGGGAGATTCTTTGATCCAACCTCTCTGATAACATGGAGAAAATATAAGCTTTGGATTGCCCCTAGTCAGTAGGTGGCCCAAGATAATTACCCAAATCAGAAGAAATAGGGATCTCAAGGATGTCTTCCAATGCTCTTTGCTTACTCATAGGGACATTGCTACTAAACCAGGTGCAACTTTTATAAGAGTTTACCTTTTGGTCAGTTGCATTGTAGTATTTCATGATGTAATCATTTAGAGCTTGATAGGAACCAATATCAGCTTGATAGAAGAATACACTATCATTTTCAAAAAGGAGGTGAGATATAGAAGGACTATTTTTTTTTATTTTCACTGCCTTGATACTATCTTTCTCCACAGCTTTGGTAATGCATCTTGAGAGACAATTTACAATAGGGATGAAGAGGTAAGGAGACAAGGGATCACCTTGTCTAAGGCCTCTAGTAGGCTTCACAATAAAACTAGAACAACCATGAAGATTAAAGTAGTATTTAATGGAAGTAACACATTTTAATGTCATAGAGGTAAAAGACTTACTGAAACCCAGCTTGATGAGTAGTTTTGCGAGAAAGATCCAATCAATTCTGTCATATGCCTTAACCATATCAGATTTTAAGGCTAAGACTTTCTCACTCTTTTTCTTCTTTAGATGGAAGAAAAGTTCTTGAGCAATAATAATATTGCTTCGAATATGTCTATCATTGACAAAAGGACTCTGTTGTTTAGTGATGAAGGAGTTCAGAAAGGGTTTTAATCTAAAAACCAGGATTTTAGCAATGATTTATAGGTGAAATTGCATAAAGCAATGGATCTGCAATGGGAGGGGTACAAATGGTGTTTTACTTTAGGGATAAGCACTATATTGGTTTCATTGATGGCATTAGGGAAATAGAAATTGTGGAAGAACTCTCTAACAACTTTCAAGAGATCACTACCAATTAAGCTCCAATTATTCTAAAAATAGGTGTCTAACAAACCATCAAGGCCAGAGGCTTTATTTGCTCCTAAAGAGAAAATAGTCTCTTTAAATTCCTCCAAAATAACCTCCTTAAGCAGCTCCTCATTAGTGAAAGTTTCCACACAGGTCTCAATATGGTCTAAGATCCAGTCTTCATCAGAGATAGGTTCAGTATTAAAAAAATCTGAGTAAAAAGGACTAAAAGTAGTCCTCTATCTTCTCTTCATCATCTATCCAGTCACCATAGTTATCTTTGACTCTGTAAATATTGTTCTGAGCTATTCTTCTCAGCACAGTTTGGTGAAAAAATTGCGTGTTCTTATCACCTTCTTAGAGCTAATTGAGTTTAGCTCTTTGAGCCCAATACCTTTCATCTTGGGACCAAATGTCAGCTAGCTTCTGTTTGAGAAGTTTTTTCTCATTCCAATAAGCACTGCTACTATAATTTAGAATTAACATTTTATCTTTGATCCTTTTGATTTCGAGAGTTGGATTCCCTCTTTGCCTGAAACTTCAATCCTTCAGAGCTTTCTTACATCCTTTAAGTTTAGAAATAAGATTTGTCATTCTTTTACAATGCTCACCACCATCCCAGCCTGCTTTCACAACATCTACATACCCGTGACCCTTTACCAACTTATTTTCAAACTTAAATTGTCTTCTCCTGGCATGACTGAAAGCATGAAGATCAATCACAAGCATGTTATAATTTGATCCTATATTAGGAGGAACCGGTATAATACAGTTAGGGAATGAGCTTAAAGCAGTAGAGTTAATTAACACTCTCTCAAGCTTCTCTTTACTAAGCGCATCTCCTTCTTCGCCATTCCTTTAAGTGTAAAAGCATCCCTTAGTAAGAGCTTCAAATAACCCACAATCATCTATAAAATCTCTAAACTCCTTAGCTCTAGAATGATCAAAAGGTCTTCCTCCCAGTTTCTCCACCTTGTACATCATTTCATTAAAGTCAACCCATGAGAACCCAAGATAAGTTGGTTATGGGTTTAGAAGCAGAAATCATGTTCAAATCATTCCATCTCATGCTGTCATCGCTATTGTCATAAAAGAAAGTAAATATGTCAAGGGACTCAGACAAGCAATCAATGTAATTTGATGTATTAGAAATGCGAAGGAAGTTAATGTCACTATTCTAAAAAATAGCTATGTCCCCTGACAGGCCAGTAAGGTTCACTGTATGACAAAAATAAAATTTAAACCATCTAGACAGAGATACAACTTTGGTACTTTTCATTATAGTCTCCAATAGACAAAAAACACAAGTTTGTCCACTCTAATGGCCTCTTTAAAATCTTAAATTGTCAAGGGATGGCCCAAACCTTGAAAACTCTAGCATATGAACTTTTTGAACCTTGGGTGGCATTTCAAGGCTGCCCACCAACACCTCTACATCAGCAAAAGGAGAAAGAACATTGTGACTGTCCATAACATCTTAAGTTTCAGATATTTGTTACTGTCTTTTATGGCTTTCTCATGTACTTCTTTTGACTCTTGAATAAGCACTCCTTTAGATTTTGTTCTGCCTCTACTTCTGGGTTGAGTAGTTTGACCACATCACTGTAATTAGCTTCCATATTTGATTTGATAGAGGGTTTGTATATATCAGCTTGATCACCTTCCTTGCATTCTAAGTTCTTTGCATTATCATAAGACTCCATAGTTTTTAGAATTATATCTTTACAAACATTGGGAACTCTAGTGTTAAGCCTATTGGAAGTAGTCTCATTTGGTCTTGTCTCTCCACAAAGAAAAGCCTCTCTTATGCTAACATGAGTTTTCAAATTGGCTTCAAATTTAACTATTCATCATACAAGCAAGCCTTTCCCTCCTTAGGTTCATGGCAACTTATCATACAATGGCTAATTTCCCACAATAGAAGCATAACTAAGGGATCCTTTCATGCTTCATATCGATCCAAATCAAGGATTTAGACTGTCTTTTAACCCAGACACTAGGTTTAAGTGGGTTCTCAATATTCATATTCAATTTAACTCTAACAGACCTGGCTAGCGCACTATCCGACATGTAGAGGTCAACTTCTATGATGTCCCCAAACTGAGCTGCTAATCTTCTGACTAGTGGCTCCAAAATCCAATCAAAGGGAGGCCTTGTAGTTGAAGCCAGACTAGACATGCATCAAAAGTAATTTCAAAGGGATGAGTACCAGCCTCATACATTTGCACAATGGAACCCCATTAAAACTCCAAGAACCTCTAGCCCACACCTTGTCTGCATCCCAAGGACTCTCAAATTGAAAAAGAAAGAGATTATTTTCCAGAATCTTGATATCCAAATTTAAATCTAGCTTCCATCCTCTACGCAACACATAAGCCGTGGTTGAGGTGTTGATCATTTTCCCAACCAACCATTTATTAACTTTCTTCTCTCCTTGAAGAAACATGTCTTCAATATCAATCTCAAAATCATCCTCCATGATTTCAAGAACTGAAAAATCACTAGAAATGGAAAACACGAGAAAGAAAGGAAGCAACTAAAAAATAAAGTAGACTGAAATGGAGGAAAAAGGATGAGACTTTAAAAAAAGGAAGAAATTTAAACTGTGAATAACTACCACATGACGAAATCCAAGAAAACTAACAGAATTTGGTAAACACCCAGAAGGTAAAAACGTGCATGAGAGGGCAACGTAAAGACGTAGGGTTTAGTTCAGATTTGACTGTTTGCAGAAGGATTCAGACATTGGAATCCACCCCACATATCTTCCTTGACCTGAAACACCATCAAAGAAGGAGGAAGAATCTTCACAGGGATGGTCGCCATTTTCTTGGATATATTCTTGGACTATTATTTTTCTCATGTGATGAAAGTTGGGATCACATAGTTGAGCGACCTACCTAACCAAAAGAAAGAATTTCACCTCTTTAATTTTGAAGTTAGTTTCAGCTCTTTAGTTTATAATGTTTGGAGTGAAAGGAATATTAGTATATTTTAGGAGAAATATAGGGATAGGGTTTCCTTAATTAATACTGTTGTAACAAATGTTAGGGATAGATTGTGAGTCATGGATATATTCCTGATTCAAAAATCAACAGACATCTTGTTTCTCAATGGGGGGTCCCCACTCTCTTATTAGAGCATCCTCCTTGAGCTTTTGGCCTTGTTGGTTTGTTTGGCCCCACCTCATGGGGTATTGGGTGTGCAGAAAAATCAATAAATCGACTAAACCACCCAAACCAACCCTAACCATAATCTACTAAACAGTTTAAATAATAAAAACGGTTTACTTTGGTTTGGTTTTATTTTTTAAAAAACTCTTAAATTTGGTTTGGGCCTGGTTTTCTCTTAAAACGGCCCAAACCAAACCGACTTGCACTTCGGGGGAAAGGGAAGCCTTTTTTGAGGCGACGTCTTTTACTAAATGAAATAAAACTATTTTAGTCTCCTCCTCCCTCTATAAGTTAGTTCTTCTCAATCTTAAATACAGAATTTCAAATCTTTTCTACAACAAATTTTCTATGTCTCTCTAATTTAGTCTTTCCTCCAAGTTCTGAAATATTTCTTTACCTAGGCGACCAATAACTTTCCTCTACCTTTTCTTCTTGGCAAATCGAAGCGGCTCTCCTCTGTTGTCGAAGACGGAGTCAAGGGTTAAGGTGATTATTTTATTATCACATATGGGTTTCTGTAAGAAATACTACTAGGATTTGCATGAATGTTAAGGATGTTTGTAGAAAATCATTTGCAATGGTGATAATAATTGATGAGCTTCCATTTAAATTCATAGAAGGTGATGGCTTTAGGCACTTTTGTAGTGTTACGAAAATATAGCATCAGGTCATGAATCTTTTAATTAATTTTTTTACATAAGTTTTGAGATTTTAGATGAAAGTGTTAACTTGATGCTTGTATTAAATTTCAGAGTTAGATACGACCTCAGTTGAGCATACGCTTGTAGATTAAGATAACCCATTAAATTTCACAGGTGCTTCTTTTATATTTATCTCATTATCAATGTAATATTTTATGTACTGAATCAATTACCTATGTTGTTTTGTAGGTTGGCTATGAATTCATGATAGTCGTCAATGGTCAAAGAAGTAGGATGGAAGATGGTTACAAGTTGCTGCTTTTTACGTTGTGAATTATTTAGAGTGTTTTAGATTTGAGTAGAGAATTAAAATTCATTGATAAGTTATTTAACAATAATGTAGAAATTATTTTATTAATTAAGTTATTTAATGAAATAATTCTCATTTTATTATGATGTGTTATTTTCCTACATGAACTTTGTTAACGTTAAATACAAAAGAAACAAAACTGTCAACTCAAGCCAACCCAAACCGAACCGATAATTAATGGTTTGGTTTGGATTGATTTATATGTTTGATTGATTTGGTTTAGTTTTCTTATTTAGTAAACCGATTCTATTGATTTGGCTATAGAATTTATCTAAAATCAAATCGCCCAATGAACACCCCTAGATATGTCTATTCTATTTGTAGACCTTTCTAAAGAGTATGGTAGTTTATAAAAAAGAAAATGTGGATAAAATTATCTAAAAATAATTCTCCCCACTTTTAATAGATTTTAAAAAATCTAAATTCACATGATATCTAAAAGTGATATGCGTAAAATAAAACTATCTAAACATCCTAGACATAAAACATAATATTCAAACACTAGGGAAAAAAGATACATATAAAAAAATATCTTAAGAGAATACTCTAGTCTCACATAATGTTAATCATATCTTAATAAAAAATAGGTTGAGTCGTGATCCTCCGGCTCTGCAACTGTCTACCACTGCTTGTCACTAGGCTTACCACCACTGATCACCTGCAGACTGCTGTCTATCACCGTCAAGCGTAGGCCATTGACCACCGCAGGACCCATGGTCTCCTGCCACCCAAAAGTGGTGTCACCGCCAATCATGCAGCAGCCAATTGCTACCACCACAGGGCAGCAGTGTCAATGTTGCTGCCTTGCATGGAGCAGCTCTACAAATTGGCTGCACATGCCCGCACGTGGTGCAACCGCCTGATTCAAAATTTTACATATTAAAAATCCTAATTTTCTCATAGAATGTTTATAAGAATTTATGAAAAAATTAAATGTAAATTTAAGGGAAAAATAACCTCATATATAGGGTGTCCCTCTTATTACATAACCGACAAAAAAAAATATCTAACGATTATGCAAGGAAGATTAAACCAAACTATTAATCTTACAAAAAAGAGTTAGGGTTCTACGAATCTAACTTTTCATCGAGTATTTATTTTAGCATTAGCATCTAACGATCAAATTAAAATCGAGGCTCAAATACAAATTAAAGGATTTATTTGCAGTGGAAACTATCCTGATATTAAATTTATAAATTAGAAAACCTAATCTATGATAGGGAAACCAATTAAGAAGTTACCTTTGACACGTGAATAACAAAATCTTTCTTTTTCCACGTCAAGATCGAACCTCAATATGTGCAATAATTGACATCCATTTGTGAAAACTGAGATGAACTGCAATGGTTATAATATTTTTATATACATAAGCATGACTATTAGTGAAAAGATCAACTATACTCTATATTCTCTCTTTGAGTATGTAATTTTAAATTAAGCTAAGTCTTGAAGGTCTTGATCTTCTGTCTATGTCTCGCCACCATTAAATGCTATATTTGTGGAATTTGTTTTTTTTTTTTAACACAATGAGCATCTCCATCAAACAAAGTAAGTAACTAAGGCTAGAAGTAAAATCTCATAAACAATCATCGCAACTTGAAGGACGGGACGGCAGCGGACATGTACTTACTGAAAGTGAAAGTGGCAAAAGGTTATAATCAAGCTAAAACTGAAAACAAGATTTATTAAGAGAATTGAAACAAATGGTTAGGAAAGTCTAAATCTTGCAAAACTTAAATCCTAACAAATAGTTCAAGTTTTCTAAACCAACCATGCCCTCTCTTGATTCTCGAGAACATGTTCACATCATAATTTCATAAAGATTGAATATCAAGATCTAGTATCCTGTTTGTGTCGACTTTACGATAGAATCAATATAGAATTTGAGAGAAGTCATTAAAACCTGAGATAAATAATCTTTGTTTACTTCTCCTGTGCATATTTCCATTGTAGAATTTGTCATGGTCCAAGGAAAGTTAAGTGAAAAAATAATCAATTTCCACCTAATGTGCGAAACAGTGATAGAACACCCTTTCGTCTTTTAAGGTGATTAACCAATCCACCAGACCTCTATATGATTATGTGTATGCAAGGTTTTGAAGTATATGATTGTAAATTGGGCCTAACATTTGGGTAAAACAAATCAATAAGTTTATGCATAAAAAGAATTCATGACAGTAGTGATCTCTTCTTCTTGCTCTTCCTTGAAACATTCAAAAATTTTAATTACAGAATATTACCTTCTATGCACTGAACACTCCAACTTATTTTACAAACCTAATTCCATTTGGCGTTGGAGACTCCTTCTAGGTAATTCATATGGACATATTCAAAAAATAACCAACATTAAAAAGGAATCAAATAATTATCGGTCAATTTAGAATTCAAGGTTTAAAGGCTGAGGAGGTAGTACAAAATCTCTTAGGACCTGTTTGGTATGGGGCATTTTAAAGGATATGCCTGGAATGTGAGGATATTTTAAATATACCATTGTTTGGTTTATTTTTTTTAAGAATACAAGATTACCGGAGTGTCAAGAGAATATCTTAATACTTCTCAAAATCAAGAGGTATATTCATTCCCGGCATACACGACCCCTTCTCCCTCTCCCCCACTCATGAGCTCCAGCTTCAGCCGTAGAAGACCCATGGTAAACTCTCTCCCTCTCCCTTTGATCTCTCTTTCTGCGCGAGTAAAGGGCGAGACTTGAGTTTTTTTTATGAAATTAAGTAAAAGATGTAATCTAATCATGTGCACATATAAATCATTAAAAGTAAAACAGATTAATGAGTGAGTTCGTTGGAAGCAAAATAAAATTTGTAGAACTTAATCCGGCAAACGAAGAAATTGCCTCAAAACGAGACTTGGGTTTCTTTAGCTAAAGGTTGAAGAAGATGAGTTTTTGTCGTCCATCATCCAAATCTTAGCATCTTGGGAATATGAGTTTTTGTCACGCTATAAAGATTGAAGAAGATGGGTTTCTCCACCATTTTTTCTTTGCAGAAAAATCATGGAAAATTACTCTCCATGAAAAATGGATTCTGTTATTATTTTATTATTTTATTTGAATAAAATAAGTAAAGTTAGTTCAAGGGTAAAACTGTAAAATGATAAGTATACTTATAACATTCACTTTCATATTTGATCATAATAAACAAAGTAATTTAACTTCCTAATCATTAAATTATAACATTCTCAAGTATTAATAAATAAAATAATCTTAACTTTTCGGATATGTACTTTACCACAATCATATTTCGGTCATCTTATTCTGAAAATCATTTACTCATAATCTTATATCAAACGACCCCTTAGTCTATGAGCAAAAAGCAAGTGCAAACAAAGAGAGCAAAAGAGAAAGAAGAGCCCTCGTTTTGTGACAAGGAATGTAAAATCCCCCAAATGGAATATAAATTGAGCTGTTATTTCTAATATGGTTTTGATTATTCTAATGAAAAGTTAATTGGAGAATTTAATGCGAATGCAATGTTTGCTGTTAATGGGCACTTTCACAAGGAAAATTGGCATGAGCAAATCTCTCACAATGTCAAATGGTTTTACTTTATTGATTTAAAATTCAAGAAATATTTATAGTTTGTGATTGCCTAATCAAAGATAAAATTAAGTGTAATTAATTGTGAGATTTAAAATGACTAACCATAAAGCATGTTATTAAATTAATTAAGATGTAATTTTTAATTTCAAAAATCTTGCTAGATATTTAATAATTAAATTGTGAGATTATTAAAATTTAGATAAAATTAATTATCCTAAAATTACTAATTGAGCATACTTAACTAAACGAAGTATGTTGCTAAAGATTAGATTAACTAATTATACAATGATACTTAGTAACTCAGAATAATAAAATCTCACATCTTAAAATTTTAAGTGGGAGTGAGGTTCTTCAATGCTTGGCACGATGGATTAAGGTTGTGTATACAATTGGTTCTTTTGTGTCAAATGTAAAAAATATAAATATGCTTTAAATATAAATTATTTCTGCATGTGGAGGGCTGTATTTGTAAGATGGTTAAAATATAATAAACACCCTATACTTTTAAATTTCTATAAAACATACCTCTACACTTAATAATTTAAATTCACATTTTAAATCTTTACACTTTAAATTTTTATAAAACATACCCCTGCAATTAATAATTCATCCTCATTCTTGGTATCTTAAGCCACTAAGCTCTCAACCTTCGAATCATCCGGAATAGCATCCCGAGGCATCATTTAGCAGTTCAACCTTCAAATCCCCCGAGGTCTTTAGTGTTTATGACGTATGTTGTTCAGGCGTCATGCGTTGTAATCAAGTATAACGGGAAGGAAAAAATCTTAAGTATTGGTCGAGGTCAGAGTTTAATATTACTTTCTTGATTTGTTCTCACGTGCATGAATATGATATTGTATGCATGCTGTGAGGATTTAAATGGAATAAATTATTTCTTCAAGTAATTGAAAAGATTTATACAAGATAGTGAGTTATGTGAAGTACAGAAGATTTACTCCAAGTTAGTTTGGGCTAGTAGGCTCATATCAAGTTGGGCTCCTTCTTGGGAGACCTAACGGGGCCCAACTACTTCAAACACATACTTACAAGTGCTTTTGACATAGGTAGCCCAATTATATAAATAATTGGATTAATGATCCCTAAATAATAGTAGCTGCAAAAATAACTCATCTACTAATATAGGCACCGACTAAAATATAAAATTTCAAAACTACCCCTTTTAGTACATAACATAAGAACATAGTTAGTTCTCTCCCATGTCTCTCTCAAGCGATTTCATCGAGAAACCCTCCCCAACCACCGAGCCATCGAGTCACCGAGACACCGAGACACTGAGTCACCTAGAGCAGCCACTATGAGCCACCGCCGATGTGCAGGCGCCTCACGCAATTGACTCTTCCATCTCTCTCTTTTCATTATATTTTCATTTTTGTCTAATTCATTGGGTTCTCGATTAATTGTTTTTCTGATCGAGTGGGAGCTAGAGCTAATCTAGAATGCTTTTATGGATTATCTCTCAACTAGGCTAATTTTACAGGATGAATTTTGGTTTTCATATTAGACGAAGTTTACTTATTGCTACTGTTAAATTGGGTTTAAAGTGATTAAAAACTTCGTTTGAATCTTGATTCAATTAGTCAATTGGTCTTAAATGATGAAGCAAATAAACACTATTTATGCGAATATTTCTTGATCATTTCTGTTGCCTCGTTACCCTCTGGAAAAATCTTAGGTGCTCAGTGGGCTTGCAATTATTATGCTAACTTTGAATAGAGAATAAGTTGAAAAAGGATAAAATAGTAAATTCAACGAAAATAAATTTTTTAAAATTAAATAGTCAATTTTGCATTTATATAAATTAAGGGGTCATTGTTACATATTATTTAATAAAAGAGTCATCTACTATAATTTTTCTACTTGTAAACACAAACAACCAGCGAACTATTTATCTCTCTGGTTCATTACTTCATCATTTTCGTTTCTCACTGGAGAATGATATCTTTCCAGTGAATTTTTTCTATCATTCTACTTTTTTTTTCTTCCATTTTCATAATAATGAATTTTTCTCCACCCAGATCTAGATTTATGGTAGTTTGTCATCCACCAAGATCTAGATTTATGGTAGTTTTTCCTCTACCTAGATCTAGATCTATGATGATTTTTCCTGCACCTAGATCTAGATCTAAATCTATGGTATTTTCCTTTAGTAACATTCGCTTTATAACTGTTTTTGATAGATTTAACCCAGACCTACAAGTTGTGGTGGTATATTGTACTAGATCTTTCGTGAGATCATTTGACAGACGTATTTCAACCGATTCTACTTAATAAAGTCTTTTTGGGTCACAGAGGTACTTAGAACGAGTCAAGATGAAACTCTAAATTATCTTTTCTGTTCGTTCAATAATTTTTTTATTGTTGTGACTGATTTATGTATTTTGGTTGTTAAGATTTTCTGTTAATCTTTTGAAATTTGGTTTATTTTTGTTGATATATCTGTATTTTCTTATTATTATCTTGATTTAGACTTGTATTCTTTTTTCTAACATGAAATATTTGTAAAAAAAAAACACAAACAATCAGCGCCGAATGGATAATCTAAAGCCCCAAACCAATCACACACTTCTTGACTAGTCTACAAATTGTCATTTTTTCCGAAGTCCATATGCCTTGAATCTTCCACACACCGTCTTAATCAGAGCGCACAAAAAGTCTGATTTGGTGGCTCAAGTTGAGTCAAACATAACCACGGATTAACATAAACAAATCAATCTGTTGAAAATCTGGTGAACCAATGACAAATTGAAAGATACCAGTAATTAGTCCATGTATATGTATATATAGATAAACACAGAAGCCTGCCTGGTAGAAACAGATAATCTAGGAAATATGGCTGGAGAAGATTCAGTGAAGTTGCTTGGGTATTGGGCAAGTCCTTTTGCTGTAAGGGTGAAGTGGGCTTTAGAATTGAAAGGGATTAAATACGAGTATATTGAAGAGAATTTGCCAAACAAAAGTCCTTTACTATTGAATTATAACCCTGTCCATAAAAAGGTTCCAGTCCTTGTACATGAAGGTAAACCTCTGGCCGAGTCACTACTCATACTTGAATACATAGACGAAACATGGAAGCAATACCCACTTCTTCCTGATAATCCCTACGACAAGGCAAAGGCAAGGTTCTGGGCAAAATTTGCTGATGACAAGGTAATGTCTAAATCTGTTCTCCTTTCTTATGTGATTAAATTTCAAACAAATTAAAATACTTAATTCATTATGCTTAAATTTTAGTTCTAGGAAAAGAGAGAGTATTACCGTTGGAGGAATGTATGAATTGTATAGTTATGACCTAGACGCTAGCTATCTTTAATTTGACACGTCGCTTCATATATCGATTTGATTAAAGTTAAAATTAGTAATAATATCATTCTCTAAGAAATAAATAGTAAATGTTCATTATGACATGTCAACATGTCAGTATTGTATTGCATCTGTATCATGTGTCAATATCCGTGCTTTTAGAGAGTAATCTTTAAAGTTAACAACAATCTTAATTTTCTTATAATTTTAACTTAGTTTCTGAAGAGGCAATCAAATTGATTCCAAAAAGGATAACCAAGGAAAATCAATCCTCAGAAGTCAATTGAATTACTTTCTAAGTTATTTTTCAGTATTTTACTGAAAAATTTATTTACAGGTACATCAAACATAACAATCCTAATTGCCATCAATTACTTTATAAATTAC
Source organism: Datisca glomerata (assembly GCA_003255025.1). Taxonomy (NCBI): domain Eukaryota; kingdom Viridiplantae; phylum Streptophyta; class Magnoliopsida; order Cucurbitales; family Datiscaceae; genus Datisca; species Datisca glomerata. The sequence goes on from QANY01002498.1 coordinate 39,648, forward strand.
CATACACAACCAAACGTATCAATTATTATGTATTCCCATCAATTTAATTACCACCAATTTTAGATTTTACATACTAAACGGCCTCGTGTAATTTATAAAGTAATTAGTATATAAATTCATTTACCATGACTAATCATAAATAAATTTTGGTGCCTCTAATTCCCCTTGCATCCTTTACGTCACTGAAAAACTTTTTCCTTATTGCAAAGTTAATATACAGTTGAATAAATTTTGTTTTGTATTACTAAATAATTATATACTTATATAAAGCAAAAAACTTTTGCATTTGCAATCTACTAAAGCAGTTCTAAAATTAGCTAGATCATTTGGAAAACTTGTAGCACTAAAAGAACACTCTCATATAAAACACTGAATCTTAAATAAGTGAAATTTCAGTGTCTGGCGGCGATTTTGGATGTATTCAAGAATGAAGGGGAAGAGCAAGAAAAGGCAGCAAAAGAAGTAAGAGAGAATCTGAAGAAACTAGAGAGTGGTCTAGAGGGAAGGCGTTTCTTTGGAGGTGAAACAATTGGATTTGTGGATGTAGCTGCTGGTTGGATTGGACTATGGATTCAAATAGTAGAGATCATAACCGGCATTAACTTGATTGATGCAGAGACATTGCCTTTCCTCAATGCTTGGTTTCATGATGTCCTCGAGGTTTCTGTTATCAAAACATGTACGCCGCCTCATGATAAGTTGGTAGAGCACAACAAGGGTTTTCATAAGATGTTGAGATCAGCTTCATCATCAACTTAATTAATTTTAGTAGTTGTTCTAATCCTACCAAAGTTTTATGTATTTTCGTTTGTTTATCAATAAACCTATGTAACCATCATACTTAGAGTTGATGATTTGAATAAAGTGAACACTAGCTTTTATGAAAAGTACTTCTACAGTACCAATACCATGATCTCAAATTACCTCACATGAGATGCACAAAGAGTGATTTAACGGTGGGATCACCCAGATGCCCATGATGTACCGGTACCATATAATTTTCCTAGTTTTTATTAGCATTTCCTAAAGTCGTGTTACTTGTGTTTATTAGTTATTTTTAGAATGTTTTAATTTAATGTGATTTCGTAATAGGTTTGAGCAGTCAAAATCCTATCTCACACATGTAAAAATTCAGACTGAAGCATTAATCAAGGAGTATGATGAAATATAAGCCGTAGGATCGGACAAATGGTTGTGAAAGGGATCTTAATAAGGAATATTCTCTAGAAACGGTTAACCGTTCCTCAAAGCTCACACCGGAAAAGGAGGATTTGTCATCACTTGGTTATTAGTTTTCATGTATAAATACAAGGATGTATAACTCAGAAATTCATTCAAATACAAGCAAATTTATATTCTTGAGTTCATTACTCTCGTTCTCTTTCTCTCATATTTTTTTAATATTATTTTGCCATAGGTGTTTTTATCCCAGAAAAATCCTTTACATTTTGGTGCTTTCATTGATAGTGAAAAAAAACTCAAGATATCTCTTCCAAAATACTTAGAACCAGGATCAACTGCTGCCCTCAATGAGGGAAACACCAATGGAAATAAGAATGATCATGTTGATCAACCCAGACCACCAACCAAGATGCTCCAAACCATTCTGACAGGAATGAAGGAGATGGAATGGTGAAACAATGAGGCGTTGCGTAGCGCATGGTAGACGATCCAAGACCAAATTAATGCGCTACAACGGGAGCTGGCTAAAACATGGACGGAAGATGGACTAACAATGAAGAACGGGAAAACTGTTCAGAACCAAACAGACAAAATGTCAGGCGGGCAAATCCCAAAATCTGTAGGATTGTACAGCAAGAAGATGGAGAAATCTAGTCTCAAAACCACATGCAAAACAGAGAAGATATGCTAGAGAAGAAGATGATGGAGATAAGGAAACTGGCGAGTACGGGAAATACAAACCTCGAGTCACTTACCCATTCCTCGTTATGTCTGAAAATCTTGGACGCCCCGATTCTTAAGAAATTCGTGGCGCCCAAGTTCAAGTGCTATGAAGGAAAATCTGATCAGGTGGACCACCTCAGGCGATTCAAACAAGTGATGACCCAATACCAGCATGAAGATGAATTAATGTGCAAAATGTTTCTCATTAGCCTGGACGAGAACACTTTGAAATGGTGTCATTCACTCCCTTCCCATTCAGTCACAAACTTCACCACCATATCCTCAGTCTTCCTAGAACAGTACTCCATGTACCGTTCAGTGATGGAGGACACAGAATACTTGTTGGGTATAGTGCCATCAATGCATGTGTAAATACATTTTAATTTGAAATTAATAAAAATATATTTTTCTTATAATTTCCCTTTTGAATTATTTATGAATAATTTATATAAATATATGAAAATTTCATATTCATTAATGAGACTATGATCATGTATTAGAACGAGAGGATTAAGATCATAGATAATGAATAAAATAGTCTACAACATATGAAAGTATGAAATCTTTAATGAATGGTTGCTAGTACGGTTCGCTACGCATTTTGAATGCAAGTGATCTAGATCCGGATCACTGATGTGGACAGATATATTAGTGAATGTACTTTATATAATTAGATTATATAGGACAAGACCGATGTGGATTAATATAATATCTCTATTAACTTATCGTTTATCATAAAGATTTAATACACATCAATCAGATGATCATATGTAGATTAGTCTTAATCCTGAGTAGTCCTGAACTCCTATACACGTCTACTGGATCTTTTGATTCACTTGTTAAAGTTTGTTTAAAAAACAAGCTAATGATTTTTATTTTGGAAATTCAATCACATGGATGGCTGGAAACATGATCTTACAAGATTTGAAATCTAAGCTTTCTTAACGGATCGTATATTAATTTCCTTAAATGTTAATTCTGGAACTGAATGGTTATTGAGTTCAAATTTATAATACAATTATAAATTGACCGTTCACTAGTGAATTAATGGTACTTAAGGATCAAGAGGTAATTAGAAGGGTAAAACGATAATTTTGACCAGCTCTAGGTTACGAACTAATCATTGGAGGACAGAACTACATAAAATAATTATATCAATGGACTACATGAGATCACTCTATAAATATATTCTGTAATTACTAAGAGTGCAATTTCATATTTATAGTGGAGTAATAATAAAATTAATAAATAAGATTATTTAATTAAAAAGTTTAACTAATAATTTGATTTATTGGAGCTTAAAATTATAGGTCCATGGTCCCCGAGCTACTTCTATACCGCACTTTCTAGGGTGTGAATGTTTCAGGACATAAAAAGGACTAGCTTGCAAAAGATATTAAATCTCTCGGACAAGTATATAATTATATGAAATTAATTAATTAAGAATTAATTAATTAAATTATTCATTGTACTTTTCAGAAATTACAATTAAATAATTATATCAATTAGTTTGTATTAATTGATAAGTGAGACAATATATTTGATTTATGAAATTAAATAATATTAAATTATTATGATATAATAATTTGAATTTGAATTAAGTAATATGTTAGTTTTGAACTAACAGATAAGTTAGTTGATAGGTGTGATCTGATAAGTTAGTTGATAGGTGTGGTCAGATAAGTTAATTTTGAATTAACTGATATTTAGATATTTATCTGATTAAATTAAAATAATAAAGTTTGAAAAATTGTAACTTGGCACATAGGATTGCCACACACGCCAATCACTGATCTCGAATCAGATACTATAGTGTCGCACTGTATTACAGTACTTCATGGTACACTACAGTGCCTCATGGCACTCTAGTGTGGTGCAGACTACAGTGGGTCCCACTACAATATGACACAAAATGTAGTGGATCCCACTGTAGTGACACATTTTGTAAATTACTTATTATTTTAATAAATCGCTAAACCTAATGAGTCTTGAACTAGAATAAATAAATAAATAAATAAATAAATATATATATATATATATTATTCTATCGGCTGAAATGAAGAAGCAATATGTTTGATTAATTGTTAATCAAAGGCTTTGTGAATTTTTTAATTCTCTCTCAGAGCTTTGTCTCAAAAAGTCATTCTCTAAATTTCTAGATCTCATGTGTTGAGTACATATAGAGATAGAAAAAATGTTCTTGAATTATTCTGCGTACCCACATACATCCTAGTGTTCAAATATTAGGTTCGGAAGATCTTGGTATGGATCTCACAGTTTGTTGCTCATGAAATCTCAAGTTCGTTGTTACTGAGGACGCTTGATAGACTACGAAAGGTATAATTTCTTTCTTTGTATGTATATGATTTAATGTATAGATATATAATGGATCCGATGAAAAAAAATATTTTTCATTAAAAAATATTTTTTGGAACTTGTGGCGTTGCAATTATTTTTCGATCGATAATTTTTTTTAAACTAAATGCCTCCGCTGCATGCTCTGCGATTCCAACAATACTGCTGGCCATCTCCATCAATAAGGGAGAATCTTTGTGTGAGTACACCCATATATTCAAGGATGAAATGGACAAGGTAGAGAGTTGTGATGACTGAGTGGCAAGACTGGCTTTTAGATGAGGGTTGGACCCAAATTCTCCCCTCTTTAAAGATTTTTCAAAGGTGAAAATGTTATCCATGACGGATAACACAATGACGCTCTACTCATAACTATTCAAGTTGGAAACTATTTGCTGAGGATGGTACTGACTGATGACGGGAGTGTCGTCAATATCCTACATCGATCGACCCCTGGGAAGATGTCTATGGGAGACCAAAAGTTACAAGGCCTCTCGCATCCATTTATAGACTTCAACGAAACTATAAGTTACTCTGAAGGAATCATAACTCTCCCGGTGAATGTTGAACCATTCAACCATCTGTCAAAATTTGTGGTTTTTGACCTTCCATCTCCGTACAATACGATCTTAGGAAGGACGTGCTTAAGATGAAAATTGATCCATCCACCTATTATCACGTACTGAAATATCCCTCTCTAGAAGGGATAAAAACAATAAAAGGAGATCAAGTCGCTGCTCGCATTTACGCTATAACGACGCTGGAATTTTCCAGACGAAGGGGAATAGATAAGAAGTCAGACGACCAAAAAGCTAAGGCAACAAAACAACGGCAATCAAAGGATTATGGGTAAGATGGTCTATCTAACCCAATGTACGAAGCGGGAGAAGCCACTAAACTTATGTATCTGGAGGAAGGAACTCAAAAGACAACCAACATCGGAGCCCAACTTGAAGAAACAAAAAAGGAAAAGTTGAAACACTTTTTACGGAGGAACAGAGACATCTTCACAAGTACGACACAAGAAATGCCAGGTATTCCATAGGATATAATATGCCATAAGGGTAACACAGACCCCACTGTCAAACCACTGAAACAACAAAAAGAAGCTTCATCCCAGAACAGAACATGACAATTTAAGAAGAAGTATAGAAGATTTTAAGGTTGACTTCATACGAGAAATGGACTACCGAGAGTGGCTTGCCAACATGTTAATGGTGAAAAAGAAGAATGGAAAATGGAGGATATGTGTTGATTTCACCGATCTAAACAAAGCCTACCCAAAAGATGATTACCCATTACCAAGGATAAATCAAATGGTGGATGCAACCTCGGGACATGAAATCCTCAGCTTCATGGATGCCTTTTCAAGATATAAATAGGCAAAAATGTTTTAACCTGTTTAAGAAAAGACTTCATTTGTCACTGAACAATTTATTTTTCATTATAAAGTAATGCTCGTTGGCTTGAAAAATACAGGTGCAACTTATCAAAGACTTGTGACTAAGATCTTTCATGAGCAAATTGGAAGAACCATGGAAGTTTATGTGGATGATATGTTGGTTAAAAGTTACAAACGACAAGATCACATCAAAGATCTTAATGATGACTTTTAGATCTTGAGAAAAAGTTCCATGAAACTCAACCTGGAGAAGTGCACTTTCCGTGTGGCAGCGGGAAAATTTTTGGGACACTTAGCAACACAATACGGAATTGAGGTCAACCCAGATTAAGTGAAGGCCATCATGGAGATTAAGTCCCCTAAAACCCGTAAGGAGGTGCAGAGTCTAACAGGAAAGTTGGCAGCTCTGACAGGAAAATTGACAGCTCTGATCTTTCAAGGTCAATGAATATGTGCAAGTCATTTTTCACAAAACTGAAGAAAAAATCCGTTGATAGCTTAGATGATGAATGTGAGGGCAGGGTGCCTTAGAAAAGATCAAGGAATATCTGACAACTCCGCTGTTGCTTTCAAAACCACTTTTTGTTGAAGAATTGCTTTTGTACGTGGCAGTCTCACAAACGGTTGTAAGTGCCGTTCTAATCAAAGAGAAAGACAAGAAGCGAAAACCCATCTACTTCATAATTGAGAGTTTAGTGGCGGCCGAAGTCAGAAACAAAAGGATGGAAATGTTGGTATTGACCGTTGTGGTTGCGGCAAGGAAACTGAGGTCATACTTCCAAGCTCACAACATAAAAGCGTTAATGGACTCGCCCGTCAGAAGTCTGTTGCACTCACCTAAGTAAGCGGAAGATTGGAAAAGTGGGCAATTGAACTTGATCAATATGAAATCCGGTATGAGCGAAGATCATCGATCAAAGGATAAGTATTTGTTGATTTTGTAGCAGACTTCACTTTAGGTGAAGAAGATGGAGCAAGGAGTTTCAGATGGAAACAAAGAATGGATCCTAGCAATTGTTTATCGATGTGGCCTTAAATAACAAAGGGGTTGGTGAAGGAACAGTGGTTCAAACCTTATTTGGAGAATCTCTTGAACACTCCATCTATTTTGGGTTCAATGCATCAAATAATGAAGCGGAATATGAAGCCTTAATAGTAGGGGTTAGCATACTACTAGAACTCGAGGTAATGAAAGTAAATATATTCTGTGATTTTATGCTAATCATGAAACAAGTAACGAGAGAATTTATAGCAAAAGACATGAGAATGGTAGAATATTTACAACGCTCAAAGGGATTATTGGATCTGCTAAAGAACTACGAGATCCACCAGATAACAAGGGTGAGAACAGTTACACAAATGCATTGGCTGACCTGGGATCATCGTCATAACTTCCATATAAAATGAATGTGCCAAGGAGTTTCTTGAAGAGCCAAGCATAAAGTTCCTGTTGCAAAATGTAGTGGACGTAGAAACTGAGATGGAACCTAGCTGGCAAGATGACATAATCCGTTACCTAGCAAAGGGAGAATTACTTGATGATAAACAACTGGGAAGAAAATTCAGTAGCAAGGTACAAGGTATTCTTTAATTAACGATACATTATATAAAAGGTCTTTTTGAGGTCCGTATCTAAAGTGCCTAAAAGCGATTTAGGCCCAATACGTGCTGACGGGAATTCATGAAGGAATATAAAATGAGGGATATTATTGGCCCAAGATGCATCAGGATGCCAATCATTATGTGAAAAGTTACGACAAGTGCCAACGTTTTCCTCCGTAGTGAAAATGACACCAGGAGAGCTTAACACAGTGAGAGCCCAAGGCCATTTATGCAATGGGCCATGGATATTGTATGACCACTTCTCATGGCACCTGCTCAGGAATGCTCTCTCTTAGTTGAAACAGATTACTTTATGAAGTGGATTGAAGTAGAAGCGTATGCAAGGATTCGAGGAGAGGAAGTGAAAGGGTTCTTCTGGAAAAACATTGTATACATATATGAAATCCCATGTGTACTCATCTCGAACAACGTGTTCCAATTCACGGGGAAGATATTTAACGCTTTTTACAAAGGCTTAAAAATTATCAATTGATCTTCTATGTTGTACTACCCCAAGGGAAACGGCCAAGCAGGAAGATCAAATCGAATTATATTGGAAAACTTGAAAAAGTGGCTAGAATCAGCCAAAGGAAAATGAGTGGACAGTAGTATTATAGGCATATAAGACCACTCGCAGGGAGTCAACGAGTGAAAACCCATTCATTTTGGCATACAAAACGAAAGCAACAATAACGGTTGAGATCAAAAGCCCAACTATGAAGTCAAGTCTAAGAGAACCGCAAAATATGGAGCTAATCAATAGAATCTAGACAATCTAGAGAAAAAGAGAGAAATGGCATTGATATGAATGGTCAAATACAATCAGAAAAGGAGAACTTAATTTTGAAAGAAGATTAAGATACGAGAATTTGAGAAAGGATATCTAGCAATGAAGAAGATTTTTCAGACGGAAGGAAAATTGGGACCAAATTAGGAAGGTCCATACATTGTCAGTGGAATTGGAGACAATATATATTATTATTTGACAATGGAAGATGGGCAGGACTAAGCCAAACCTTGGAACATCGTGCATCTAAAGAGATATTTTGTCTCGCATGTAATCTTATTATAGTGAATATTTTCCCGTGGTTTTTTCCCGCAAGGGGTTTCCACATAAAAATTCTTGGTGTCAACTTTCTTTCTCTTCTCCAGGAAGGAATAAATAGAATTAGGGCCCCTGAGTTTCGCGAAAAACTTAATTCCTTGAGAACGGATTGCACTACAATGGGCAGTTGTTCTCTAAAGGAAATCGGGGCCATGCTTCTACAATAAACCTAAGTCCTTGAGAAAGACTACACTAAAATGGGCAGTCATTCTTAATAGGAAATCGGGGCCATGGTTCTACAATAAGCCTAAGTCCTTGAGAATGGATTGCACTACAATGGGCAGTCGTTCTCTAAAGAAAATCAAGGTCATAGCTCTACAATGAGTCTAAGTCTTTAAGAACGGACTACACCATAATGGGCAGTCGTTCTCTAAAGGAAGCCGGTGCCATGATTCTACAATGAACCTAAGTCCTTGAGAATGGACTACACTACAATAGGCAACCATTCTCTAAAGAAAATCGGACCATGGTTCTACAATGAGCCTAAGTCCTTTATAATAAACTACACTACAATGGGCAACCATCTATAAAGGAAACTGGGGCCATGATTCTACAATGAGTCTAAGTCTTTGAAAACAGACTGTACTACAATGGGTAATCATTCTCTAAAGGAAACTGGGATCATAGTTTTACAATGAACATAAGTCCTTGAGAACGGATTGCACTATAATGGGTAGTCGTTCTCTAAAGGAAACCGGGGCCATGGTTCTACAATGAGCCTAAGTTCTTGAGAACGGACTGCACCAAATGGGCAGCCATTCTCTAAAGGAAACCGAGGGCCATGGTTTTGCAAAAGCCGAAGTCCTTGAGAATGGACTATGCTACAATTAGTGGCTGTTCTCAAAATGAAATTGGAGCTTAAAAGATCTAAAGTCCTTGAAAATGGGAAACACTACAGTAAGTGGCCATTCTTCTTAGGAAAAGTGTGAGACACTGCTTTGGAAATTTTTTACAAGGAAAATTTAACTAGAAAAAGTGATTCACAAAAGTAGAAGATAATAAAAATTACTAAAACCACTGAGAGAGAGAACGATCATTTCATTCATCAAAGGGAAAAGTATAAGAAAAAAGAAAAGTGTAGAAGTACGAAAAAGTGAATTAATGAAAAATTACAAAATGTTAAGAATATAGTAATTATTGCATCAACAACATCTTCAGTGGGGTTAGCAGCAACACTTTTAGTTCGATTTCCAGTAGCACCTTCACAAGGGTTGGCAATGGCTTCCTCAGCTGAACTGTTGATCTCAGCTTGAAGGTCTTCAATGAGAGGCAAGTCGTAAAGGGGTTTCCTCGGAGGAATCTTGGATGAACCATCTTTGTAGCCCAACCTGTAGATGGCATGTTTAGCTTCATCCAAAGCTGCTAGGAACCCATCCCCTACATCTTTCTATTTCTCCTCCACCGCTTTCACCTTAGCAAGATCAGCTACCCTTAGAGACTCTTCAAGTTTGAAGTTCTCAACTTTCATGATAACTGCCTTTTTGGATTTCTTCTCCATGGTTTCTCGTAGCACACCCTCTATCTTCTTTAGCTGCCCAATCTTAGCCTGAAGTCCAGAAACTTAACTACGAATCTTAGTGAGCTCGGCATGAAGGCCGATCATGGCTTGTTCACGGAGTACGTGATAATCCTGAAGGGCATTGTGATGAATGATGACCTAGAAGAAAAAAAAGACAGATAAAAAATATATACATGTATAAGGAAATGAGAAAAGATGGAAAATGAAATAAAAATGTGCAAGTGAACGTAAACTGAAAAGGAGAAAAGAACTCACCCTGATCAATTCGTGCTCAATGAGCTGAAAAGCTTGCTAGTGTTCATGTTGCGGGTCACCTGAGTATCCGCATCACACATGATTTAGCAAGAGATAATGTGGGCATACTGAGCATCATTCAGGAAGCTCACAGAGTTAGGAACGGGAAGTGTAGTAGTATAACGTCTCATCCTCCATGGGATGAATCCCTCAGGATTTGCTTGGGATCAAAAGAAGGAACGAAAGTGGATTCCCTTTGAATAGTCAGGGGAGGAGCAAGGGAATCTTGGGAGGAGCTAGAAGCGTCCGTTCTCAGGTGCACACTCCTCCCCTGATCTCGCCCGACATTGTACGAAACCGCTTCGTCATCTCTACAGTAGTCTGAAAAGTTCTTCCACTACAACAAATATGAGATTCTACAGCTTTTAAATACAGGGTTCGTTCTATTCTCTTGTCAAATAATTAAAACAACAAGATTTATATGAATACCATAAAAACATTATTAAATTATAAAAAATAGGAAAAGCGGGACTTCAAAAATGAGAAAAGAGGGACTTAGAAAACAACACTCTTTTAGCCTTTCTTTCTCTCTTCTCGATTAGCCTATCTCTCTTTCTCTTCCAAAAGTAGAGAACTAGGGTTCTTGAATCCTCGATGGAAGTAGAGAGAATTGGGGTTCTTGATTGAAGAAGAGATAGCTTCTCTTGAGCTTGTTGGCACAACCATTGAAAGACGGAATAGCCCCGAGCCTCATCGCCGCAGCCACGCCAAACAACAGAGGGTTAGGTTTGTCGCCACTGTGTCATTTTCTCAGGTTCACCTCGTCGCGTCTTATTCGCGAGCTTACATGAAGGTATTTATTTCTTTCAAATTTCACTAAAAGGCTCACCTCTTCGGGTAATGTATTTATGGGATTTTTTTTCTTGAGCTTGTGGCTTCAAATCTAGTCTCGTATGCCTTGTCTTTCTATGGTGGTTTCAATTGTTTCAACTTATGGACTTTGTAACCTATGCTTAAAAACTGCTTAATCGTTGTTTTCAAAGTGATAAATCAACAATTTATGTTATTAATTTGTCTGTTTATCTTGTATATGTCACATTGAGATGTATAGTAATTTTCGTGCTTTGAATGCCAAGTTCCATTTGCATAATCTAACTTTTCAAATTTATCTTGTTCATTACAATGAGGTTCATAAGTAAAATTTTTGCTTTAGATGCAAAGTTTGATTTGGATATAATAAGTTGTAGTCACGATGAAATGGAACTGTGAAATTGAGTTTAAATCTGATTCTTGTTATGTGAAACTAGACATGCTTTTTATGACAAGAGGATCTCACATGAGTAATTTATATACATAGACTGTTTACTTTACTCGTTTATTTTACTGATCTATAAATCTCGAAAGGGTATATCTCCAAACAATTCAATGTATATGTATTTATTATGATATATACTATTAATGAATGAATATGTATGAAGAACCATATCAATTAACTGGTAGAAGAGATACTTATACAAATTACTCGTGTGTCAGCAACCAGATTTGAACTGGTGACACGAGGATTTTCAGTCCTCTACTTTACCAACTGAGCTATCCCGACCATTTTTGGCGCATCATCGTTCTATATTTGTCACCTACAAAGTTCTAATTTTATGATTTACTTACTGCTAAGTAGAAGCTGTATATGCTTTTAGGAATTTAAGGTACATGTCTTCAAAATCATGGGAGCATGTGACAAACAAGGATTTCCAATGAAGCAGGATGTGTTGACCCCTAGCCTTGTCTGTCTCTTGCTTCACACATGTTGGTTTTACTTTGTTGTGTCTGCTAGTTATTTTATGTTAAAGTGCTATGTGGAAGGATGAAATTGTAGTGCACTACTTTAATTTTCTTTCCCAGGAACCCCTTGTTTCCATGGTTATGGTAGGCAAAATGGAGAGAGTAGGAGAAGGTATATACGTGGTATACTTCCCTAACATGGTGATATACTTCTTTCTTTTAATTAGTAGTTTGTTGTTACAAAAACTTTCATAATGTCTCTTGTATTTTAATGTCTTCAACTTCAAGTTTTTAATGACAATAGTTCCTACTTCTAGAGTGTTTCATGTTGTGAATGAATCAAGAACATGATGATCGCATTTCAGGGAGTTTGATCATTTCTTCTCAAGTTTGATAGTTTATTCTTGGGATTACTTTGTTTAATTGTTTAGTTGGTGATAAAATAATGATGCCATTACGCTCATTCTCCCGTGTTTACTCCAAATTTCTTTTCCCAATGGAAAAATGCTAGAAGTTATGAAATTTTGGGTTATATATGTTCTATGATCGAACGTAGTTAAAAATGTAGCTTTATTTGTTAGTCCAATAGATAATGAAAAATGTGATTTAACTAATAAATCATACAAGTTCATATGCTGATGTTGAAATAAAAAGAATAAAGGAGAGATGCAGTAAGTCGGATAATTTGTACCTGACTATTTTTTATATATTCCAGGAATAGTGTTACTAATCTTGTAAAAAAATTGTGCACTTATAGCTTATACATGCATCCCGAATTCTAAAGTTAAAAGTTGGTGACACAAAGAGAGATTTATCCCAAGATACTTCCTCTGAGAAGGTTCCCGTTGTTATGCCAGGAGTTATTGCACATTTTGAGGGATTTGATATTCAGGTATTTACTCATTTTTGGTCCTATTATCAATTATTATTTTGCTAGTGGATTCCGTGGAGATGAACTTTACTTTGAAGGTGTGTTAAATATATGTTAAAAACTGACATAGTGATTATATATGATTAGAATCTGTTCTTTTGAAAATGAATCACATATGTTCTAATCTGGAGGTATTTTCATCATTTAATACTCCTGGTTTTGCTGCTGAATTTTTTGATATCTGCCTAAGCCGTAGATGTACTAGTTTTTAATTAAGGGAATGCCTGAACTAGAAGTGTAAGCTTATTTGCAGGACTGTTTATGAATAGTTAAAAGTAGTAAAATGGAAAGAGACATGAAAGGTTGTTTATGAATAGTTTAAATTCATTTATGGTCTTCTAGTTGAAACAAGTGCTTTGACAAAACTTGTGCAGTAGAAGATAAATGAAACATTTGCTATATCTTATTGTTGAATAGACAACAATTATGTAGTACTTGAATATGCATAATTTGTGTGCTTTGAAAATGCTGCTTAGACTTGTACAGTGCGGCAAAGTGACATGTGGTAGACTTGTTAAAGAAAAGTGAGATGCTATGTGACGTTGAGGTTTGTTTGTTTTTCGAAGCTCTGTACTACTACAGAAACTTTTTATTAAGCAATTTGCTACACATGAGATGTTTCATAATAATGAAGTTGAGAATAATGATAAGAAAGAAAAGATAAAAAAACTAAGGATATTAATCAATATGTTGGTATGTCTTTTCATTATACAATGAACTGTATCTTTGTTTATTTTATGTTTTTTTATCAAATTCTACAAAACCATATAGAGTGCTTAAAAATATATAGTGTTATTTTCTCAAGTATAAAATGGTGATGTGAGCAATGTGAAATTATCTTTGAGTTGTCTTATTCTTTAAAATGCAGGACCTACAATCCCTTGAAGGTTTTCAACATGGCATCAAATTTTTAAGAGTTGAGTAGTGGAACATTGAAGTTATTTTGTAGCGTCTGTAAAAGTTTTAGATATTTTTTATTTTTCAATAGCACGTTGTATTAGTAGAATAAGTACTAATACTTTTAGATGATATTTATGGATAATATTTTGTAAAAATGAAATGATGTTTGAATGCCTTTTAGTCTAGTAATGTATTAATTTTGAATGTTTAAATATGTACGTAAACAAGTGCATATAAATTGATTGTAAAAAAATAATATTTATAAAATCTCTTTATATGAAACATAATTTATAACAAAAAACTATATCAATGAGATTCAAAAAATCATGTGGTATCTGATTTAATAGGATACAAGATTAAAATACTAGTAAACATGCATTTTAATCTACTATTATTATCTCATTGCTTATGCTGTCCTCACTTGTACTAAACAAATAATGTTGGATCAGGTTTTAGATTTTGAAGAAAAATTAATGAACCATGACTTGTTCATGGGCGGAATATAAAAAAAATTCATACAAACATTTAATCTAATTAAACAAAAAATCAATCAATGAACATGCGTAATCATATAAACGTATCGAGAAGAGATACAAATAATTTATACCTTTTCACTTAATGGAGAATTTTTTATTTGGCGGCATTCAATTTCTATCTCTCGTTCTTTATTCTTCACAGAGTTAGAATCGATCTTCGCATCGACAACCACCCATTAGAATAAGAAGTATATCTCTGAAGGATTTTGTAGGAACTGAGTGTGAACTCTCGAAACAACGATTGAAAGAAAAAAATCAAAATTTTCCTCTTCCCCTTAGAGTAATCGGCGGTAAAAGTGTGTAGTCGGGGAGAGTGAAACTTTTTCTTCTTTTATCCAACACTTAAGGATAAGATTTTCAAATCTTAAGAGATAACCCTAATGCAATCTCTTATCATATTTAATAACAGAATTTACACATATACCCCTAATTGTCAAAACCCAAATTCCCCTGTCCATATGCATTTATATGCAATTTTTACATCTCCACATGAGCCAAAAATAATGTCCAGATTCATCAGTCCAAAATTAAATTGATCTCTATCAATTAGTTAATTAATTTTTTTTATTTACTAATTATCCAATAATTAGAAAATAACAAAATAATTAATTTGAACATTAATTTTGCTTTTCACTAATTTAGTGATGACACCCATCTCATATGAGGCTCAGGAATTGTACGTTGGTCCAAAACACATTTTTGGTCCAACTATTGTTATTTCTCATTCATGTCCTTATCAGCTACTCCTAAGATCGAATGAACCCACATGAATAAATTTATGGGATTCAAAATACTCAGCTAATTTATCTTCATAAATTCCTGACTTATTTAAATCTTAAATGTGTAGTGGAGGAGAGAGAAACTTTTTCTTCTCTTATCTAACACTTAGGGATAAGATTTTCAAATCTTAAGAGATAACCCTAATGCAAACTCTTATCATATTTAACAATAAAATTTACACATATACCCCTAATTGTCAAAACCCAAATTCCCCTCTCCATATGCATTTATATGTGATTTTTACATCTCCACAAGAGTCAAAAATAGTGTCCAGATTCATCAGTTCAAAATTAAATAGATCTCTGTCAATTATTTAATTAAATTTTTTTATTTACTAATTATCCAATAATTAGAAAATAACAAAATAATTAATTTTAACATTAATTTTACTTTTCACTAATTTACTGATGACACCCATCTCATATGGGGCTCAGGAATTGTACGTTGGTCCAAAATACATTTTTGGTCCAACTATTGTTATTTCTCATTCATGTCCTTATCAGCTACTCCTAAGACCGAATGGACCCACATGAATAAATTTATGGGATTCAGATACTCAGCTAATTTATCTTCATAAATTCTCGACTTATTTAACTCTTAGGGATAAGATTTCAAAATCTTAAGAGATAACCCTAATGCAATCTCTTATCATATTTAATTACGAAATTTACACATATACCCCTAATTGTCTAAACCAAAATTTTCTCTCCATATGCATTTTATATGCGATTTTTACATCTCTCCAAGAGCCAAAATTGTGTCCAGATTCATCAGTGAAAATTGATGAATTAAATTGATCACTATCGATTAATTAATTTATTTCTTTTATTTACTAATTATCTAATAATTATAAAATAATAAAATAATTAATTTGAACATTAATTTTACTCTTCACTAATTTAGCGATGCACCCATCTCATATGGAGCTCAAGAATTGCACCTTGGTCCAAAACACATTTTTGGTCCAACAGTTGTTGTTTCTCATTCATGTCCCAAGACCGAATGGACCCACATGAATAAAGTTATGATATTCATATCCTCGGCTAATATATCTTCATAAATTTTAGACCTATTTAATTCCAACATCGTACGACTCCACTATAGGTCCGATGCAGATAGAACTCTCGATTCATGCACGCTAAATTTTCTGTTAGTGCATATAAACATTTATATTTTAGAGGCCATAAAAATATTTAAAGATATTATCCTTCGTGAATATTTGTAACAAGAGTGAGATGTAAAACTACCATTTTACCTCTATAGTTATTATTTTCTTAACTCTTTGTTGACTGTAAATATGAAAGACAGATCAGTGAAATGTCTCATATAGATCACCATGTCTTATTTAATGATTCATGTCATCTAGTACCAAGCCTAGTTTATTTATGAACACATTCATCAATAAAGCATAAGGTAATATTGTTACTTTTACAATCTAATCATGAATTTCATATCTGTGAATCACGCAACTCTAACATAACTGAATCACGATCCCAACAACCGAGGTATTGTCCGACAATTCAAATTGGCATATCAAATATCGCAAGTAACTAAATCAAGTTTCTTATTCAACTCTGGATAAGATAATTACAAAAATACCTTTAAGGTGTAACAATTATATTTAGAGCTAGATAAACGGATTTGCTTCAAACGAATTGGGTACTGATCTATTTAACATGTTCTGTAACATGTCTAGGTCAACCTTTAGAGTCTCCACTCTCATGCCCTGAGATCGACATCCTTTGGTTCAACCTAACATTCGTAATTAGATTTGATTGCTCAGTCGATCCTAAGACTACGAATAACATTCTGAAATGTTTCAGAAGAGTTTGTTTGGAAGATTGCTCAGTCTTTACTCTTCTTACATGGATAATAGTTTCAGAACTTAAGTAAATTACAAACACACTTTAATTAAAGAAAACTTTCATTTATTCATAAAAATAAGAAATACATAAATGTCAAATAAATAACTGTTAACTCATAAATAGTTATTACATCATAATTTATGGACATAATTCCAACAAATTACACTCGGACAGTGATTCTTTCTTGGAGTCTAATATTTGAAGTGTGTTGTTTCTTTTGATTTTTTTTACCCTTCGCTTTTGAAGAAGTGGCATTAATTTGTAACCTTACACTACATCTTCTTTTTTACGGTTTTTCTTCCTGCTATGGAATTTCAAAGTTTAGAACTGTAATGCCTCATGACACTACAGAGTCACGCCACCACTATAGTGTCGTGAGGCACTACAGTGTGCCACGTGGTAATTTTCCCAAATTTATTATTTATTTTAATTAGATAAATATTTAGATATCAGTTAATTCAAATTTAATTTATCTGACTACCCCAATCAACTAACTTATCTATTAGCCCACAAATAACAAATTTAGTTGATTCAAATTTTGAATTATTATCTCATAATAATATAGTATTATTTAATTTCATAAATCAGATATACTAACTCACTTATTCATCATCATAAAATTAATCGATAAAAATTTTAATTGTAATTTCTGAAAAGTACATTAAATAATTTAATTAATTAATTACACATAATTATAAACTTGTCCCAGAAATTTAATTTCATTCACAAGTTAGTCATTTTCTCATGTCCTGAAATATTCACATCCTAAACTGTGTAGTACAGAGGTGACTTGGGGACTATGAACCCATAATTCTAACCTTCAATAAACAAGATTATTAATTAAACTTTTTAATTAAACAATATTATTTATTGATTCCATTATTACTCCACTATAAATATGAAATTGCACTCTTAGAAATTATAAAATATATATACAAAGTATTCTCATCTAGTCCATTGATATAATCACTTCATGTAATTCTGTCCTTCAATTATTGGTTCATAAATTAGAGCTGGTCAAAAATATCATTTTACTCTTCTAATTATCTCATGATTCTTACGTATCATTAATTCACTAGTGAACGACCAATTTATAATCGTATTATAAATTTAAGTTCAATAATCATTCAGTTCCAGAATTAACACTTAAAGAAAGCAATAGATGATCCACTAGGAAAGCTTCACTTCCAAAACTTGTAAGATCATGTTCTCAGCCATCCATATCACTGAATCTTTAAAATAAAAGTCACTAGTATGTTTTACAAACAAACTTTACGAGTGAATAAAAAAATCTAGTAGACATGCATATGAGTTCATGACTACTCATGATTCAGACTTATCTACATATGATCATCAGTTTTGATGTGTATTAAATCTTTAGGATAAATGACAAGTTAATAAAGATATTAATCCACGTCGGTCATCTCCTATATAATCTAATTATATAAAGTTACTTCACTAAGATGTTTATCTAAATCAGTGATCTAGATTTAGATCATATGCATTCAAAATTCTTAGTGAATCGTACTAACAACCATTTATTAAAGATTTCATACTTTAATATATTGCAAACTATTTTATTCATTATCTATGATCTTAATCATTTCATAATTATATATGATCATAGTCTCATTAATGAATATGAAATTTTTTAGATATTTATATAAAAATTATTCAACAACAATTAAAAGAACAATTATAAAAAATATAATTTCATTCATTTCATATTAAAATTGTCTAAACAAATCATTTGTGGGCACTATGCCCAACAAATAGCTCGCATCCAAGGTACAAGACAAGATTGGCTGTGAATAGTTTTAGTCAGAAAAAGGTGTAGATTTTGAAGATATTTTCTAATATGTGATGAAAATGCCATCCATTCTGCTTGTTCTCAGTTTAGCCACTAGCATGGATCTGGAGACTAAGTAGCTTGATGTCAAAACTACTTCCTATAGTGACCTAGATGAGGAGATATTTATTGAGAAACAATAAGGTTTTGAGGTCAAAGGGAAAAAATATTTTTTCTGTAAGTTAAAGAAAAGCCTGTACGAGTTAAAGAAAGCTTCAAGACAATGGCATAAGAAGATTAACTCCTTTATGGGAAATCAAGGGTTGAAGATATTAACTTTAGATCACCATGTGTTTGTCAAGAAATTATTAGATGGCAACTTTATCATTCTCTCACTTTATGTTGGTGATATGTTTATCATTGGTGCAGATGACATTAAAATTCAATAGTTGAAGAGAGAATCAGTGAATCATTTACAATGAAAGGTCTGTGGCATGCAAAGCAAATTATTGGCATGAGGATTTCCTGTGACAGAAGAGTAAAGAAGTTGGTTATCACAAGAAAGATATATTGAAAAGATACTTGAAAGGTTTCACATGGATGAAGCAAAACTAGTTGGCTCATCTAACCACAATCATTTTCTGATAAATTATAAGCAAAGTCCTTCTACCGACGCAGAGAAAGTAGATATGGATAGAATCACATATTAGTAGCTGTGCGTAGTTTGATATATGTCATGGTAGCTCACACAGTTGGAGTTGGCAGCAGATTTTTAAAATTTTTTGGCAGAGAACACTCAAACATAGTGAGATGGATTATGAAATATCTCATAGGTACTTCGAAACTATGTTCATCATTTGGTAATGGAGAAACCTATATTTGAGGGATTTACAGATGCAGATATGGCCGGTGATCTTGAGGCAAAAAGCTCGACATCAGAATATCAATTTACTTTAGCAGGCGGAGTAGTATGGTGGCAATATTAACTACTGGAGCTGAGTTTCAAGCAGCCACTGAAGTTTATAAGTAAATTCTCTAGATGAAGACACCTTTATAAGAGTTATGGTTCAAGTAGCAGAAATATGTATAGTACAATGACAGTCAAAGTGATATTCATCTTAGCATGAATCTAACATTCCATTCAAGATCGAAGCAAATTGATCTAAGCTATCACTAGATACTTGATTAGTTGAAAGGGAAACAGTTGGAAATTGAGAAAGTCCATACAAATGATGGGTTTCATGATGACAAAATCCTTACGTAAGGAGAAGCATGAGATATGCAAGAATATGTTTGGCATGAATCCCACCTCCAACTAGTCGGGAGGGGTAGTTGTTGGGTTGTCACCCTTATTGGACAGGGCATGACTGCCTTTGTCCCAAGAAAAAGCCAATTCATGTGGGCTAGATAGTTTGGCCTTGTTTTGGCATAGAGAAGGCAATACCATTTTGCTTTGTTATTTTAGTTATCGTGCAGTGTGTGCTTGTGCGCGCGCAACACACTAATAAAAAACAAAAAGTTAAGATGGTTTTTTTCACACATATATTAGACGCTTAAAAGTAACTAAGGCATAGAAGAAAATTTGCAGCCGTCGAATACTAGTTTTTTTTACATAGAATTCTGGGAGATACAGTGAGGTGATTCAGCCTCCAAGGAGAAGAGAGGGATGTGAGTGAGGTGACGCCGAATAGTAAAATAGAGAAAACTTTGTCTTATGAACACGAAAAATTATTGCTTTGATTGTCTCGCTAATCTGAAGGTGTTTTTATGGTTTATCGTAGTCATCTTCAATGGACATTTTTCCGTCATCTCTACTGTTATGGTTTTAGGTTATCTCTTTATTTAGTGAGGTCTATTTTCAATTGTTATTGGAGACGTACATAAGTTATTTGATTGGTGTAATCCTCTAATTTTACTTAAATAATAACTTGCGGTAACCTCATTGTTTGTATAGTGAAGATATTACTTAGAGTATGTCCTAAGGTTTTTTTCTTCACTCTAAAGATTTTTTCATGTTAAATCTAGTGTCCTATTTTTATTTTATTTTCTGTGATTAATTTATTAGTCTATTTGAGAATTATTATTATGATAATTAAACTAAAATGATAAACTATGATAATAGTGATCTGTGATGATAGAGATCAAGTAAAATGCTAACAGTTTGATAAAGTCTTATGTTCTCTAGTCAAAGAACCTTTTGTCTCTTTTATAGTTTCGAGTTGGAGTAAGAATAACACAAAAAAACCCTAATCATAATACGATTGCCTCACTAATCTACTGTACAATGCTATCAGAAATAAAAAAATATTTTCCAATTACATAAATATGGTCACTAAGAATAAATTCCCTGAAAGTATTTTAGCGTCAGAATTTACCTAATACTATAAATAAGAGGCATGAGAAACCAAAAGAGGGAAGAATTCAGAGAAATATTCAACTGGAAAAAGAAATCAAAGGGAGGGAGAGAGAGAGAAGAGGAGGAGGAGGAAGAGAGAGCGAGGGAAGGAGGGGGAGATGGAAGGAGAAAGAGAAGGATGCAGGGAAAGAGAGAGAGGGGGGAGAGAGGTAGAGAGAGAAAGACAGAGAGAAAGAGAGAAAGTGAGAGAGAGAGAATGTGAGACAAGGGGAGAAAGAGGGGGCGAGCAAGAGATATAGATAGATAGATAGAGAGAGTTGGATAGAGATAGATAGCTAGATAGATAGAAAGAGAGAGAGAGAGAGAGAGAGAGAGAGAGAGGAGAGAAGAGGGAGAACGGGAGAGAGAGAGAGACAGGGAGAGAGAAAGAGAGTGGAAGAGAAAGATAGTTAGTTAGTTAGATAGATAGAGATAGAGAGAGCAAAGAAGAATAAGAACAACAAAGGCAAGGGATCTTACCAGAAGGGAAAAGGAAATATTTTCACTATGATCAAGAAAAGTCACTGAAAGAAAAAACAAGGTAAATATGATTTGCTTGTCACATAAATATGTTTAGTAGAGAATGATTTCTCAAATCTTAATAGTGGACTCATAAGCGACTAACCATGTTTGTTCATCATCATAGACAGTTATTTCTTGAAGGAGACTTCACTACGTAAGATTGGATGGAAACATTGTTTCAGCAACATTGGGAGTAGTTAGACTAGTATTAATCAATAATAAATTACATGTTCTATTGATGATTACCGTTACTGGTAGGTGCTAAATTTCACACCCCTTCACAATCCGTTCTAAGAATTAACGAAGTTGTAATCCTCATTGTGTTCAGGCTGAATGTGGAGAGACAGATGCATGATTGTCTATGGAGCTTATTTTTCATTTTAGTGTCCTTCCCCTACACATCAGCTGACTAATATTAGTTGTAATCTCTGGGAAAAAACTCGACAAGTGATTGCTGCTTTTAACTTTTTCCTTCACTTCAAACCATGAAAAGGACCTCTGTAATTTTAATATGTCTACATCTTGCATGTGTTTTTAGGGTGCAAGGGCCCAAAGAGTAGAGTACCTTCTACTTCATGCATTTCATGCTAAGAAATATATTGTTCTAAAACGGAAACATTGTTAAAAAAGCGGAGAACAATTACTGATTTTGATGAGAAAAATGTTAATAAGGTTGACAAAAGATGATGTGAATTTTGATGATGATGCTTCTCACACAAAAGATGGGAATGGTAAAAAGAGACCTTCCTACATAGGGACTGATGTTGTAGCCAAAAAAGGTTTATATGATAACTTCTAGACTTTAATAGTATTTATCCTTCCATATTCAGGTTCGTTTCATCACCATCTTCCTTTTATTATAGTAGTTTGATATAAGATTTCCAGTGATGATGTTAATTTCAATCCTTAGCATTAAATCCTATTTGAATTTACATGAATACAATATTTGCTTCACAACAGTTGAAAGATCTCCAGATGGAGTGGCTCCTCTTCTACCATCTACCAAAATGACAGGAGTTCTACCTGAGATATAATCCATCCAATGTGCTATGAAAAAAGATCATTGCTTAAATTACTTGAGTATCATATAATTTGAATTAATCCTTCTCAAGCCTTCATTCTAAGGAAGGAAATAACAACTTTCCTTCTCTCAAAATTTGATTGATGATTAAGAAATTCCTTTAGAATATTCCATGAATTTAGACCCAAAAACAAAGATTTTTCCTTTAGTTTTCCTTTAAAATAAAATCTTTCCTTAAATCTTTTTATATTCTCCTTTTTAAAAATTAATTTTTTTTATTTTTAGTATTTCAAAACTTATTTTTTTTTATATTTTGTGATGATTGCCTTTTTTGAATTTTGGGTATTTGTTGTTGACCCTATAATTGGGCCAAAAAATAAATTAGGTCTGAAAATACATGCCCGGACAAAATACGGTATCTACAAATGTCCATCTTTGTTCAATATCCTACACATAGCAAGTGTACAAAGGTGTAGACTGGTATTTTGATTGGTACGAGAAATGACTACGTGAGAAAGTGGAAGAGAGACCATGACTGATTCGAGTTCAATGAAAGGATACAAATTTAAAAAGAACTTGGATAGACACAAGCTTCGACCTCAATATAAGTTAGGTTTGATTTAACCTAGGAGATGGAAGGACACAGACCTGGATTGACACAAGGTTTGACTTCAACTGAGTCGGTTCGATTTAATCGAACATTTTAAAAATGAAAATGAATTTGGATAGACACAGGTTTTGACTTTGATTGAGATGGGTTTGATTTAACTGAAAACGTTTAAAATGATAACATACCTGGATAAACACAAGATTTGACATCGACTCAATTGGGGTTGGAATTAACCAAGGATATTAAAAATGAAAACATAATTTGATAGACATATATAGACTTCAACCTCGATTGAGTCGGGGTCGATTTGACAAAAAATGTTTAAAATGAAAATGGACGTGAATAGATACAGACATCGACCTCGACTTAATTCGAGTTCGATTTAACCAAACATATTAAAAATAAAAACGGACTTGGATAGACATTGGCTTCGACCTTAACTGAGTCGTGTTTGATTTAACAAAAAATCTTTAGAATGAAAACGGGCATGGATAGGCACAGGCTTCGACCTCGGCTAAGTGAGTTTCGATTTAACCGAAGATATTAAAAATGACAATAGACCAAGATAGATATACGAATCAAAATCTGCCGAATCACTCATGTTATGATCTATCAATTATGTCCTTTATGGAAATGGCAAACCAATTCAGGGACTTCTGGCATAAGTATTCAATTAGTTCGAACTTGTTTAGTGTGAAATTACGTCAATACTTCCACATATTACAGATAGTTGTTTCTTGAAAACTCACTTCCGATATGAAACTTTGAGTATTTATAGATGCTTTCGTTATTCCCAATAATATGGCTCTGGTTTAATTTAACCGAAAATGTTCCAAACGAAAATAGACCTGGATAGACACAAGTGTCTCCCTCGAATGAGTCAGGTTTGATTTAACCGAAAATGTTTAAAATGAAAACAAGTCTAGATACACACACGCTTCGACATTGACTCAATTTGAGTTTGATTTAACCGAACATATTAATAATGAAAATGAACTCGGATAGACACATGCTTCAACCTCGATTAAGTTGGGTTTGATTTAAAAAAAATATTTAAAATCAAAATGGGCATAGAGACACATAGCCTTCAACCTCGATTAAGTCAGGTTCGATTTAAACAAAGATATTAAAAATGAAAACGGACCTAGATAGACTAATGATTTGACCTTGACATAGTCATGTTTGATTTAACTAAATATATTAAAATGAGAACAGACCTTGATAGACACATGCTTCGACCTCGACTGAGTCGGGTTCAATTTGACCGAAAATGTTTATTTAACCAAAGATATTAAAAATGACAACGGACCTGGATAGATACAGGCTTTGACCTAGACTAAGTCGAGTTCGATTTAACAAAAAATGTTTAAAATGAAAACAAAAGTGGAAAGACACAGGATTTCATCTCGAATGAATTCATATTTGATTAAAACAAAGATATTAAAAATGAAAATGGATATGGATAGACACATGCTTCGACATTGATTGAGTCGGCTTGATTTTATAAAAAATGTGTAAAATAAAAACGTAATCAGCTAGACATAAGCTTCAACCTTGGCTGAGTTGGGTTCGATTTAATCGAATATATTAAAAATGACAGATCTGGATAGACATATGCTTTGACCTTGACTGAGACGGATTAGATTTAACTAAAATATTTTAAAATGAAAGCGAACCTGTATAGACACAGGCTTCAGCCTCGAATTAATTTACGTTTGATTTTATCGAATATATGAAAAATGACAATGGAGATGGATAGATAAATGCTTCGAGCTCGACTAAGTTAGCTTCGATTTAATTGGAAATTTTTAAAAAGAAAACAAACCTGAATAGGCGGTATGATCTCAACTGAATTAGGTTCAATTTAATTAAAGATATTTAAAATGAAACGAACCTGATGAACACTGGCTTCGACCTCAACTGAGTCGACTTCGATTTAACAAAAAATGTTTAAAATGAAAACAGGCCTGGATAGACGCATACTTTGACCTCAACTAAGTCGGGTTCGATTTAACTCAAGATATTAAAAATGACAACGGACCTCGAAAGACACAAGCTTCGACCTCGACTAAGTTGGGTTCGATTTAACCTAAAATGTTTTGAATGAAAACCAATTCGGAAGACATGGGCATTAACCTCGACTGAGTCAGATTCGATTTCACCAAAAATATTAAAAATGACAATGAACAACCTAGATGCACATAGGCTTCCACCAAGACTGAGTCATGTTCGATTAAACTGAAAATGTTTAAAATAAAAAAAAAACCTAGATAGACACATACTTCGATCTTGACTAAGTCAGGTTTGATTTAACCAAAGATATTAAAAATGACCACTAGCCTAGATAGACACATGCTTCGACCTCAATTGAGTGGGGTTTGATTTTATCCAAAGATATTAAAATTGACAACGAACCAGGATTGACACAGAGTTTGACCTAGACTGAGTCGTGTTCAGTCTAGGTCAATTATAAGAATAGTACAGATTGAGATATGTTATGGAACATGTTGAATATACTACTAACCAATTAGTCTAGAGCAAAGCCATTTATCTAGCTCTAAATTCAATTGTTACACCTTAAGGTTATTTTCATAATTACATTAATCTGAGGTGAATACGAAACTTGACTTAGTTACTTGTGATCTTTGATATGGTGAATGAGTGAGTTTGAATTTCTGGACAATACTACGGCTGTTGGGACCACGATTCAATCATGTTGGAGTTACGTCATTCATAAATATGAAATTCATTGTTAGATTGAAAAAGTGACAATATCACTTTATTGATGAGTGTGTGAATAAATAAACCGGGCTTAGTACTCGATGACATGAGTCATTGAATAAGATATGGTGATCTGTATAAGACATTTCACTGATATATCTTCCTTATTCACAATCAATAGAGGAGTTAAGGAAATAATGACTAGACGGGTAAAATGGTAATTTTACATCCTACTTTTTTACTAATATTCATGAAGGGTAATATCATAAAATATTCTGTGGACCGTGAAATATAAATGTTTATTTGCACCAACAGAAAATGTAGCGCGCATGAATTGAGAGTTTATTCGACATCGAACCTATAGTAGAGTCGTACGAAGTTGAGATTAAATAGGTCATGAATTTATGAAGATAAATTAGTGGGTATTTGAATGTCATGGCTTCATTCATGTTGGTCTATTCGGTCTCAGAAGTAGTTCATAAGGACAAGAATGAGAAACAACAATAGTGGGACCAAAAACGTGTTTTAGACCAAGGTACACTCCCCGAGCCTCATATGAGATGAGTGTCATCACTAAATTAGTGAAGCAAAAAATTAATGTTTAAATTAATTATTTTGTTATTTTCTAACTATTGGATAATTAGTAAATAAAAAAATTAATTAATTGATAGGGATCAATTTAATTCATCAATTTGGACTGATGAATTTGGACATAATTTTGACTCAAGGGAAGATGTAAAAATCACACATCACAGTGCAAGGATAATATGATTTTTTGGTTTTATCATATAAGGGTATGTTGGTAAATTATATAATCATTATATAAGGGATCGCATTATGGTTGCATCCCGAAGTATAACCACATTGGGTTAAATCAGAGCAGAAAAAGATTTGTCTCCTCTTCCCACTAGTTGTCGCCGAAAATTGTAAGGAGAAGAGAAAATTTTGTTTTCTCTTCCACTATTGTTTTGAGAGCCCACACTCAATTCCTACCGATATTCTTGAGATATACTTCTGATTCTAACGAGTGTTTGTCTGTACAAAGCTCAATTACTAGCTCTGCAAAAAACAAAGAACGCGAGATAGAAATTGGATCCCGCCGCCTAAGACCATGTTGGACCTTGGACTGGCGTAGACCCACAAACTTGTTGAGATTTTGGACTGAGCAAGTATTGTTTGGCCCAAATGATTGGCAAGGACTTGATACTTGATTCTAAGCCCAATCAAGTCCTGAAAATTAAATTTATTTAATTTGATAAATTTTCAACACTAATTAATTAGTATTTGTTTTGTAAATTATTTTTTAAAATAAATCAATTAATTAATTTACTTGGTAATTATTTATCAAAGTAAAATTTGTTGGAAGATTAGTTTTAAATTGAATTTTGAATTTTGAAAATGGGATTGGATCTTGGTGAAGTGTTACAAAGAGGTAGGACTTCCTGAAGGAGAATGAGACAATTACAGACTCCATGAAGAAAATTTTTAAAACATTGTAATTTATTTATTATTCTTTTTATGGGTTGTAATTAGAAATGAGATATAGAGAGGTTAATTTTAAATATATGATTTATCTTTAATCTTGCATCCTCATATAACATGCCATATTGGAATAGTGATATGCCAATCTCAAATTTTCATGTAACATGTACATGCATCATTGTAATTTAAATTTATAATGAGTTATAATTTTGAATAAAATGTGAATTTTATGAAAGTTATAATTTTTAAATTGTGATTTGAATTTTACAAAATTTTACAATTTATGAAACTTACTTTTCAAATTTATAAAGAGATTTTTTGAAAAAGCAAAAAAAATCCAATTTTTGAAAAACTAACTAGGAGGGTCATTTACGTTGAAATGTTTCCAAGGTCCCCAATGAAAACTTCATTCTGGCACGAGGAATCGAACCCAACTTAGTCGAGGTCGAAACTTGTGTCTATCAAGGTCCGTTGTCATTTTAATATCTTCAGTTAAATCGAACCCGACTTAGTTAAGGTTGAAGTATGTGTCTATCCAGGTCTGTTTTCATTTTAAACATTTTTGGCTAAATTGAAATCGACTCAATTGAGGTCGAAGCCAGTGTTCATCAGGTTTGTTATCATTTTTAATATCATTAATTAAATCGAACCTGACTCAGTTAAGATCATATCCTGTGCCTATTCAGGTTCATTTTCATTTTAAAAAATTTCAATTAAATCGAAGCTAACTTAATTTTCAATTACATTGAAGCATTTATCTATCCATTTCCATTGTCATTTTTCATATATTCGATAAAAACAAGCCTAAATTAATTCGAGGCTGAAGCCTGTGTATATATAGGTTCGTTTTCATTTTAAAAAATTCAGTTAAATCTAATCCATCATAATCAAGGTCGAAGCATATGTCTATCCAGATCTATGTCATTTTTAATATATTCGGTTAAATAGAACCCGACTCAGCCAAGGTTGAAGCCTATGTTTAGCTGATTACGTTTTTATTTTACACATTTTTTTATAAAATCAAAGATGACTCAATAATTGTCAAAGCCTGTGCCTATCCATGTCCGTTTTCATTTTTAATATGTTTGGTTTAATCAAATCAGAATTCATTTGAGATGAAATCCTGTGTCTTTCCACTTTTGTTTTCAATTTAAACATTTTTTGTTAAATCGAACTCGACTTAGTCGAGGTCAAAGCCTGTTTCTATCTAGGTCCGTTGTCATTTTTAATATCTTTGGTTAAATAAAACCTGCATCATTCAAGGTTAAAGCTTGTGTCTATCCATTTCTGTTTTCACTATAAACATTTTTAGTCAAATTGAACCTGACTCGGTCGAGGTCGAAACTTGTGTCTATCAATGTCTGTTCTCATTTCAATATATTTAGTTGAATCAAACTTGACTAAGTCAAGGTCGAATCATTCATCTATCTAGGTCCATTTTCATTTTTAATATCTTTGGCTAAATCGAGCCTGACTTAATCGAGATTGAAGCCTGTGTCTATCCGAGTTCGTTTTCATTATTAATATGTTCGGTTAAAGCAAACTCAAATTGAGTCAAGATCAAAGTCTATGTCTATCCAGACTTGTTTTCATTTTAAACATTTTTGGTTAAATCAAACCTAACTCATTCGAGGGCGAAGCTTGTGTCTATCCAGGTCTATTTTTGTTTGGAACATTTTCAGTTAAATTAAACCAGAGCCATATTATTGGGAATAATGAAAGTATATCTAAATACTCAAAGTTTCATATCAAAAGTGAGTTTTCAAGAAACAACTACCCGTAATATGTGGAAGTATCGACATAATTTCACATTAAACAAGTCTGAACTAATTGAATACTTGTGTCAGAAATTCCCTGAATTGGTTTGCCATTTCCATAAAGGATATAATTGATAGATCATAACATGAGTGATTTGGCATATTTTGATTCGTAACTATCTTGGTCTATTATCATTTTTAATATCTTCGGTTAAATTGAAACTCACTTAGCCGAGGTCGAAGCCTGTGCCTATCCATGCCCGTTTTAATTTTAAAGATTTGGTTAAATCAAACATGACTCAGTTGAGGTCGAAGCCTATGTCTATCCAAGTCCATTTTCATTTTTATTATGCTTGGTTAAATCAAACTCGAATTGAGCAGAGGTCGAAGTCTGTATCTATCCATGTCCATTTTGATTTTAAACATTTTTTGTCAAATCGACCCCGACTCAATTGAGGTTGAAGTCTATATATGTCTATCTAGTTTTGTTTTCATTTTTCATATCCTTGGTTAAATCGAACCTCAATTGAGGCGATGTCAAATCTTGTGTTTATCCATGTATGTTATCATTTTAAAAGTTTTCAGTTAAATCAAACCCGACTCAATCAAAGTCAAAACCTGTGTCTATGCAAATCCATTTTCATTTTTAAAATATTTGGTTAAATCGAACCCGAATCAGTCGAAGTCAAATCTTGTATCAATCTAGGTCGGCGTCATTCCACCTTCTAGGTTAAATAAAACCCAACTTACGTTGCTGCTGAAACTTGTGTCTATCCAAGTCTTTTTTAAAATTTTTATCTTTTCATAGAACTCGAATCAGTTGAGGTCTCTTTTCCACTTTCCTACGTAGTCATTTCCCCTGCCAATCAAAATACTTGTCAACACCTTTGTACACCTACTATGTGTTGGATATTGAACAAAGATGGACAGTTGTAGATACTGTATTTTGTCTGGGTCTGTGTTTTCAGACTTAATTTACTTTTTGGCCCAATTATAGGGTTAACAACAAATACCCAAAATTCAAATAGGCATAAAAATCATAAAATATAAAAAATAATAATAAGTTTTGAAAAAGGAGAAGATAAAAGTTTTAAGGAAAATTTTTATTTTAAAAGAAAACTAAAGGAAAAATCTTTATTTTTTGGTCTAAAATCAAGGAATATTCTAAAGGGTTTTTCTTAATTATCAATCAAATTTTGAGAGAAGGAAAGTTGTTATTTCCTTCTTTAGAATTATGACTGAGATACGACTATTTAAAATTATGGCTTAAAAAACTTTAACTCTTTCATTCTCCGTCATCGATGACTTTCCGACGAACGACCACCACCATTCAACCCCTCTCATTAAACTCTACAAATCTAATTCTGACCAAAACAACCAACATCTCCAATAATCTAAAAAGTCAAAAATTCAAGAAACTATTTTTGATCAAATATATCACATGTCTGGCGAGACTCATTACTTCAAGTCAGTTTGTTGGATCCTCTTGTTTAAGCTTCATAACGATCATTCGCGTAATCCAATATGATATCATGAACATCTACCGATTGTTTTAAATGTAAGGTTATTAATATTATTTATTCAAATTTTAATATATATAAGCTTTTCTTCATTGTATTATTTTCTATCTCTATGCTAACATATTAATAGATATAGGAGGGTAATTTATATTATTTCATAAAATTTTATTATAAATATTAACATTATCCTCATTATCATTATTTAAATTAATGTTTGAAAAAACATTATTTCTTTCGAACCTAAAATTTTGGCATCGAAATTTAGAGATATTGAAAGTCCAATTCTCTATTCTCAAGAGGGGTGAGTAAATATATTTCGGGAACTCTAAAATTGATTCTAATATTGTTTTATAAAACTACAAATAATTTCATAAAACTGAATTATCTACATTCAAGATGTAAGAAATCATACTTGAAAGTCCGAGTTTGATTTGAACTTGATTTTTACAATAAGAAATTGTTCAAAAATAAGTTTATACATACATAAAGGACTTCCGAACAAACTATGTAATTTCGTAGATCAAAATATTTTTTAAAATTAGGTGACCAATCACGCTTGACTGGTTGCAATTCTGATTTTATTTTTAAAAATATATTTTTCAATCGCCGCTCCGCGAAGCACGCACGTTGTGACACTGTTAAATTATTTAAGTAAATTAATATCTATAATTTCAATGGTGCAATTTCAAGTTTACAGTGGAACATCTTTGAAATTAATAAAATGATATTTTAATTTAAAAGTTTAATTAATTATTAATTTTATTGAAATCAGTGCATGGATCCTTGTGAAATCTCTGTGAACACGAGTTGGGAATTTAAAATATTGGAATTATAATAAGTAATTTAGAATCATTGAATTCTAAACTATTGCACATTTTATAAATTTGTGAATTGGGAATTCATTTTATATTGATGATATAAATTCGCTATGAAATCATTTTTGTATCTAATAGCATGATAGATAGAAACAATATAATTAAATATATAAATAAATGGATAATAAATAAATAAACAGCATATTATCCATTAAATAAATAAATAATATACTTGTTAAATTTATTTAACAATGAATATAATATAGTTAAGTAAATAACGGATTTTTTGAATAATATATAATTACCAAATAATCATAATAATAAATAATAGTTCATGATTTACTAACTTTGTCATCCTGCTCTCTATTTTTATATTTTATTTTTGAATTTTTGAATTGAAATTTTTAGATATGATATAGGGGTGCATCCACTATTTATTTGTCCAAAAGTTCAATGTTATTCTCTTTAAGGGATAGAGCAACTTGGTAGCTCACAAAGCTCATAATCTTGAAGTTACGGGTTCAAATCCCATCTCTACAAATTTTTTTTTGTCCCTTGATAAATCAATTTCATTACATTATCTCTGTGGTAGAGCAGACATTGTGGTTCCACCATAGCGTTTAATCTAATTTTAATAATTTTAAATTATAACATTGTTTATAACTCAATTAATTTCATAAATTAATCGATAAGGATATTATCATATAATATGTGATGAAAGAAAATATTAGATTACCAGGGATTTGAAAAAGATCATCGATCCAAATGAAACATTTTTCTATTCCAAGTGTAAAATATCATGTGTGGTGCGAGACTGGTCACTTATCACATACAAGTTATTTGATCTGAATTATTTGATAAGGATTAACTAATAATTCAAATTAATTGAGATTTTCTATCAGAAAAATAGGATTGGATCAATGGCTATAGTGCATTCGAATTGATCTTCTCCTCATAAGAAATGAAGATCAGGCCAAACAAGGGGCCTTGTGTGGCGTGATAATGGCAATCCACCTCCCTTATAGGGAATCAATCTCTTATCAGGTAAGGGATATTTGGTTATTTTTGAATTTGGAATTTAAAAATCTAAATTTGATCTTGTCCTTATACGATTTATATGAAGGAGAAGTTCACGTGATGCATTTTTTCTACCCCACAGAGAAAATACAGAATAGTTATCTTCTTCTTATACTCTCTTTCTCATGTGTTGAGAATATAATGATATTAAAAAAAATGAATGTATGATCAATTCCTATTTCACTGAAAAAAAAGAAACCTAAGAGAAGACGACGTTTACTTCTGTGGTAAGGTCCGCAATCTGGGCCTTGAGCACCTCAATGGAACTTAAAATATCCTAGAAAGACTTTTTGCCCACTCAAGGTGGCTTTTCTCAATAGACTCTACCAAATAGTCCAAACCTACGATGCCCTCAATCTCATCTACCCTTTCATAGTATTGGTAATATGAATTTAATAATCAGAGTCAATCCACCGTACATTATTTAGAGTTTTCAACATAAAGTTATTTATGAAACACTAAAGCAATATGATTACCCTTCCCTAAGAAACCCATGCATAGTATTGGTAATATGAATTTAATAATCAGAGTCAATCCACCGTACATTATTTAGAGTTTTCAACATAAAGTTATTTATGAAACACTAAAGCAATATGATTACCCTTCTCGAGCCACCTTTTGTACATGTGTCAGTCTTTATTCACGTCCACTTTTCTTGTAAAAGAAGCAAACAATCTTATGACTATGAAGCTTCATCAACTTTTTTCCTTTCGTTTTTGGTTAGGAGGCATCCCTGCCTTTCTTATAATTTCCCTTATCATGAGTTAACAATTGGTTAGTTTTCACCCTCTCATGCTTTAGTCTTTCTTCCTCTAGAACAGTCATTGTTAGAAGCTCATTAATGGACAAATTTCCCTTATTTGTGTTATGGAATATCTGTAAAGGTCCAGGACAAGAGTTGAGTATGAAATGAATAAGAAATCGCTAAAAAATCTCAACCTTTACAGGCTTTAGTTAAGCAGCAATGTGTGCCATTTTCCTGTTTTGCTCATGCACTCCTCTAGAACAATAAAATAGTTTGCCTAGTTGAAAGCTTCTTCATTAAAGGTATTGACCTATTGTCTTGTTAGAATTAACAATTTTTTCTTTATGACCATTGGTAAATTCGTCACCTTTAAGCGCTCTGGAATAGAGTCCTAATGCTATTACTAACACGAGACTTATGATGTCATACTTAAGTGATTAGATCACTCCCACCACTCATATTTTGTTTCACCTGTGATGTACTAGATTCTTTGGGAGTGAGTGTTTTGTCCACACAACGTGTCAAGTCAAGATTCAAGTACCTAAGATTAACAAAGAACAATTTCCTTCTGATCAGAGTAATTATTACCAATAAACATTAGAACACGAGATGCATCAGAAGTCGTAGTAAATAGTAAATTCACATATTCTTGTAGCTAGAGGTTGCACAATTCATGAATTTACTTTAAGTTTTTAATAAAGCTAACAAATATGAAGCATCAAAAATAATATTATTCCATATACGTGGGCCTAGGAAAATCCGTTTTTAATGCCCAATCTACTACCTTATCACAAATAAATAACAAAAAATAACAATTTCCCATAGGCAAATTTATTTCTCTCATAAATTAATTGAAATATGAGAGATGCCATAGAAAATTTTACCGTAATTTTTCATGTGCTTACTAGTACTATGCCTTAGATAGTGTGCCTACTTCTAAGTCATATAAGAATCACTTCATATAATGACACCAAATATCTTATTTATCTTGTGAAGGATATAATGGAATACAATGACACTTTAAGTAATACAGGTAATAATATCACGTATGGACGCTATATTTCAGATTACAACACCGTGCACAATGTAAGTCACAGTAATCCCAATAATCGTATGCACAAGCCATGAAAATCAATCACTGTACGTATGCAAAAAGCCTCAGTCGAACAGAGAGAGAAACATTGAATGAAAAACTATTTTCTAGTAGCAGATAATGCATACAACCTTCTTTCTTAAAGAAACATGATTTAGAACATAGGAAATTACTTCAGGAAAACTTACTCCGTGACGATTAATATGCCCAATATGTAATCCAAGTGAAGATGGTGTAAGCAAAGGCATATTACAAATTAACGCCCATGGATGCTAAATTCAAATCAATAACGTCATTGGCTATACACATTATGCATATCAGATCTAAAGAACAAAAATCCATTCTTTATAGGCAAGAAACAATCACCATATAGTTCACATGAAATTACAGAACTATTATGACAACAAAGATCTCATACCACAAACAGTAATGAATTCTTCTCAAATTAAACAATAACATCAAAATTTTATTCTGAAACAATATAGTATAAAGGTGGACTCTTTAACAGAGAAGATTTTATGGCCTGTGTCTAACTTAATGGTCTATACTTGATGAAAAACATATGCATGTATTGATAGACTAGGGACCCTCATATTAGTATTTGGTTTTCCTCCCATCAAGGAAATTAAGATTATCTCAATTACTTGGTCTATATCCTAGTGTGATCGTAAATTTAAACAAAATAAAATCACTAATACAATTTTGGCTTATCATCACAGCTAGTCTTTTATTTTAATGATAGTTTTGAAAATCTTGTCAAAGAAAAAAAAGCACCATTGGGGAAACTTTGGGTCATTTGAGATATCAAACAGTTTTTAAATTAACTGTCATAAATGTTCTACCTACTATGTAATTTTTTTAAACTGTCACAAAAAGTTTTGCTATCACAGATAATTACAGTATTTTATAAGCTGCATTATTACCCAAAGTTCTCTCTATTTACAAACAGGCTAAAATGCAAATCACACCTTGTACTTTTAAGTTTATGCAAGATACGTTCCTATCTCTATTTATAAACATGCTAAAATGCAAATCACGCGTTGTACTTTTAAGTTAATGCAAGATACATTCTTATACTTTATAAATGACCAATTTATTCCCTGTAATTTCAAAATTCCCAATTTAATCCTTTCTCTAACAAAAATCATTTCAGAATAAACATAATGGAATGGGCACGTGAACTGTTATCTATACCACCAGATTGGCAACGTTCCCGCCATCGGATGCCTTTCACTTCAATTTCTTCCTAAGCAGTAATTTTTCTTCCTCTTCTTTATAAGATGCAACTTTCGTTATACCCTAAAACCCTAAGAACAAGACTTCCATTGTAGGTAGGTATAATTTGCTTGATTCTTTGATTCTCACGATTTCGGTTGTATATAAGGTATGATTTTTAGCTCTTCCATTACTTTGGAAACTTTCAGTTTTCCTTCAACATCTCCACTGATTTTGGATATAACAAATCATAGAATCCCAAAATAGTAACTCTTGGCGATGAAGCGAGTTTGAATAGGATTGGGTTCGTCAACTAGTTAAAAAACCAAAGAATACTACTATGCCGACTTCAAATCACTGGAATCCAACTTAACCCAAGAATTGGCGGAGATGTTTCAGTTCCCAAAGTTTTTAATGGGCTATCACTGCAGAGATGGGCTGCGCGACCGGGAACCGAGAGAGAGCGGATGGAATAGGTGCACGTGACCACTTGATGAAATGTGGAGGGAAGTAGGGTAAATGGTCGATACTACTAGAAGGATTCCCTTTTTGGCTGATAGGTACTGTAACTTTTATTCCTGTAATCGGCCGATAGATGAGCAAGTCCATCATGTTTAATGAACTTTACTTATCAAATTAGATAACCAAAACCCGATTAGCAAAAGAAGTCAATTGTCGACACCTATGCTAGCCCTTGCTTTGACCTTTCCGATTTGACTGTTGAACAAGAGCAATATGGACTGTCAAAGCGATGGAGCTACCTACCTCGTGTGGCTGGCTGATTTTGATGTTGTTGAGATAAAAGAGATAGATTTTGTTGCCCTAATTAGACTAGAACATCTAAACTTGAAACTCTCTCCCTGTCTCTCCCCCTACCCTAGGTCGCACGAAGTCAAGCTCACCACCACAAAAGTTGAATCTTTGTTCTTTTTCAAAATCTCCATTTTATTCAAGGTAAACTTTTGATTCTAAATCTAAGTTTGTAATAGTTAGGGTTTCTCTTTACTTTTGATTCTGAAATTTTTTCAAGAAAATGTTCCTAAGGTTATGAAAATTGTGAGCATGAGGCTTGAGACTAGAGAAGGAGAAACTTTCTTTTAGGTAAACTCGTTGCATTGTGCTTTTTATTTCTTTTATCCTTATGGAATCCATTTTCTGTGCTTTTGAAAAACATGTGAATGAAACGTTAGATTTGCGCATAAGTCATCGTATTTATGTTGCATTTGGTTAGAATTAGGCGTCAATAATGGAATCCTGCATTTTGGAGATCTATAAATGATTTTTGTGCTATGTATGCTCTCAAATTCATTATAAGGTAGCTAAGAAACGAATTTAAGAGAAGTTCTCTACTCATCTGTGTTATGTGGCCTGTACATAAATAAGATTTTCCCAAATTTGTTTAGCACTATTATAGATCAAATCTAGTAATTTTATGAGTTTACAGATCATGATTCATCTAAAAGAAAGATAGATTATTGAGAGGAAAGCCATATACTATAGGAAATCCTTCCTTAATTAGTTTTTACTAGATTAGGAAATAATTAATTATTGTGTAATTTAAATTAATATTTTAGGAGATTTAATTTATGTAAATTATTTTTTCCTTTCTTAGTTTGTATCCAGGTTCTATGCATTATTCTCATTGTAAGCTGGATGAAATGAATGAAAATATTATTCTTCAACATAGTATCAGAGCCAACCTGCATCGATGGTTTACTATTAGAATTTCTCTCTCTTTCGATGAAGCCTTGTCGAAGTTCCTCTCCACAACTTCTAGCTTGCTTCATCAAAACCGTCAGCATCTTTACCAGTGTCTCAGGTTTTCCCCAATATATCTTAGAGTTTTTTGTCAGCGAAACCCACTCACCATTTCTGGTCTCTCTTTGGTCGGCCTCTATTACCCTGAAGCTTTTAAAACTCGAAGCTTCTGAAACGTAAAGGCTAAATCTTCTCTTCTTTCGTGTCTCTTCTCTTGTCTCTTTCTCACCTCTCTCTTTCTGGCATGTTCTCTTCTCTCTTTGTCACTTTCTCACTCTCTGGCTCAATCTTTCTAAACTCATTAATTATTACCCTCTCACGCGCTCTATTCCTGTCAAACGATATGTGATTTTGAAGATATTTTTGTTAAGTTATCGCCATGGCTAGGCTAAGTTATCACAAGAGCTTCATGAATAACCATAAGGGATTTTTGTGCAAAAAGGAAAATAAGGGGGTTTTGAGATTCCTCCCTCTTCATCGAGACCATAGTAGTCAATTCTATTTTAGTAGTCATTTCAATTTTTTCAAAGAAAATTCTGGATATTTCGGTGTTTCAGTATTCTGTTTCAGAAAATTCTGGACATATAAATTAATATTAGAAAATTTATTGTACATAATATAAGTAATAAAATTTGAATAATGATTTATTAACATATAATAAAATAATTTAATGACTTATTAACTAATTAACACATAATTCTAAGTTAAAAATTATATATTAATTTTTAGTTACTAAACTTTTATTAACGAAGAAGAATAAAAAAAATTAACTTTTCTAATTAACATCAATGTCAAGACAAAATTCTCATTAAAAGCATCTTATAAATAATTTTTAGTTACTAAAATTTATCTATAAACAAATAATGAAGTTGTTTTTTCTATAATAAATTTTATTCTAAAATAAATTGTACTAAAAACTCATTTATCTCAACAAAAAAGTAGAAAAGTGGTTTTTAAAGACATAAAAATAAAAAAACAGATACTGCACAACTTGGGTTTTGAACCTAGGATGTTTGAGGGCTAAGCGTGCGCTGATTTATACATGACAAAAATAATTCTGAAAAATTTATAACCCCAATCCCGTTCCTTTCCCTGTCAGAACCAGAATATTTCATCCGTTTCAATCAAAACAAAACGGAGTTGATTACTATGATCGAGACAATACATAACACATAAATGCGAATGATGGGAAATCAAAGTTCCTAAATTATATCCACAAAGTTCCTCTTTGGGTTTCCTTGCCGATGAATTGCATCTCTCTCTCAGGTAGACAGACCAAGTTTTTATTCTCTGCTTCTCAGTATATTTTTGATGTTGTGGTATTCGGGTTTCTTTGTGGATGAACAATCTGGCTCTTGATGACTCTTTGGTATTTGGGATTTTTCATTATTTTTTCACCGCTTGTGTGGTATTGATAGAGAAATAAAAACCTCATTAGCTCGGGTTGATTTGTGTTCCTTGTTATTGGCCTATGGTGAAATAAGACTATTAGTTTTTTTTTGTTGGATTTAATTTTTTCAGTTGGCTGATTCTTTGTTGTGCTGTAGTAGTTTTTTCGGTTGTACAAGTATTATTTGAGTGAGTATTCTTTCTTTGACAATCTGATCTGCTGAAGTGATCTTTATGGTAAGAATTTGAGTGCCATGGAACACGTATTTGAAGTAAATCTTTCATCTACTTCAAGGGGAGCTCCTTTCACTAAGGAACAAGTAGAACTCTTGTACAAAATAATGGGAAAAAAATTAGAGCCATCTACATCATGCTCATTCGCACTATCACAATACCCTAGTTTAGCCCTTAATACTTTAAAACTTCCTTTGACCCTTGGATAATTGATTCAGGGGCACTTGACCATTTGACTCATTACTCTAGTGTTTTTACACTTTTTTCATTGTTTTAATTAGAAAGTTAAAGTTGTTGATGCTCTTTTACTCCTATTAGTGTTACATGACAAATTTATGTTACTCCATCCATAATCCTTGATCATGCTCTTCATGTACTGAAAAATAGCTTGTAATCTCTTTCCCATTAGTAAAATCACTAAATCTCTTTGTTGCTCAGTAACTTTTTCTCTAATTGTTGTGTTTTTCAGGACCTTATGACCAGAAAGACGATTGGACTAGGTATAGAGAGAAATTGACTCTACTATCTTGATGCTGATGGCATATGTGGTCAAGCCCATTTTAGTAAAAAGTGGAGAATGAAAGAAAAAGGAAGTATGGTTGTACCATCTTAGCATGGCCATCCTAATTATCTATCTTTGAAAACTTTATATCCAAAACTTTATTCTGGTCTAGAACTCTCTCATTTAAAATATGAATTTTCAAAACTTGCTAAAAGTCATAGGACATATTTTCCTTCAAATAATAAAAAGGTCTTTAATTCTTTTTTCATTGATTCATAGTAATGTTTGTGGTCCGTTTAGAATTTCATCTCACAGGGGTAAACGGTTTGTCACATTTATTAAGGACTTCAATCGTGCTACATTGGTTTATCTCCTTAAAGATAAATATGATGTAGAAAATGCTTTTAAAGATTTGCACACTATGATTCAAACTCAATTTCAAGAAAAACTTCAAGTTTTTCGATCAGATAATCGTGGAGAGATTTTAAATCAAACTCTTGGGACTTAGTGTCTTGACAATGGAATTGTTCATCGAGCATCTTATCTTGACACTCCTCAAAATAGAGTAACTGAGAGGAAAAACTGGCATATACTCGAGGTAGCTAGAGCAATAATATTTTCAAAAAATATTCCTAAGACTTTCTAGGGTGAAGCTACTCTTATTCCTGTTCATCTTATCAATAGATTTCCTAGTAAAATTATGTCATTGGCCATACCAATCGATACTTAAGAAAATATTTTTCAGACTATATTCTCTTTGGGTCTCTTCCCCTCAAAGTGTTTGGTTGTGTTATTTTGGCACACGTTTAGGAGAGGTCTAAATTTGATCCTAGGGCTCTCAAATGCATCTTCTTAGGATACATTAACACAATAAAGGATATAAGTGTTATCACCCTCCATCTCGCAGAAGATTCATTACTTTGAATGTTATTTTTTTAAGATCAATCATATTTTCCCCTCCTAATCTTTAGAGGGAGAGAAAAGAACAGAAAGATCAACCTTGGTTCGTTGCATTTCCAGTCATACAGGATATTCCTATTTCTATTTTAGACGAGGTAAATCCTGGTGGTATTTTAGAATAAAACGGTACTACTAATACAAATGGTTCTCAAATAGAGGTACACCTTCTGTTAGAAAAGAATGATGATTTACTAACATACTCTAGAAGAAAGAAAGATAGACTAGAGAACCATAGCTCTTTATCTTAAGGCTAATAATCTCACCTTGATTCAGGTACTCAAAAGATCTACTAGTCTTCTCTTCAAGTTGATACAAATCTTGATGTCCCTATTGCCCTCCGAAAAGGTATTGGGGCATGCATTAAACATCTGATTTCAAATTTTATGTCTCTTCATAGAATAGTGAAGATTATAGCTATTTTATTTCACAATTTTCTAATGAAAAGATTTCTAAGGATGTAAATAAGGCTCTTAAATATCCTAAGTGGAAGACAACTATTTTTAAGGAGATGAGAGCTTTGCATAAGAATATTGATACTTGAAAAATGGTTATTCTACCCAAAGACCAAAAAATAGTGGGATGTAAGTGGGTATTCACAATTAAATATAAAGAAGATGATTCAATTGAAAGATTCAAAGCTAGATTGGTTGTTAAAAGATACACTCAGACTTATGGGCTGGACTATCAAGAGACATTTGCACTAGTAGCTAAAATATACACCATAAAAATTCTCTTAACTTTGGTAGCCAACCTTGATTGGCCTATACTACAATTTGATGTGAAAAATGACTTCTTACATGATAACTTAGAAGAAGTGTATATGAATATGCCTCCAGGTTTTGAGAATATTTCTAGTTAAGGAAAGGTCTGCAAGTTGAAAAAGTATCTCTGGGTTGAAACAGTCTCCTAGAGTATGGTTTGAGTGGTTCACCAAACCTCTCCTTAAATTCGGCTTATCTCAAAATCAATGAGATCATACACTTTTCATCAATCACTCTTTTAATGGAAAATTAATTGTTCTTATTGTCTATGTAGATAACATTATCGTTACAGGGAATAATTTGGAGAAAATGCAATTAACATACTTTTTAGCAAAAGAATTTGAAATTAAGGACTTGGATCTTATAGGTATTTCCTTGGCATTGAAGTTACAAGATCTGAGAAAAGAATTTTTATATTCCAAAGGAAGTATACTCTGGATTTACTGTGTAAAAGATGAATGATAGGGTATAAACCTATTGATACTCCAATTGAACCAAATCATCAACTTGGCTAAGAGGGGGTTCCAACTGAT
The DNA here is from genome assembly GCA_003255025.1 of Datisca glomerata. Lineage (NCBI taxonomy): Eukaryota > Viridiplantae > Streptophyta > Magnoliopsida > Cucurbitales > Datiscaceae > Datisca > Datisca glomerata. Next base: position 81,460 of record QANY01002498.1, read on the forward strand.
AAAGGAAGATACAAAAAATTGTTGGAAGACTTATCTACTTATCCCATACAAGGCATGATATTGCCTATGCAGTGTGAATAGTATGCTAATATATACATGCACCTCTTTAGTGCCATATGGATGCAATGCACATGATTCTAAAGGTTCGTAAAGCCAACTCCTAAATCTAGACTATTATTCTCCAAGAATAGTCATCTAAAGGTAGAAGCCTACACGGATGCAGATTGGGTAAGGTTACAAATATATGGTTAACAACTGACTATTTCCCATTAGTGGGAGGTAACCTGGTCATATGTAGAAGCAAAAAACTAGTTGTTGCTAGGTCTCGTGCCGACGCTGAGTTTAGGGCTATGGCTCTTGGCATATGTGAACTTTTGTGGCTAAAAACCATCTTAAAAGAGTTAAAGGTGGGAAAAGAAGGATCCATGATGTTGTATTGTGACAAAAAATTGCAATTAGCATTGCACACAATCCTGTTCAGTATGATAGAACAAAACATGTTTAAGTGGGCATACATCTCATCAAAGAAAAGAATGGCAGTGGACAGATTTGTACTCTTTTTATCTCAACAAGTCATCAACTTACAGATATCTTTACAAAATGAGTTTCAAGTTCTTCTTTTAAAAGGATGTAAGCAAGTTGGGTATTAAAAATATCTTTGAACCAGTTTGAGAGGGAGTGTAGGAAATCCTTCCTTAATGAGTGTTTTATTAGATTAGGAAATATGTAATTATAGTGTTGTATTAGGGAGTATTTTAGGAGTTAATTAGGAGATTTAATTTATGTAAATTATTGTTTCCTTTCTTAGTTTGTATCTAGGTACTATATATTCTTCTCGTTGTAAGCTTGATGAAATGAATGAAAATATTATTCTTCAACATATACATGTTGTGCCCATGTGGACAGGAATTGTGTTTTAAAATAACACATGTTGTAGCTTTTTATGTTGACTTCTTGTTTTAGATCCGTGAATTCCATGTGTTTATGATGGAGGTTTCATGTTTTTCATATCATTTCCTTTGGTCCTTAATGTCCCCATTCAGGTTTTATATTATTTCCTACTTTGTGAGCTATGGAATATATTGCAAAGATTTTACATGTCTGGTTGTTTCAATAATGTAGGAAGGTGCTGGCTATAGATAACCATATTTAGTTTTTTAACAACCATAATTGTTTTCTACTAATTTTTTCTTGAAATTCAGTTCCTAAGGGCAACTAGAGTAAGGCATTGGCTTAGTTTACACTAATTACTTTACGCCAGAAAATTATGTTGTCAGCCGAATTTGTTATGCAATTGATTTCTAAAATGTATCATGTGAAAATAGTTGGACGACTGAGAATTAGTCTGGGCAATGTCTATAGCCCCCATTAGTTGACTTACTAGTTAGTATTCTTTCCTCACTCATTTTCTCTAGCTAAGCAACATGCTTTAAACGTATAATGACTGATAAGAAATTTAACTCTTCAGGAATTCGTTATCTTTTATGTTCTTGAAAGTATTCAGCTTTTAATAGGAAGATCTTTTCAATTTCGTCTTTCTCTCATTGTTGGCAGATATTTCATAGTCAAAGGGTTTTTCCTGATTTTGATCTGTTGAAATTTGATCAGATGCAGGCCCGCCTGGTTCATGAAAAGACACCCAATCACCAATCATCAAGGAAGAAAACTATTTGTGCCACTTGGCTACAATGATATGCTCAGAGCTACCATTGCTGCTAAAACCCCTTTTGGGGTTAAGGTTCAAGTATTTGTTATCCTTTTCTACTTACTTTCGTGTCACTCAATCCCTTTCTTAACAAAATTGAAGAGTATTGGATTTTTAGATTTGACTTTGCTTTTATCATAATCATCTTGGATTATTAGTGGTATTGGTCTTTGGTCCTCATGGTTGCTCTTTTTCCCAATGCAAAGTTAGAAACATTAATGATGTCAATCAGGTACAAGCTTCTTTATCTTCAGTTTCTTGGGCCAAAACCTTGAATCCAATTAGTTTTAAATTGGACTATTCATGTATAGGGACCTTTAATGTGTTAACTTAGATTTGAAAATTCAATAAATTGGTCTATTCATGTATAAGGACCTTTCAGTATATTGAATTTAGTTTTATAGAAAGTTTCATACGCTAGTTTTTATCTTCATTGTCTGAAAATCCAGCATGTATTTATACATAGTTTTTAATGTGTTAATTTAGTTCAATGTGTTAACCTACAATGAGTTGAGGTTATTGAACATGGACGTTCAACGTTTGACAAACTGGACTTTAGGCTTTATTTGATAATGTAGTGAACTTTTGAGGTTATTTTGTAGTATTTTATGAAACATTTAGATGTTTTTAGCTTTTAAGAACAAATGATGATGATATGTGGATGATTAGATTTAGTGATGATACTTTTGAATATTTTTTACTTTCGTATTGTACTTTTGTGCAAGTGAAATAAAATACTAATGTTATTAAACGTTTAATTGATGTTGTTATATAATTTTTTAATGTATTAAATATGTATGTAAATCAGGTACATGTAAATTGACTAGAAAAAATAGTATTTATAAAATGTCACTAAAAGTATCGGAAACCCTGGTTAGTTCACAAAAGTTAAAAACACATGTTGAATACATTCAACAGGGGTCCAAAAATCCTATTAAACAACTATTTACAGGAGTCGAAAAATCCTATAAAGGCGAGAGACAACAAAGGTTCTTCACATGAGGGCCTTGCAAAAAATGTAGACTTTTAATATGAGGGGTTGTTACAAGCGTCGTGAGAACCCTGTGAATTACTTTTCACAGGGTTTTCTACCTCTTGTAAAATGTCATATTTCTTGTAGTGATTCACATCACAAACTCAGTCATAATTTGAGTATGCAATCAATTCTAGTGTCCCTTGAACAAGTGTGATTAGAAGTCCTTTAGATATTGTGCCTTTTAGGTACCTCAAAACATGTTTACAAGCTTAAGAGTGTATTGAGGTTGGTTTGGATACATAGTGACTAAGTTTGTTAACAAGGAAAGAAATATTTGGTCTAGCTATGGTGAGGTATTGAAGTGCTCCCATAATACTCCTCTACTCGGTTGCATCACTAAGAAATTTAACCATCTGTTGCACTGAGTTTAGTAGAGGAAGTTGCTGGTGTACTGTTAGGTTTAGCATTACTCATAGCATCCTTCTTAAGCAGGCCAATAGCATACTTGCTCTGTGTAAGGTAAAAGATCGTTAGTGTTCTTCATTGCTTCAATGCCTAAGAAATGATGAAGATGCCCCATATCTTTAAGAGAGAACTCAATATTCAATCTGTGCACATATTGACTAATAAGAGTACCATTGTTCCTTGTTATCAACATGTCATCAACTTATACTAGAAAATATTTGATGTGCTTAGATTTTTAAGGGTAAACAAAGACTATCAAACTTTGAGTTAATGAAACACCATTGTAGTAAAAAACTCTTTAACCTGTCATACCAGGCCCTTGGAACCTGTTTTATGCCATACAAGGCTTTTCTCAACGTGCAAACATATCACTGCTACAAATATGAGATTCTATAAGATGTGAAAAATCATGTGAAAATTAATTCACAAGGTTTATGCGGCGTTGTGTTGGACGATTTTGTAAATAATTCATGTTTTTTATAGGGCGCTTTGCCCCTACAAAGAACGTTGTTGTTTTTCATTTTTTACAAGATTTTTCGATTCTTACAGAATGCTATTTAATAGGGTTTTTTTTATCCCTATTGAATTTATTCAACATATAGTTTTTACCCTTATAAATTAATATTCATAGGTATTTGTATATCCTATAAAATAAGATACCATAAGTTTCATTGTTATAATCATTTATTCATATTACACACTTTCAAAATGATAATTTTAAGTAGTATAACGAGCACCAACATAATAATTGACAACATTAACATATATCAATTCAACAAAGTTTTACATTATTCATTTGATCAACTTACAAATAAATTTAATTTGAAAACTAACTAATTGATCTTAAAAGAAGCTTCATAAAAATAAAAATGAAAAGCCACAAAACTTATCCGTAATTTTTAGATTCATCTAGTACTAATAGAGCTAATTGTGATGTTCTTTACTCTTCCACTTATATTCTCACCCCAAAACCAAGAACCTCGAATCCTTCGAGTAGCATTGCTTGTTCTCCCAGAATGGGCATTGGCCTTCAAGGTCGAATGGCAAGAATCCATTATTAACCAACCAAAAACTCACAAATTAGCAGGCCATTTCCAGCGATTACACTATCCTCTCCAAAATTAGACAATTAGAGATCTGAGGAGCAAAGTAAAAAATAAGTGAAAAGATAAAAAAAACTAGCAATATTACCAGTACCCAAATCAAAGGACACGGAAACAAAAATACCCATACTTACTCTGAACGATTGGTCATTCTGCACGTCCTAGACGATGAGGTTTCATGTCTAAACGGTGAAGTATCACACTGATGCTAACCTTCCTCGGATGACCATGAGGTGGCGATGATGAGGTTGTGGTAACAACGGGATGTGGCAACAAATGGTGGTGGTGACGATCGAGAGAGGCTAGGGAATTGGGACCCTACGATGATGATGACTGTGGTGACGAGGGGTAGTGGCGATGATCAAGCGAGGTTAGGGCACTCAGAGACTGCGGTGACGGGGCTATGGCGATGACGGGTGGTGGCGACGATCACGCCTAGGGAGGCAACCTACGCTACAAGAAATATGACATTCTACAAGAGGCCGATATCCTAGGATATGCAATGCCTTTAGACCTTTCCAATGCTGAAGGAAAACACCATGGGCAGTTGTTAATTGGTGAGTTAAGGAAACAAACAGATCTCCAAGTCCACTGCTCTCTTCGATTCCTTGTAGAATAAGTATAAAAACTTTAAGCTAGCATAAAAAGAAACAATTATTGTAACAAATCTAATTTTTACCCGTGTATGATATGACTGGAGATAATATAGCAGACCTAAACCAATATGCTTCTCCTACCTAGCCTAGATAACAAATGCATATACAAAAAATCATTCACCAAATTTTGCATCATAGAATTATATAACATCATATTAAGAATTTGAAAGAGATGGTATTTGTTTTAGAGTATTCATCAAACTTGGGAAAATGTCAGATAATTGTTTACGCTCATTCATCAAACAACCATTAAAAATTAGCAGAAACTCTAAAAAATGAATTTATTTATACACCTCCAAGACAAGGAAACCAAAATTTAAAGATGATATTTGTTGTAATTTGTTTCTGTTGCTTTGTTTGTTACGGGATCAACTTTTACTCTCCTTTAATTGTTATCTTTATCTTTGAATTTGGATGAATAAAAATAAGACTTAGCAAATCCTAAACTAGATAGTTTGAAATTTATGTGATTGAATATCCAACAGAGGAGTAAATTTATGGGTTTGCAATGCAATCAATTTTGACTCTAATCCAATGGGTTTTTCTTTTTTACTTTCCTTTGCTACAAAAACCAGGTAAGCATGAGATGTTAATAGGTAGGATAATCAACAAACAAGTTCTTTCACGCATAAGTTCTTAGAAATAGTGAATTGAGATGGAAAGGAAGTACTAAATACCTATACTCATAAAAGCAAGCAGTTCTTTCATTTTTGCAATTTCCCCAGTTATGCCAGCCTGGTCTGTCTCATGCATAAGTTCTCAAAAATACTGAATTGAGATGGAAAGGAAGTACTATATACATATACTCATAAGTTTTCAATGCTCAAGAAATCTAATCCCTATCCTAAACAGGAAAAAACATTTACAACCTAATTTGGGCAATAGGTATTTACAGCTTGGATAGACCCAAAGAATAATCTCTACTGCTGTAAAATCATTACCTTTTTCTCCTTAAACTTGATGCAGTTGCCAAGACTAAACAAGCAGGAATAGTACAAGCCCAATTCCCACAGACATCCAGAATATTACAAGCCAAAATGACATTGCCATTAGGATATAGGCCGACAATAACTATATAATAAACACAACACAATTTAAAAAGGCAAAAACCAACACAAACCAGACGTAAATTATATTCATATATAGGCAAGAGGTGAATAAATGAAATAAAGGAACATACCATGCCCAAACTTGATACAAATTAGAAGTTTGATAATGCAGATGGCAAGCGAAAGCCAACAAAACGCTCCAACCTTTTTAACGGATTTTTTTTGTAATAGCATGAATATACGCAATAAGTATTTACAGTTTGGATAGACCTAAAGAATAATCTCTATTGTTGCAAAATCATCACCTTTTTCTCCCTAAACTTTTATGCAGTTGCGAAGACCAAACAAGCAGGAATAGTACAAGCCCAATTCCCACAGACATCCAGAATATTACAAGCCAAAATGACATTGGCTTAGGATATTGGCCGACAATAACCATATAATAAACACAACACAATTTAAAAAGGCAAAAACCAACACAAACCAGACGTCGATTATATTCATATATAGGCAAAAGGTGAATACATGAAATAGAGGAACATACCATGCCCAAACTTGATACAAATTAGAAGTTTGATAATGCAGATGGCAAGCGAAAGCCAACAAAACGCTCTAACCTTTTTAACGGATTTTTTGTAATAGTATGAATATACGCAATATGCATTTACAGCTTGGATAGACCTAAAGAATAATCTCTATTGCTGCAAAATCATCACCTTTTTCTCCCTAAACTTTTATGTAGTTGCCAAGACCAAACAAGCAGGAATAGTACAAGCCCAATTCCCATAGACATCCAGAATATTACAAGCCAAAATGACATTGGCTTAGGATATAGGCCGACAATAACCATATAATAAACACAACACAATTTATCAAGGCAAAAACCAACACAAATTAGACGCCAATTATATTCATACAGGCAAGAAGCTAATAAATGAAATAAAGGAACATACCATGCCCAAACTTGATACAAATTAGAAGTTTGATAATGTGGATGGCAAGCAAAAGCCAACAAAACGCTCCAACCTTTTTAACGGGTTTTTTGTAATAGTAATAAGATAGAAAGAATGAACTGTTAAAGATTTTAACGACTGTTGATGTTCAAAAGGAGTATGCATATTTACATTAAAATTAGACTATTTAGTCTAAAAATTTGAGATAGGAAAGAGTACTTGTCTTGAAGGTATGAATTGTACTCACGAATAGTTGGTATTGTAATTAGCCATCATAAGATTAGCCTGTATATGATCACAAGAATCCTAGGAGGTATCCAGAGGCAAAACTTTAAAAAGAATGTGTTGAGCTCAACAGTGAAGAAAATAATACAAAAAGTGAGAACTTGAATAAAATGCCATGGACCGAGCAAGGGGTGCCACTCATCTTTGTCCCACTATGCTAGTTTAAACTATCGCAGAGTTTGTTTTACCTCAAAAGAATGAACGGAAGAGTATATACAAATCTGTAAATACAAATGAAGACAAAATATGAATACATACAGTTCAATAAATTTGTCTTATTAGTATACAAATTATAAACTGGTAATTTAGATTTTAGTTACAATGTATTCGCTTTTCTTCATACACCAGCATAACCCTTCTTGAAATATCAGTCTCCAAGGTGGGATAGGATCATAGAATATTCTAAATAGTGACCCAAAACCTATAAATTTCTTTTAAGCTAATACCTACGAAAAAGCAAGCAGCTCTTTCATTTTCACAATTTCCCCAGAAATACTTGCTCGTTACAGAGACAGACCTCAAGAACACATAACCAGTTATCTCTTGAGAAGATTTTCTGTTTTGTGCAGTGATAAAACCAGCTGACTTGCAGTGGATATGACAATGCTCCAAAAGAGCAATGCTATTGCAAAAAATAAAGTCCACAGTCCCTTCAATGTAGCAATCCTTCAAATATTGTTTTCCATGGTGCAAGTACATTGTATCCTATATGAAGAATTGGGAAATTTTCTTTACTAAACGAATTAATGCAGGAGCGTCAAGTAAATTCACATTTATTGCCAATTTAAGTATTGCTATTAGCAATTTATAGATTAACTTCAATTTCTTGAAGTCAGACTCATTTTTTAGAAGAAATTTGACTTCATATAACGCTTAAAAAACTAAAAGGCATAAATCTTCTATAAGTCTTCACCGCAGGAAATTATAGATCATGGCTAAGCTAATCATTCCTATCGGGTCTTATACAGAAATCACATTTCTGATGCATATGTTATTTGGCAATTTGAAAGATGATCTTAGAGCCCACTTTAAGAGGTAATTAATGAGACAGTCACATACCTGCCAACCAAGGAACCTGCAATTATAAAATGCACATCGATCAGGCGTTACTCTAATCACTATAGCTTGGCCTAAACCCTACAGAATAAAAATGAAAAGAAACAAATAAAGACATGAGGACTAAGTGATCTAGCAGCTTTTGGGTCTGAATTAATCATAAAGAAAAATCTAAACTAGATGAAAGGAAAATGATTATGAACTTAATAGCTTACAAACATTATCTATGATTATAAAAATCAAAACTACATCCACTTAGACGAAACAAAACTAAAAGATGTCCTATGCATGAAGAGAGATAGTACCAATAGCTCAAATAATACTACCTGAGGTGAACTATTCTCCGAAGTGATATTCTCAGCAAAAAATCCTCCCTTTCCACTATGGTACTCCCACACCCAAAAGTCCCATTTCCAATCCCACGAGAGGCCTGCAGAAGAAAGCACAAATAAAAAAAAATTCAACAGCCATACACCTAGAAGAGTAAACCTTATGTTTATTAAACCCACCCGGTGATGATCGATTTTGGTGGCAGTATTATTCCAGGTGAGAATCGTGTCTTCATGGCTCAGACCTGCTAGGGTAATGAAATTCTTAGTCTTGGGAATTTACAGTTCGACGTGAAATACTGAATGGAACCATGTCCACTACGTCCTGTACTATCCGATAGTCCCCAGTTCCATCTTGAGCTACTCTAATCAGACATGCCGCCATTGAAGAACACTCTCACCTCTTAATTTCTTTTCATAAAGTGTGTTATAGATTGGGGTGAGGTTATGAAGAGAAAACGTAGAGAAAAAAAGGGCTAATGCAAATAAGAGAGAAAGTAGCTTACTTTGGCTTTGATTTGCATTTGCTGGCGTAAGAAAGAGAGGTTAATTATTGTATGTGCCTCTGGCACACTCTCCCTTGATTACCATGAATAGAAAGAATACCTTATTAACTAACCAAAAAATCACAAATTAGCAGGCCTTTTTCACCGATTACACTATCCTCTCCAAAAAACCGGACAACTAGGGATCTCAGTAGCAAAGTCAAAATAAGTGAAGAGATCAAAGCAACTAACAATACTTCGAATACCCATATCAAAGGACACGAAAACAAAAATACCCATACTTGCTCTGAACGGTTGGTCATTCTTCACGTCTTGGACGATGAGGCTTCATGTCTCGACAGTGAAGTATCACACTGATGCTAACCTTCCTCGGATGATCATGAGGTGGTGATGATGAGGATGTGGTGATGATGGGTGGTGGCGACGATCGAGAGGGGCTAGGTGTGGGACGCTGTAGTGACGATGGTTGTGGTGACGACGGGCGGTGGTAACGATCGAAAGAGGCTAGGGCACTCAGAGGCTGCAGTGATGGGGCTATGGCAATGACAAGCGGTGGCAACGATGGGCAGTGGTGACGATCAAGAGAGGTAGGGCACTCGACTGCTCACTCTACTGCTCTCACTATCTAAATATAAAAGCAAAAGAGAAAAGTGTAAAATTTAAGTAATTGGCGCAAGACGAAAATTTGCAAGTCCAGCTTTTTTTTTCTCATATCACAAGATTTTTTTATGAGGTTCATTTAAAATGTTGTATTTATTTCACAATAGAAAATATTAAACCCTGTCATTGAATCTTGTAGAATCACACATTTCTTGTAATGCTATTCGACGTCTCGAGATAGATAGGACACTCGGCTGCTCACTCGGCTTCTCTCTCTGTCTAAATATAAAAGCAAAAGAGGAAAGTGTAAAATTTAAGTAATTGACGCAAGAGAAATATTTGAAAGTCTTGATTTTTTTCTCATTTCATAGGTTTTTTGTGAGGTACATTTAAAATGTTGTTTGTATTTATTTCACAAGAGAAAATAATAAACCCTGTCGTTAACTCCTTTAGAATCACATATTTCTTGTAGTGTGACTTGGTTTTTTAGCATCAACAAAACCCTCTGGCTATGTCATATAGACTGCTTCCTCAAGCATTCCATTAAGGAAGCATTATTAACATCAAGTTGCCTGATATTCCATCCAAAACTCACTACAAGAGTCAAAACAATCCTCATTATTGTCTATTTCACAACAAGGCTAAATGTTTCATTGAAATTCACTTTTGGGGTTTGATGAAACCCTTTAGCCACCGAACAAGCCTTAAAACTTTGAATCTATCCTTTTGAAGTATACTTAACTTCAAAAACCATATGTTCCCAAGTAATTCATATCAGGTTGTAGGGGTACCAACTCCTAAGTTTTGCTCCTTCGTAAGGTAGAAAACTCATCCAACATTACCTTTTTCCAATTTGGATATGATATAGCTTGTCTCAGAGAAGAGGGCTCAGTAGTAATGGCAGAGACATTGGCAATATAACTTTTTAGTTTAAAAATTTGGGTCTTGAACCTAGTTGTCATAGAATGGGTGAGTTCTATGAAACTATTATCATGTCTGGTTGATTTTAGAAGTTTTAAGGTTTTTTTTGTGTGGTTGGGGTTGTTGGTTTCCAGATTATGAGGGTAAGACATTGCTAATAAATTTTTGGTGGGTTTATAGTTGTTGGTAGGCATAACTCACTTCAAGTTGTAATGTTTAGAGGATTGTTTGGTTTTGAGTTTTAGTTTTCAAAAGTATTGGGGTATTGAATATTGTTATGAATTAAGGGACAGGCTATCTGAAATTAGCTGACAAGGAAAAGAAGAAGATGTACCTGCACTACTATTTGTTAATTGTGAAACGGAAGATGATGCATTACAAGTTATAGGGAACTAAACAATATCAGACTGTGAAGCATGCTGGCTACTACCATTAGAATGGTTAGTATTAATGGCTTTATCATATGGAAAATAGTTCTCATTGAAAATTACATTACTAGCAATGTAAATTTGACTTGATGGAGGCCGACATTTATAACTCTTATGATATGAAGAATAACTAATGAACAAGCATATAGATGTTCTATAATCCATTTTATGTGAATTATAGGGTCTCAGATGGGAAACAAGCACATCCAAACGTGTTGTAGGTATCCTGTTTATTAAGTAAGTAGCAGCTGAGAAAGCATGCCACCAGAAAGAAAGAGGCGAGACAACATGTGCTAGAAATGTCAAACCAGATTATGTAACATGTCTATGCTTTCTCTCCCTCTTCCATTTTGATTGAGAATGTGTGGACGAGAATGCCTAAAGATAAATCCCTCGGATTCAAGAAATTTGGTAAAGGCGCTAAACTCACCACCAAAGTCAAATTTAACAATTTTAATATGAGATTCAAATTGTTTCTCAACTTTCCTTTTAAAAATGGTAAAAATGTTAAAGGCTTTTGATTTAAGTCTGAAGGTATAGATCCAAGTAAAATTGCTACAGTCATATACATATATGATATAGTATTTGAATCCTTCAAAGGATACAATAGGTGAAGGTCCCCACAAATATGTATGAATGAGTTCGAGGAGTTTATTAGTGCCTTTGGTTTTAGATGGTAAGTGACGCAGTTTATGGTTCTTTCGATATGGGCAAGAGTTACATAAATCTAAGGTGTTTTTAAAAGGTATATTTGCTTCATGGAGCATTTGTGCAAGAACTTTTATTGTTGGGTGTCTTAGTTTTCTATGCCACACATTCATATCGGTAGAAACAGAGTTAGAAAGCACAAAAAGTTTGTTTATTGAAGTAATCTAGTTGACATTACAAGACCTTTTTACTGATGAAAAAGAAGGATAACAAGCAACAGATTTATTGAGCATACCATGACTCTTATTACAGAAAAGTAAGTAGACAAATCTTGTATATTAGATGGTAAAACAAAAAAAACAGCTAAGATTCCATGGAAATGCACCAACTTTCCTTTTTACAGTTTGTACATACCATCCTCAAGGATTCCTTGAGCAGTAACATTCATGTGAGCTCGTCCTTAAACAAAGCATAATCAGCATGAAATTCAAGGAAGACATTGTTATCTTTCGTGATCATGGAGACATTAATCAAGTTTTTCCTAATTTTAGGCACCTTAACCATGTTTCTAAACTTTAGGTTTTAATGTTTACAGGAAATGTATGAAGAACCAATATGAAAAATTTTAAGTCTCTTACCATTGCCTACTGCTATTTGCTCCTGTCTTCCAAGTCTGAGGTGACATGGTTTGTTGCCCCACTATCTGCATACCACGTAGAGTCACTGGCCATTTCAAGTGTAGCAAGAAAGGCAGAAGGTCTTGATGCTTGGCTTTGGCTTGATTGTAGATTTTGAGCATCCGAAAGTTAATTGTTCTAATTGCCTCTTCCAATGTTTTGATAGTTCCTGTCATACAAGAAATAGCATACATAAGCATTATGTCCCATCTTGCTACGCATTAGACATATTTTTCTTCCACCATTTCTTCTACCTCGAGCTCTTCTTCTTCCATGAAAGTTACCTCTTCCTGAGTTCTAAGACTAAAATTTTCCTCCTCTTCCAAAATTATAGTCTCCATGATAGTGAATCTATCCTTGAGGTGACATTTACCATGACTGAGTCAAACTTAGTACCTAATCTGTTCAAGATGTACAACAAGATTAGATCTTGTTTTCCAGCTGGTTGGCCTACTACTGCCAAATTATCTGCCAATGCACTAACTTGATCATAATAATTAGCTATATTGTTGTTCCCTTTCTTGTTGCTTTGCAGAAGGTACTTAACTTAAAAGATTCTTGCCTTTGATTGGCTTCCCAAAATTCTTTCTAAAGCTTTGAGGTGTGTAGTGTATTACTGAAGTAAGGATCCTCTCTTTGATGGAGGATCTTATCCCAGGGGCAAAGCCATGACTCAACTTCAGTAGGGTCACTAGTTCCACTCCTATGTTTTTACGGTGTATTGGGCATATTTCAGTATAATCAATCTACGTTGATGCCATTACTATATAATATTGCTTTACTATACTAAGTCATAAACTGTAAATCATCTGTCTCTATGCAAAAAATTGTCAAACTAGTTGCATATGCAAAAATTTCAGACAACGAACAAGATACAAATTATGAAGCTCAATTTGAACAACTTCTTCTAATAGTGAAGTATAAATTTAATAATATCTACTAGAAAATGCACTAATAACATAAGAGAATAAGTTAATTGCATGCAGCATAATCCATATTGGTTTAAGCATGTGATCATGAATAATTATCATTATAAATTGATATAGTCCTATTGGCAATAGTCAATGTCTCTAAATGAAAGTTTAATAGAAGGATCTAAGAGAATGCCCTTGAAATTTAATTTAGATTTGGGATTAACTTTACTAATATAAAACTATTCTTTGAAGCAAAATATCAAACAGATAGTGCATTTAATTTTAGGTCCCAAAGAGAAAAACCATATAGACAATCTTACCTAACACTATAAAAATCTTACAATTTTCACCTAAATTCCTACTCTACAACAGAAAAGAACAATGGTTATCCTATTTAGGACCTCAAATTAAATGCACTATCTGTTTGATATTTTTCTTTAAAGAACAGTTTTATATCAGTAAAGTTAATCCCAGATCTAAACTAAATTTTAAGGGCATTCTGCTAATGAGACTAGTGTTCATGAAATTAGATAAATTACAGGTAGAGATAGAGAGAGGGAGAGGGAGAGGGAGAGGGAGAGGGAGAGAGAGAGAACATAGAGAGAGAGTAGATAAATTAGACGTAGAGAGAGAGGGAGAGGGAGACAGAAAGGGAGAGAAAGAGAGATAAGGGGAGAGGGAGAAGGAGCAGGAGAGGGAGAGGGAGAAGGAGAGGGGGAGAGAGAGAGAGAAAGAAAGAGAGAGAAAGAAAGAGAGAGGGAGAGAGAGGGAGAGAGAGAGATGAGAGATGGAAAGAGAGGGAGAGAGGGAGAGAGAGGGAGAGAGAGGGAGTGAGAGAAAGATAGGGTGATGGAGGGAGAGAGAGGGAGTGAGAGAAAGATAGGGTGATGGAGGGAGAAAGAGGGAGTGAGAGAAAGATAGGGTGATGGAGGGAGAGAGAGGGAGTGAGAGAAAGAGAGGAAGAGGGAGGGAGAGAGAGGGAGAGAGGAAGAGAGAGTGGGAGAGAAGGAGAGAGAGGGAAAGAGAGGGAGAGAGGGAGAGAGAGGGAGAGAGAGTCATCATCCTCGACGGTTATCGTTGTAGGCTCCACTTCGCCATCAGGGAGGAGGATCGGGGAGAAGTGTGAGTTTTGGGGAAAATAGGGATTTTAGGAAATTTGGGGATTTTTAGGGATATTGGGGTTTTTAATTGAGGGGTTAAAAATAAAAATTATCAGGACTAAAACTGTAATAAAAAGATTAAAAGTTAAGAAAATGTGGGATCACAGTTGAAAAGTTAGTGGGTCAAAAATAAAAAAAATCCCTACTAAAAGTGTAATATTTTTTTTAAGTCGGGCACTTGACCCTTCTCTCTTTAACGTGGCTCCACCACTGTCTGAACCAATTCAATAGAAGTTGATCATTCATGATCCACTTGATGAACGCAAGATTGGTTAATAGATATTCTCTTGTTTGTGCAGGCGTAAATTTAGTTCCAAGTAGATATTCATCGGGACCATGGCCTATCACAGTTAGAATACTTTGAGTTTTCCAAAGAAAATATCTTTCTCTGTCGAGCTTAATAGCCATTATTGAACTGAGAGGGCTCGAGAATGGATTACATGTGTTGTTCGCCATATCTTTTCTTTTTCAAGTTTTCTCGTTCTCTAAATATACCAAGATAAGATCAGAGATTGATGAATAAGACTTTACTATATTGAGTGGTTCAACAACTTATATATAGACAACAAGAGAAGCTAAGAGAAATACTTTAGTAGATCAACTAAGCTAAACAAGAAAATGTTATGACAGGTAAGATAGTTATCTTAGCTAACTGATTGAAAAACTGATAATAAAAGCTTCTAGGTTCATGAGAGTAGAGAGGACATTGAGCTGTGACTTAGGTAACAACAACTTGTACTCCAAAAAATATACCATACAAAATTTTGTGCCTCAAAAGGTTCCTGGCATTGATGATGTAAGGTAGACATAATCTTCACTCTTTTTTCTTTAGTTAGGAAAATGACAAACATATAACTTTTTCATGATGTAGATAGAGAACTATAAGGTGTCTTTTTTTATTCAGTTAGGAAAATGACAAACATATAACTTGTTCACCTCTCTCCCTCTCTCTCACTCTCTCTCTCTTTATAGTCATTCATGAAGTTCCTCTGATTTCCCTTTCTCCTTTGTCGAGTTCCTCTGATTTTCGTTTCTCCATCGTGAAGTTCCTCTTGATGCAGTCCCAAGCGCAGTCACAAGCTTTCATCATCTTCGTGGTTCATCGTTGTTTTCCCAGAATCAGGTTTGCTCTCTTACATTTTACATTGTTTCTAATTTAGTTGTTGATTAATTTTTTTTAATTATAAGAAATTTCCCTTTTTCTGAGTTGATGCCTCATCTAGAAGAGATCTGAACAACCCAACCAATTTAATTTAAAAGCCAACATTTCAATCGCATATATAAAACATACCAAATTATTGTGGGGTTGTGCTTACACAACTTGGAGCTAATTACAAAAGATAGAGTATGAGTGAAAGTCTTTCGTGGGGTGGGGTCAAACAAAAGATTCAATCTTTGTTCTCTGCTACCAACTCCCCATTAACATACATATTAGTCTAAACATAATAAGGTTCTCTTGTGGCGTTGCCCAAGAATTCATACAGCTAACCTTTATGAGTAAATGGAGTGCATCAACTATATCAATAATAAACACAAAGGGTTAATGTGTGTGGCTGTATTTTTGTTATGTTCTTTTCACCTTATGGCTACACATGTATGCTATAAACTATGAATTGTATGACTACCTTATGGCTCATCTGCATAAGTCATAACCATAAATCATGATTTCTTGTACTGAAGATGCTTCTTGAAGTTTTATTAGAATCGGTCTATATGATGAATTCGATATTTTATTGACTAATTACTACCTTTGGAGCTTGCCAGCTAATAACATCCTTTGTTTTGGTAGGTAACGCCCAATCTTTACAGAAATCTAGAGGCAAACACTGCAGCTGGTATTGTTGGAGACACTGATGTCATGCCAGGAGGTATGAATTCTATATCACGTCCTCTTGAATTTTTTTTTTGGGGATTCATAGTGCTTATAGTGAACTAGCCACTTGATGGTATTTAATAAAACATGAAAGGATTTGAGAATATAAGTTAGCGTTTTAGCTAACATACGATCAGTTGGTTTTTGCTACAATGATAATGATAATATCAAATTCTTCTATAGAGTTATTAATGAAAACATTATTTTTATTCTCTGAAGTTAGATCCAAATCCTTCCTGTTTATATGTTGTTTTGATTCTGATAAATCATAATGTTGTGTGTAGACTTGAATTGGAGGGGTGGACTGATTTCTTGATACATGATGTCCCTTTAATGCGTAATTGATTCTTACTTTCATTATCGAGCTGTCTTTGGTTTAAGTTTTACTATTTTAGGAGGTTCGAGGTTCTTTGTCCTTGTTCTTCATTTTATTTCATTCTATGTTTTCATGTCAACTTTCTGATTTTATTCTCCTCTATTAATTAATCATTTTGGGGTTATCGAGTTTCAGATTTCGGATGTTGTACTTGGCCATAACGATGTTTTGTTTAGAAGAGCTTAGTTGAAAGCCCTTGTTTCTATGCACGGTCAAGAGGTGACGAATGATGTTCTATCTCTTAAACTTTCCTAACTGTTTTTGTTGATAATAGACGACCATTTAAACTTTGCTTTAATTTCTCTATAAGAACTTCGATAATCACTACAAGAAAAGACATATTTACTGAGGAAACTTTTGGCGATGAAACATTTTTCGTCACCAAAAGATGCTTTTAGCGACAAAATTATAATTTAGTGGCCAAAAGTCATGTTTTTGGCGACAAAATTTATTCTTGTCGCAAAAGGACTAACCGACCAAAAAAATGGAATCTGTGCCAAAGTATTAAGGGCTTTTGCTGATGAAATTTTAATTTCAACGCTAAAAGTTTTGTTTTTATTGACAAATTTCAATTATCGTCGGTAAAAACATATTTTTTTAGGTCTTTTACCGACGAAATAAAATTTCATCTGGAAAGAGTGAGGTTTAAGGACGGATATTTTTTTCAATCTCTAAAGTTGTTTTACCTTGTTAAAACGACATAGTTTTAACAAGGTATCCAACTCATAAACAAAAAGAGGAAAGTTGATCGTCTCATTCTTACAGCTCCTCACCCCGTGACAGAGCCGTTCCTCCTCCCCTACGTGACAGGGAGCTGTTCCTCCTCCATCGTGTGATAGAGAGCCGATCCTCCTCCTCGCGTGACAAAGAGCCGCTCCTCCTCCCCTATTCAGTACGATTCTTTGGTCTCACAATGTTTTGTTAATTGGATTGTATCAATAGTGGATAGTTTCTATTTAAAAAATATAATTTAATATTTTGATTATGTCATTAGAACTTTTTTATATGGATATTTCTTCTGATATGTGTTCCTTTATGAGAATTGTACAGTGTTATTAAATTGAAAATATTTTCTCCTGATGAAGAAATATTACTTCGAATTGTGCAGTGGTAGACCTTCCTTGTTGATTATTTTTTCTTGGAGAAATCTTTAGCTTCAAACTCATCTCTCTCTTTCTCTCTATTCACTTTTAGTAGTTGTTATTTTCATTTGAAATCATCTTTGAAAAGTTTTTTGCACTACTAACTGCATAGAAATGTGGGATTTGTTTTTTCAATTGCACCTAATAGAGTTAGAAATACGTTTGATAATTTTTGGTGTGTTATTAGGATCAATTTTCTTTATATTTCTTATGGAGGTTTAAGTGCTTAGGGCCTTGTTATCCATTTACTTGACATTGAATTTTTTATTTGCCCTAACTATGCTTAGCTAGAAGTCATGGATGATAAGAGTTTTTAATTAATGGATGAGAAGGAAGAAAATGGAATGAGTCTTTATTAAACTATACAGTGGTCCAAAATCGCAGGTGAACATTATCTCAGACTTTGTTACATGTGGTTTTTTTACTTATTATGGCGGTTACAAACCACTGGTAAAAAACATCCGGCGGGTAAATATCTGCCGGCATAAAGTCTTTCCAGCTGATGGATAAACGACAGTTTCAAAACGTCAGAGTTTTTTTTTTCAAGTGGTTAAAACCGTCGGGTTCATGTAGTGAACTATCACTAGTGTAATTACTTTTATGTACTAACTATCACCAGTGTAATTTATATAGTTTAAAGAGAAACACCTGCTGATATACGCTACCCCACTATAAGAAAAATGGCATTCTACAAGACGCGTTTATCCCCATTAAAAGTAATCCATAAGGATCATACAGCGCCTGTGATAGTCCCTCATATTAAAATTTCATATTCTTCATGAGACGCAACGCCTCCTGTGAAGACCTATGTGGTATCTCTCACTTTTTACAGGGTTTTTTGACTCCAGCAGAATGTTGTTTAACAGGATTTTCAGATCCCTGTTAAATGTATTCAACATGTGTTTTTAATACTTATGAATTAACATTCACATGTATTTTATATTCTATAAAGTGAGATATCATAAGGTTCATTGTTATAGTCAAGTATACATATTAAACACTTTCAAAAGATATTTTACATAACATAAAGAACATCAATATAATAATTGATAACATTAACATCTAATCATTTCAACAAAGTTTTATATTATTCATTTGATCAACTTACATAACTTGAAAACTAACTTATCCTCAAAATATACAACTAAACTTGTTCCAATAAATGAAAAATATAAAAAATAAAATTTTGAGTCTAGAAAATGAAAAATGAAAAACCTAAGTTGAATGGTAGTGTTACACAACAGGTTATGCAGTGCCTTCAGACCTTACTGAAGCCGAAGGAAAACACCATGAGCAGTTGTTGGTTGGTGAATATAGGAAACAAAGAGACCTGTACCATTAAAAATTACATAGGTGAGGTGAACTGAGGAATGAATATAGCAGTGTTAATGAATAAGAATGAGCATAATCATGGCATTTTAGACCATAATAACCAAGAAAGGATGAAATGTAGAATCGCATAATGAGGATAGTGCAATTTGTAGCTGATATGAGTTTCCCTGCAAACAAACACTATTCTAACCACAATAGTAGCCCAAATAGTGAAAACAGAGAAGTTACAGCCTGAAACAATGAAGAAAAATAACCTTGATTACTCAAAAATAGTGAACTTCACCAAGAACAATGAAATTCCACCCCTATACCAAGATGTTCGAGAGCTTGGCCTCTCCCAAAATAGCCACTACCCAACTGACTTCCCCCTTCTTTATTCAATCCTCACGATTACAAAGTTGCATCTATTATGGTCTTTGCCATCCTGATAGCAAGATAGTTTAGAGTTCAGTAATGGTGCACGCATCCTCCATAAGAAAGTAAAACATCAACCAAATTAAGGAGAAACCAGATGGAACAATACATTATACAATGAAACAAGGCAAGAAATAATTCATAATTACTAGGCCAATCAAGGTATCAATAACACATATACATCTCATTCAGTTAATCAGAATGCTGGAGTTTAATTATGAATTGGAACTCATTTTTCCAAACCACCAATGAAATTGCCTCAAAATTACTCTCTCATCACAACTACAAAAAGCTATATCATAATTGCTAAGCAATGTTATAATAGCTTACACAATATTTGTTTTTTTGGTAATAGTTGATACCATATGAAAATAAAATTGGAATAAAATGCGAGTACATGTGCTAACCACCTCTTATAGAACCCTTTGGCTTTACAAAAGAAGAATATATGAATAAAAAGGAAAAAAAGGCATAAGGTCAAGGTTTAACCTCATAAAATTCCATGAAGTTCAGAATGCCAGTGAAATCAACATCGTTAGTCAACATTTGGTGGATTGAATGAGGTGTCAGCCATGTAATCTTCTGATCCTCAACTTCAGCTTGTATAAATATGAAAACATATAAAATCAAACCAACTATCCAACCTTATGTAATTTATGAGTGATTTTAAAATTAATACCAAAAACAGTGAAGAGAACATACAGTCCAAGAGGATAGTTAAACTAACAATTACCTTAAGTCATCTGCCTAAGAGTTTACAAGAATACATAAAGCATCATGGTAATGTATATTGTTAACGAAAGTGCCAGCGATTCAAACATATCATTTAGCAAAATACCTATCTGAAAAAGAAGAAATGAAGTATGGCATTCATAAAATCAGTTTTCAGCTCAAAATAGACTTAAATGAAAATTCTTTTCTGCACTTCAAAACAGTATATTATTCATACAATCATCAATTAGACTTTTTATTCATATAGGAATAAAGTTCTGCTCAGAGGATCAACAATTTTAGCAAATAAAACATGGTTCTTATCAAAGCAAATATTTAGTAGTTCTATATTATTCATAATTCATCACAAGTACCATTTGAAGTTCAATAAATTCAGAAACTACCATTTGATAGTTGAACTGCTTTCAACTAACACAAAGATAAATTGTTTATGGTTCGTAATATCCGTTTTAGGATATAGGAAATTAGAATATTCATAGTTACCAATCAAACCAATTTCATAGAGCTAAAAAATGTTACACGCCATTTCATTTCTTTTCCAGTAACTCAACAAAAACAGGTAATAAACACCATTTACAAATGCAGAGAATTCGTGGTCTTTGCTCCCCTTTTGAGAGTTACCTCGTATGTCCTGTCACATAGATCTTGCAGAAATAGTTCCAAAGCTTTAGCTACATGCATTTAAACAACACAATAAGAACCATGACCAATAAGAATAACTAACTTTGAGTAAATGCACAATAAAGTGGAAAAAGTGAGAAAACACAATAAGGAAACCAGTGAAGGCGAAATCCTCTAAGCAGGCACCAGTAGAGAATGTGATATGAGTTAATAATATACCACTCATGCACATAAAATAAAACATAGACTAGAAAAATAAAAACTATTATAGAAACATTTAGCAAAGGTTTCACTGAAACAAGAAAACACAACTAAGTTATGCACTCAATTAGTCATCTCTATTAATTCAGAGATAAGAGAGGACAAGTCAAAACCCGAAATTCCCATGTTGCACTTTGAAGCACTTTTAAAGGACTCTAATACTAAAACTGATTTTGATAACCTAAACTTAAGGATATGAATGCTTATAAGCATGGAATAAATTAATAAGTTGAAATATTAAAGCATAAGAAATATACTGGAAGCTAAAACATTCAACTACCATGTCCTCAAGTCTTCTGTCTTGAAGGCATCAATGCCAACTTCTTCTGCCACACTATATAGAAGATTTTCATCTGAAACTTACTCCATATTCAGTTGAATCATTTCATATATATTGTGTTAACCACAGGGTAGAATCATTTCATTGCATACACAGATTCTCATATGTATGAGTACCATATTTGATAGAAATGATTAAAGAATCAGAGACCTTACACTTGTCGATTGAAGTTCTATTGTAGGTGAATCCTCGTTCTCCTGACATACATACATGAAAATTCAGCTACTTCAGACATCAGTGTGTTTAAATCATATATATAGATAACAGATAATGGAGTTGTAATACCTCAATCAACAAATTCTTCTGTGTCTTCACTACTTGTAATGCATTAAATCACCTCACTGCTTGCTGTCTTCACTGAGTTCTAGTTGTGGGCTCTCTCCCACTTATACTTTTGCAACAGCAAAGACATCGCAAAAATAAATAATTTTTCATTTTACTACGAATTAAATGAATACTAAAACTATTATATAACATACTCCTGAACTTAAGCTCTTACCTCACCTGAAACAAGTAAAATCTGAAAACAAATGCATAGTGACCAGTGAACGAAGACAAAAATCCATGAATTGAAATCTCACAGACCTTATCTCATCCAAATCATGAGAAGTAACTAAGCCCCACCAGACACCGACAGTGAAACCATAACTTGTATGGTGATTCATGCATCTACGTGAAAGAAAAATCTGAAAATTGAGAAAAAGTCAATAGAAAGGACCTGAACTATGAGACTTACCGTAATCTTAGACAAAAATAAATAAAATCTTAGAGGCAGATCTGAGATGAGAGAGGTGACGGAAACGGAGAGAGGCATATCTGAGACGAATAGGCGAGAGAGACGAAGAGAGGAAGATTTAAGATGAGAGAGGCAAGGGAGGAGAAGAATGGTAGATTTGAGATGAGAAAGGCATGAGAGATGAAGGAGAGGCAGAACTGAGATGAGAAAGGCATGGGAGATGAAGTGAGGTAGATCTGAGACAAGAGATGTAAGGGAGATGAGGGCACTGAATTACTGCGAGATAGAGGATCTGGAGAAGAATAGAGAGAGAAGGACTAGAGGTTCTAAAAATCTTAGAGGAATCGAGAGAGAGAAGCATCGATTTGAGCTTCTCTCTGAAAATCAACGTTTTGAGTTTCTGAGAGAGCTCAAGAAGGAAACAATGCTTAAGTCTCAAATTACTCGTCTCCAATATTTTTTTAGGTCCTGCTTTTACTTAATTTGGCTCCCTCTTTTTTTTTTTTTTTACTTTTTAACCATACAAGATTCTTAATAAATCTTATTGTTTTGAGTTTTTAACAAGAGGAGATTGTAAACCCTGTATTTATATCTTGTAGAATGTCATATTTCTTGTAATGCCCTTGGTGGTCTATACGCTCTGTTACTAATACTTCTGGATTAGATGATTTTCGATTACTACTTATAGTCAGCGTTGCGGATTATACTTATAGTTTGTTAACTTTTGTTTTGTCAAAGGTCATTGAAGAAGCCTTTGATTTAACGCAAGGATGATACTGCTGCTATTCTCAAGTGTCAACTTGAGGTATGTGGAGAATGGCTCGCTTGCTAACATTATTAAGCCTAATAAATTTGGCCCTTTTTCTATAGTCATTGGTCGCTGTTTACATTGCTCAGGTTTTTTAATTCCCTTCTTTTCCTTTTACTAACCCCCTCTGTTCCCTTCTTCCGGGCATGAGGCTCATGAATACGGGATTGATCTTATTGCTTTTACATGAGACAGGTTTTGGAAGGCTTGGTTTATCTGACAACTAGAGAGGTAACCCTTTGGCTTAATAATGTTAGCAAAAATTGTAGTAGTGCATTACATGTACCGTATATTTGGAAGGCTTCTACAATATATTTGACTTCTGATATTACTTTTGTCCCCTAATACAGTTCCTATGAGTTCATATTTGACCTCATTTATGCTGCTGTTAGGGTCATGTGAAACTTGCTGATTTTGGTGTTGCAATGAAGTTGAATGAGGCTGGGTGATGGGTGTTTTGCCCTATTTTCAGTTCGAAACGTTGTCCTTTTGTTCATAGGTTTTTTAGTTACTTGCTTGTAGAAAATTAGTTTTAATTTGCTGCACTCTGCCAAATTATTCTCCATAGCTTCTTCATATTTTTCTACCTTATCTCTTTTTCTGGACGAGCATCCTCCAATTCCTGATATGCTTTCTCCAGACATTACAGATTTCTTCGTCGTCAATATGCTTTTAAGAAGGTGTAATTATTGTCTTTTATATTATTTTAAAAATAGTTAACTAAACTTATTTTCTGTAAGGTGATTTGGTTAACTTATAATACAACCTATTTTCTTTATTTAACATTTAGTTGCCTATTTAGGGTGCTAGACAAAGGCCAGATGCAAAAACATTGCTTTCTTACCCATGGATACAAAGCTATAGGCCTTCTTTTTGTTTTGATAAGTAAGATATGTATTAAAAAAAGGACAGGGTAATTACAACCTAAAAGGGAACTATAAACACAGAAAATAAGGTCATTCACCTAGTTTTTATCGAACTCTTAACATGGGAATTAGGGTGCCCACCTATTCTTTAAGAATGACTATAAAGTAAAAGAAGACTTTACAAAAAAGTTTCAGTCCCCTAAAAATCTCTCTGGTTCCTCTCGTGCCAAATCACACAAAAGGGAGCATGAATGATCCCGCCCAAAAAGACTTATCCACAAAACCTCTATTTATTGACTGCCAGCACAAAAAAGCTTGCTGGATAGAGCAAGACACAACTCATCTGATAGAGAGGTTGTCCACGACTTCCCCCATAATTCCAAGAGAAATGACAATGCATAAATAAATGAGTGTTAGTAACAACTTTCTTTTTACAAAAAACACATCTATTTGGGATACTAAACCCCCCCTCTATAAATTATCGATAGTTACACCACAACAAAATCCATCTACGGTTACGGTTATTAGAGTCTACAGCAACGGTTCGTAACCGTCAGAAGAGATACATTGACGGTTAAAGAACCGCCGGGATCTCCATCGTCGGGATTGAATCACTGACGGTTTTGACACCCGTTAGAGGAACGTCGTGACAGAGACTCTACCACGATGGTTTTTATTGTCATTTGAGATGGTTTTAAACCGTCACAATTTATCTATAACAACGTTCTAGAATCATTGCTACACAAGGAGTATAACTACGACGGTGTGAAAACCGTCGCGACAAAGACTCTACCGGGATGATTTTTGTCCTCTGCCAATTTTTTACGACGGTTCTTAAACCGTCGCAAAAAATACTGCTTTCACATTCTCCTTCCTATTTCTGCTTATTCCCAAAAATTCCTACATATTAACAATTTTAACATGGTATATATTTTCACAATAGTCAGAGTAGTATCATTCTATATATTTATAGAGTGCATAATTATAAAGCATTAAATCATTAATTAGATTCCAAAATATAATAAATTATCAATACAAATTATTCAATGTGTTCAAAGTATGAAAATTTGAAAGAATTAAAATTTCATAAGTTAAACACCTAGAGGTATCCTAGTCTTTACGAGTGTCTTGCATAAACTTTATATCTCTGAACATTCAGCCTACACCTAATCATTTTTGTCACGCATCACTGAACATTCAGTTCTAACTGAGGTACCCGTGCACATTGAGCCTCTAACTAAGGCACTTAAGCCTTCAACTCAGCTACTCGTGCACACTTACGCCGCTTAGATGGTATGACTGACGTCTCGACGAGGTCATGGTGTAATTTACACATGTTAATCATTATGGCTATATTTGACTTAGAAAAAATTTTATAGCTAAGAAAACATAAAAATATACTTGTTTATGTAACATTCAATCACATTATTCAGAAAATTTATTATCATGATCCTTGTTATAATCAACGCAATGTCTTCAAAAGTCAAACCATCAACATCTACTCGAACTAACTTCACTTCTTCTGGACTTTGACCCTCATCTTCCTATTTATAAACCACAGCTCACTTCGACGTTTCCAATTTCTCATAGAATCTCTAGGGCTTTCCTAGCCACTATAGTTTTGTTTTTTCTTATTTATAAGCCACAACTCACTTCGTCATTATGATGGATTCCGGTGTCACTCTAGTACTCCCATGTCATACAAATCTCTAGGCTTTATATGGACAACTACATGCTAGTATTTATCCTTTGGATCATCAACATAATATACTAAATGTGCTTGTGATGCAAAGATAAATGGCTAGTTCTTCAAATGCTCTCTGGTATAGGTCAAACGCAAAAAATTAACAAGTGTAAAACCATATCAATCAGTCTTTACTCCAATACCATCAATAGGGTTAATCCAATCACATTTGAATAAAATCACTTTGAAAATCTCATAATAATTCAGCTCAATGATATTTTTAAGAATAAATCATCTCTCTATCTCTTACATTGCATAACTTACTATCTCTGATGTTACCATGACTCCACTATTTCAAACTTATGAAGGCTATCACTTTCCTTTGTATGAAAAACAAATCCATTAACATTGTACCCATCATACTTCTTCATAACAATATTTGGACCTTGAGTTAACCATCTCAACTCTTCTGACACATTATTTCCCATTTTGGTTATCTATTCATAAGAAAAGTATTCAACATCTATTGAATCATATATAATTAAATAATTCAAGTACACCTATTGAACTTACTTTAGATGTAAACCAATCAAGAAATTTATCATGAAGTATGCGTTCGACTTCATTATGAGAAGTCAACGACTATAGTGTTGTCTTTTATAATTATCTACAAATTCTCTGCAATTATTTTAGATAAAGTAAGTAACACACTAAAGTAACAGCCTAGAAAAGGGATGTAAGTTTATCCAAGCTATATATTTGAGACTCACTTATGGAATGGATCAACCAACTCGTAATTAAACATAACAAATCGATGTGCTTGTGTCAATGTGATGCTATCAAGCACATCAGTTATTGCCTTCTTTGTTGGTCGGCCTAAAATAAGAAAGAGAGAAATATTTTGTGTTGTTTGCTCATCTATAAAATCATTATTCCTCGTAGGCTGATTAAATTTTATTTCCACTTCATCTAAATACTTTGAAAAAAATGTTGTACACTTATCCATAATGTAAGCCTCAACAATTGAACCTTCGGGACGAGCTCTATTGTGCACATAAGATTTTAGTTTACCCAAGTAGCTAACGTAAGTACAAACAATATGTATAATCACTTATAATCTCATTGCATATCAGGTGTTCACAGAGGATGTCTCTAGTCTTATGATAACAATGAACACAACGGTAATAAGGACACGATATATATCCATTACTCGATCCTCTCTCAAAGGCAAAGTTAAAAAATTGATCTACTCCATCTTGATATGCCTTATTAAATCTTGGTTTTGTCATACAACTCTTATCCATTGTAGCTCTCAAAGTTTAAAGAAGACCAAACAATATTTTGTCCCCTTCATTGTCTGGTATCAAATATTTCAAAACACCACGCCTAAGACTCCCACATTCCAAATTAGTGTTAAAAGTGATTATTCCTTGCAAATATTCCACTAATGGTCAACACGAAAATCTTACCTCAAAACACTGCAGAAAGAGTAAAGAAATAACATATATATACCTCATGATCTCACTCCCCACAATTTCAGTGTTCTTTTTTGTCAAAATGCTTAAAAATCACTCCCTTAAATCACTCCCTAAAATCACTCCCTTAAATCACTCCATTACCCAACCACTAGAAACTACGTACTTACCATCATTGAATCCGAAACTAAAAATAGCATAGAGAAGGCATTTTAAAGTGACAACGGTTGAAGAACAATATATTTAACTTCTTGCTAGGAAAAGTCATTGACGAACAAAAGTAAGAACTTTGGACATTTCAAATTTCTTTTCTCGTTTCATTTCATACATATGCAATAACCTCACAACTATTTTGTTCAAATATTAACTTAATAACTGAGAATAAGAAAAATTGTATTCTACGACAATAAGAACTGATGTTGTAATGTTCAACTTATTCACTCAGTGGAAGCTATGAACGAAGTAAGATAAGAAATATGGGACTTAGATCTGGGATAAACGACATTATCATGTTAAATGCATTCCCCTATGCATGTCCGTAATTGCTGAATCAAAAACACATTTCAATTCAATAATCAATGCCATAAAATCAAAGAAGAAATTCCAAATAAATCTATATGCTTTGGGGAAATTGCAAGAAAATAGGGCAGTCAAAGATACCCGGGCAGAATTGAGGAGAACCACCATACAGATTGGGGCTGGGCGAGGATGAGCTACGGCGGGGAGGACACGGGCTGAGCTACGGCGGGGATGACACAGGCTGAGCTACCTCCGTCGGGGATGAGATCACCTGTCGAAGTTCATGGAAAATGAGGACCACGGGCTGAGCTACGGCGAGGATGACATAGAAGATGAGGACCACGAGGCTGAGATTGAGGCTGAGCTACGCCGGCAAGGATCACCACCGTACGAGCTGAGATCGCCTGTCAAAGTTCGCTGGTTATAACCGAAATCGTAACAGGGGAAAATGAAGAAGAAGGAAAAATGGAGAAGAAGGGTGCGAGTTAATTAGATTTTAGGGTTTTCCATTACTACGGTTTTTAAAAACCATTGCAATAGAAACTATCCCGACTGTTCGGTTGAACCATCGGCAAAACTGGTCGAGTTTCTCATCCAAATGCAACGGTTCGGCCAAACCGTAAAAAAAATGGTCCAACAAGCACCTATGTCCCGACAGTTAACCTAAACCATCATAATATGTGTGTAAAAAGGTTTATTCCCGATGGTTCAAGAAAACCATTGGCATATCTTACCAATTCTGACGGTTTGCATAAAACTGTCAGCATAAATCTCATTTTAAGACAATTTACCTAACCGTCGCAATTACTTCTCCTTTTAAAAAATTAATGACGGTTTAACAAACCATCGCAATATTAAGTTTTTCTTGTAGTGTTAGGTTGGAGTTTCATACATAGCTTCACAAAAGAAAAGCATATTTCGAAGGAGCTTTAGTCTTCCATATGCCTTTGCAAGGAAACAACCCCTCCCCTTTGCCATTGTCAACAAGAAGCTTGAAAAAACCTTTGATCGAGAAGGAAGAATTGCCTTTTTTAATTCACCTGATCGAGTCTTCTTCCCCTCTCACTATTTGATAAGCATGAAGAGCATTAAGTAAATCCTGAACTTCCTACATTTCCTAATCATTAACTTGTCTTCAAAGACAAACATGCCAGCTAACCTCCCACATCTACAGGCGTGCTTTGCAGTCTTCCTTGTGCCACAATGGCAATGATAAGGTAGCCAATAGAAGAAAATGATAAGTACTTTCTTGGTTAATATCCTAACATGGCACTACTTTTTGTAATTATGTTTTGAATTATTTTTATTAATAATGTATTTAAGATGCTTGTCTTAGCGACAAGAACATGTTTTTTTGCACTTGTGTAAATTGTGTCATGGGAAGGCAGCTTTTACCTTTGGATATAATTTTTTTTTAATTTTGATCTTTAACGACCAGAATTTTCCGTTGTTAAAGATGAAAAACCGAGAGTTTTGCCCTTTAATGATGGATAATCCATCATAAAAATATTTTAATGACAGGGATTCCCCATGACTAAAGGCTAAAGGCCTTTTTATGACATTTTTTGATAAAAAAATAGTTAAAATGACATCCCGAACGATGGTAATGACTTCCGCGTCATTAAAGAGATTTAATAACGATTTTCCAAGTAAAATTTATTGTAGTGAATGTTTATATATATATATATATTATAATAGTTTAGAAATTATTATATGTGACCTGTAGGCCACCTTAAATCTTTGTTTGAAGACGTGAAACTACCCACTTAGCTCACATGGTATATCATTCTTTATAGGTGATTATAACAATATTATAACTAAGCAAGAAACCTTGTAATCACAAAATTCTCACTCAATTAAAGAATCTCAAAACATGAGTCATAGTGATGGTATGTCTTCCTATAAACCATTCAAGTCCATCTTTTATATAATTCAAATGGATATGAATACTATATGTGTTCACGAATAATATAAGGTTTTTATTCTTCAAAATAAAAAAACAGTCATGTCCACTTGACATATGTAGTGCCGATGAGTTAATAAGACCCATATACTCCACATGATTTATGTATTATTTGGTCAGACACTCTTATATATTGTAATGGAATCTGTAATCATTAGCTTGGTACCAATATATTAAGACTACAAGATTAAACTTGTGGTAATTTTAGACAATTCTAAAAAATAGGAGATATTTGTAACAAAAATCAAACTTGTGGTAAGACCATAAGATTAAGTCAGGGAGCAAGATTTCTTGCTCACCACCCACCGACCCTTTAAGCCAATAAATAGATTATTGGAGTTCTTGTTATATAAGCCAAATAAGCCTGAGAACAACGCAAAACTACAAGCTGATCCAAACCCCACACTACAGAAAATATGAGATTCTAAAGCTTTTAACAATAGGGTTCATTGTTTTCTCCTGTGACATAATCACAACCACCGCATTTCAACAACCCCTGTAAACCAAGCACTGTTAAAATGAAAAAAAGGGACAATTTTTTTTGGTCCACCTACTTGAAGTTTATTGTTCTTTTCTTTTGATTTCCAATTTTATGCAGAGAGAGAAGTCGAGTGAGCAGACCGGGTGCTCTAGCCTATCTCGATTATCACAACAGCTCATCATCATCATAGCTCATCATACCACAACTCGTCATTAGAACAGCCTGTCGTCGTCACAACTTGTCATCACCGTAGCCTCGTCGTCACCACCTCATGGTTGTCTAACGAAGGTGAGCATTGATGTGAAGCTTCACCATCGAGACATGAAGCCTCTCTATCCACGAGGTGAAGAATGTCCAACCTTTTAGAGTAAGTATGTTTAAAGCTCTTTTATTCCTCTCTCTCCTTATTCGTCTCTTTCTCAGGTGAGAAAACACCAAAACATACTCCTCCCGTGCGAGCACAGCCAAAAGCTCTATTGAGTTTAAGGCTGAGCTCCACTGCTTCCATTGTTTCCTCCGAGCAAGTATTAGATGGGTCCAAACTATATATGCTTTGTTAATCTAGGACTTTCTTCACGGCTCCAGATAGAATCTCGTATGGTCATTCTTTAAAGGCATGGTGTCTTTTTATCTTGTAGGCTTTATATCTGTAGAAATTCTGAACCTTAGAAATAATGAACACTTTAGTGTTCTGATCTTAAAGAAAGATGATGAACTTCTTGTTCTGATTTCTTATTAAGAATTCTGATCTTTACAATGAGTAAGTGATGTATATATACATATAATTTCTAACGGTTGCCTATGATTTCTCCAACGGATGCCTACTGATCGTTTTTTCAGAAGTGGTTAGACACCCACTGTGTTTGGTGAAAGTTACTGTTCTGCTTTCACTTTTTGCCTATGATGAAGATTTTCCTTCTGAGGCAATACTCTCTATTTCTCTTTCTTCAACACTCCACCTCAAGTTGGGTTCGTATAGGTTGATCGAGCCCAACTTGTTAAGTATTCTTTGGAGATTATTTTTGTCGAGGGCTTTGGTGAAGATGTCGGCCAGCTGGTCTTCACTACGTACAAAAGGAATGACAATTTCTTCCGACTGTACCTTCTCTCTTATGAAGTGACAGTCCACTTCAATGTGTTTGGTTATCTCGTGAAAAACGGGGTTCATTGCAATATGACGTGCTACTTAGTTGTCACAGTGCATCTCTATCATTTTTTCATCTCAACCTTCATGTCTTGAAGAAGATGTCTAATCCATGTGAGTTCACTAGTAGTGGAGGCCATGGCTCTGTATTCTGCCTCTGCACTTGACCTTGCTACAACTGTTTATTTTTTGCTCTTCCAGGTTACTAGATTTCCACCTACAAAGACACAGAAACCAGTTGTATATTTTCTATCATAACTACCTGCCCAGTCTGCATCAGTGTATCCAACTATGGAGTTTGCCCCGGTTCTCTTCATCCATATCCCTTGACCGAGTGTTCCGTTAAGGTATCTGAGTATCCTTTCTGCGGCTGCCAGGTGATTCGTGCATGAATTGACTGATAACGCTAACTGCAAAAGTGATATCTGGTCTTGTAACCGTTAGATAAATTAGTTTCCCTACTAGTCTTTGATATTGGCCTATATCAATCAATGGTTTGCTATCATTAAGTCCTATTTTCATGTTGGTTTCCATTGGTGTGCTAGCAGGTTTTACCCATATCATGCCAATTTCTTTTAACAAGCCTAAGATATATTTTCTTTGAGATAGAAACAGTCCCTTTTTCGAGTGAGCTATTTCTATCCCTAGGAAGTATTTCAGTTTTCCTAGATCTTTAATATCAAACTCCCCTTTTAGAAATTTTTGAACACTCCATATTTCATCGTGGTTATTTCCGGTGATGATGATGTCATCTATGTAGACTAAAACGATGGTGGTGGAGTTGTTCGTGTGTTTGACGAACATAGATGAGTCAGCAGAACTTTTGACAAAGTTACTTTTTAAAAGAGACAAGCTTAATTTTTCATACCATGCCCTTGGTGACTGTTTCAGGCCATAGATAGCCTTCTTTAATCTACATACAAGAGATGCGTGTGTTGCTTTCTCGTGTCCTGGAGGTAGGGACATATATATTTCTTCTTCCAGATTTCCTTGGAAGGAATGCATTTTTTACATCCATTTGATATAGTTCCCAGTAGAGGTTGGTGGCAACCGATAGTAACACTCGGATCGTGTTCATTTTTGCCACTGGAGCGAACGTCTCCTGGTAAACCACTCCATATGTTTGAGTAAAGCCCTTGGCAACTAGTCGGGCTTTATATCTTTTGATGGTGCCGTTGCTGTTGTATTTTGTCTTGTAGACCCTTTTACATCCTACAGGCTTCTTCCCGTTGGGTAATGGGATTATGTCCCAAGTTTCATTCTTTTCCAAGGCTAGAAGTTCTTCATTCATCGCCTTTCTCCATTTAGGGTCGAGTTGGGCTTCTTGATAGGTCTTTGGCTCAACTGTTTCATCAATTTTTCCCAAGTATGCCATGTGGATGTTAGAGATTTTATCATAAGATAGGAAATTTTGGATAGGGTATAGAACTTGATGGGACACGTAGTCTTTTAATCTTGCTGGGGGTTGAGTTTACCTTGTTGACCTTCTTACGATTACTGCTTCATCAGTGACAACTGCCTCATCAGTTGCTCCCCCTGAGGTAGTTGTCTCAGGCGCGGCTGATGCGGTATCCTGTTCCTGTCTTATGATATCAGAAGAAATAATACTGTTAGGTAGTGGAAACGTTTGGTGGTGGTTATGGTTGTCGGGGTCCTTTGGGTAATAGGATTCTAGTTCTAAAAATTGCACATCTCGCGAGATGTAGAGTTTATGGTTTATTGGGTCGTAACACTTATACCCCTTTTTCTCAGCGGAATACCCCAAAAATAGGGTTTTGACTGAGGTTTTGTCCATTATCAAGTCTTAGAATGTGTACGAAGCATGTACATCTGAATACTCGTATATGATCTAGGTTAATTTTTCAACCCCTGAGAATTTTAGAGGGCTTTTCAGATGCAATTTTACACTGGGTAACCGATTGATGAGGTAGGTTGCTGTGAGTATAACATTGAACCAGTATCTCTTAGGTACGTTGTTTTGGAGGAGGAGAGACCTAGTCATTTCAAGAATGTGTCAGTTTTTGCGTTCTGAAACACCATTTTGTTGTGGGGTATGGATGCAGGTGGTTTGATGTCGTATACCCTTTTGTTTAAAAACTCAAAAAAGGTGTTGTTAGTATACTCGGTTCCATTGTCAGACCTAAAGATTTTTATGGTTGTTTCGAATTGAGTTTCAACTAAATTGTTGAACTCTTGAAAATGACTGAAGACTTCATTTTTTGATTTCAAAAGGTATAACCATGTGATGCGAGAGAAATCATCAATAAATGTAACAAAATATTTGAATTTATTATATGAATCAACAAGGCCGGGTCCCCAAACATCAGAATGAATTAATTCAAAACATCGTTTTGTCGTACTACTAGATAGTGGAAAAGGTAACCTGGTTTGTTTTGAAATTTTACAGACTGAGCAACTGCTAGAGTCTGAATTACAACCGAGTAATTTGTTTAGAATTTTTTCGGAGGGATGACCGAATCTCCAGTGTAATGTTTTGTCCTTTTGTACCGTTTTTAAATTTCCCTTCACCAATCTTCCTCCCGGTGACTCGATCCTAAAAAATTACTTTGTCAGGCGAAAAAGTAGCATTGCAGTTTAAGTCTTTGGTTATTTTACTGACGGATAGGAGATTGGAGTTAAAATTGGGTAGGCAAAGTACGTTGTTAATGGTTTTTGTGAACAGTGTGGTGGACCCTATGCCAAAAATTGAAACTTTATTTCCATTGGCTACCATCAAGTGTTGTTGTCTTTCTAATTTAGTGAGACTGTGTAGGTTTTTTGTGTTATGAGTCATGTGGTCTGAGGCACCAGAGTCTATTATCCAGTGTTCTAAGTTATGACAAAAATTTGCAGACTTAGAAAAATAATTGACAGTATTGCAGATAGATGAACCTGAGGTATCGCGCAAAAATTCTCCGAATTGTTTGAGCATTGTAGTCATCTGTGCGTCGTTGTCTGTGTGCAGATCTGCTCTAACAGATCCAGATCTGTTCATTTCCTCCATTCGATCGGGTCGGTACCCATTACCCGAATCGGGTCCGTTTGTCATGTGGGCTATGTGGTCTCGATCAGGTCGAGACCCGACCGATCGTAACCCGCTCCGCTGAAACCTTCGGTATAAAAAGGAAATGTAACCCTCGCAAAGCCCCCTCGCTCGTCATTCCCGCGCCCCTTTCTCCCTGTTCCAGAGGTGACGGTCCATTTTCCTCTCTCTCTTTCCCTGTTCTGCCGAAGATGAGGTCGTGGGTGTGACCCTCCTTTCGCCAGTGGATGCACCTCACTGGCTCGCCTGGCTGTCCGCGGTGCCTTCCCCCTTCCCTAGGGTTAGGGTTTCAGAGGGAGCCCTGGGTCGCCATGGCTAGTGCCTCCGCCTTGTCATCTCTGGTACTCATCACTCATCACTCTCTGTTTCTCTTTCTTCAACAATATCATAGTACTGAAATTGGTAATTTTATCAACTGTTTTTATGTTGTAGGTACCTAATGATATGAACTTGCCTTGTGGAGTGATTAAGCATATGCATGGGGTCATGGAAGTCACAATGGCTATATAAACTACTTTTTTACGTGTACTATTATATTGTTTATTCAATCGGAGCATGAATGAAGCCCAAATATGGTAAATTCTTTCATATGAAACCTCCGTAACATTTTTTTGTTTGGAATTTGAGTACCACTGATTTATTCCGATTTTTTGGTTCATGTAATTATAATTTTGCAAAAATAAGCATTAAATATAATATGGTTTCCTCTGTGATAAATTTGAAGATGGTTTTCACTAGGTATGTACAAGACCCACTTATGATTAAGCAGTGTAGTTATGGTTTTTGAGATGATTTTCTCTGTGCTTTTCTTGACTGAATTTTTAGTGGAAACTATCATCAAATAGGAAAATTCAAAGTTCTTTCACTAATACATTTGTTATCTTGCTTGCTTTGTTTCTTTCTAGTTATTATAGAGTCCCCCTGCTTCCTTCCTTCTTTGATTATGGCAGCAGAGTTTGGGGTGGGGATGTCTTGTGCGGAATTAACTTAACGCTCTCATATCACATATCGGTAAGTGATTTAGTTGTTGCTTATCTATTTACTTTAAAATTGGCGGTGAATTGCATTTTGAAATCTGATAAAATTTCTATTTTGTCTATCAATCATGTCTGTTTGGTTCAGCAAACTTTGAAAGTGTTTGACCATTTAAGAATAAGATGTGGATTTCTATTGTCTGTCCCAAAAGAGGGATAAATGAAAGTTTGTCTTTTGAAAGAGAGATATATTCGTCTCATCCATGTGGATATTCATATAATTGATTCTTTCTATGAAAGTTTCTTAATTTGGGTTGTTTTGTTTTAATAGTTACCCTCCAATGCCTGGTAGGCAAGAAATATGAGGATTATGTTTTCACCAGGAGTTCTCATTATGCATTTGCTCATTTAGTTAGGTAAGAACATAATCAAGTTCTAATTGTATTTATTATTATTGTACAAAAGGATTAGAAGGTATAAAGAAAATGAAAACATAACTCAGACTAAGTTCTCTTTTTAGCATTTTGTGAAACTTTTAGATACTATTAATTTTTAGAACAAATGAAGAAGATACATGGATAAATTAGGCTAACTTAGTGATGATACTTTTAGATATTTTTAATCTAGTAATGTATTTTGTGGAAGTGAAATGATATATTAATGCTACTAAGTATTTCATTGTTGTATATAATTTTGAATGCATTAAATGTTTATTGAACCCTATCCAACATGTTATATAAATTAACTATAAAAATGGCATCTATAAAATGCCAGGTTTTTATAATATCCAATACTATTACATAAGGTTTAATAAACATTATGGTATATATCACCTTTTATAGGATAAAAAACACCTATAAATAAGGGCAAAAACACATGTTAAACATATTAGATAGGGCACAAAGAACCCTATTAAAAAATATTCTACAGAAGTAAGAAAACATTGTAAAAAAATGCAAAACACGAGTTGCGCACTATGAAAAATGTGGATTTTTCAAAAGATCAGTAACACATGTGTCGCAGGACTCCTATGAATTACTTTCCACAGGATTCTTTGCCTCCTATAGAATCTTACATTTGTTGTAGAAATAACAATATTACAACAATAAAAGTCTCAGCTAAGGCAATGAACAGCTACAACTTTTTCCACATCAGTCGAAAATCATCTCACTACAAGAAAATAGTCTTTTTAGTGACCAACTTTTTAGCCACGAAATTAAATTCGTGGCTAAAAGCTTGTTTTAGCGACCATCATTTTAGTTGGTTGCGAAAGACTGTATATTTTACCGAAGAAAAAAATGAAAGTGCTTGTGAAATGTTTCCTGGGCTTTTGTCGAAGAAATTTTAAATTCGTCAGTAAAAATCTTATTCTTACCAACCAATTAATTATTTGGTCGGTAAAAGTCATATTTTACCGATGAGACATATTGTTCGTCGTAAAAGATGTACAAGTTTTATTGACCAAATAAACTTTTGATCGCTAAAGGTTTGACCTTTAGCGACTAAATAAATTGTCGGCCGCTAAAGGTCTCACTACAAAAACTAGTAGGCTTCCCTTAATCTCTCATTTTTCTGCTTCCCCTCTCCTTTCAAGCCCTTGAAAAAACGTGCTTCCCTTTCTCTCCTCCTCGACTGAGTTCGTCCGCCATAGATTGCTCATTCATCAATTCGTGGTTCCTCCATCACTTCGAGAGAGCTCTTCCATCAATTCGTGGCTCCTCCTAGTACTTCTCTATTTGTAACTTTTATCTTTTATCTTTCACACGATATCACTCAAATTTTTAGTTTTTAAATACTAAATCCCAACCATCTAAACTATCAAAAACTACAAGTGATAAGTAGTATCATAGCTACGTTCAATCATGTACTGAGTGTAAGCTAAATCATACTATTCTAATGGCAGATGCACACCGATCCTCAATTTTTACTTCTATTTTTCAACGGAGAAAATTATGACTTTTGGTCTATCAAGATGAAGACATTTTTTCAACCCCAGGATTTTTCTGAAATTGTCACTAACTGATTTATCCTATATGATATTTCCACTCTCAGCTGCTCAAAAGGAGGAAGCTTTGTTTGCTCTATAACAAGCATTGGCGAATGAAATTTTTTCAAGAATCATAAGTGACGCACTCACTAAAGAATCGTAGGATACCCTACATAATGAGTCTCAAGGTACGAAAACGGTACGAGTTGTTAAACTTCAAACTTTAAGGAAAGAATTTAAGATATAGGGATGAAAGAATTTGAGGCTGTAAAAGACTATTATCTTAGAAATAATGAAATAGTAAGTCATTTGAGTGCCTATGGAAAGAATCTACCAGACAAGAAGGTAGTACGGAAGGTATTAATAAATACAGTGACGAATTTGATTCAATAATCACCACAACTGAAGAATGAAAAGAAAATGAAAATATATCTAGAACAGCAATAATGGGCTCTCTAGAAGTATATAAGAAAAAGGGATGAGGAGACGAGACAAAAAGCCTATAGAGAGTGCTTTCAATCTAAAATAACTATGCAGTCTCAGAAAACAAAAGAAGGCTAAATAGTCAGAAGATGAAGAAAATCAAACAAATGATAAAGACAAACAATCGCCATGCAACATATAGAAACGAATAAGTCGTCTAGAGATAGATTGTTGGTTCAGAGGAAAATAAACCACAATGCTCAAGCTAAAAAATAATTAAGGAGTATGGAAAAGCTTACCCTTGAAATCAACAAATAAGGCTAATTCTACAAGAAAAATGATGAATACAGTATCGAGATAGTGGTTGTAGCAATCATATGGCAAAAACTAAGAGTGTCTTTTGCAATCTGATTGAATGTCAAAATAG
Organism: Datisca glomerata; assembly: GCA_003255025.1. Lineage (NCBI taxonomy): Eukaryota > Viridiplantae > Streptophyta > Magnoliopsida > Cucurbitales > Datiscaceae > Datisca > Datisca glomerata. The sequence goes on from QANY01002498.1 coordinate 119,512, forward strand.
CTAATGGTGAGTCTATGGAAGCAAAAGGAACTGACACGATTTCCATTGACACAAACAGAGGAAGAAGGTACGTCAAAGATATTCTACTAGTCCCTGGCATTGATCAAAACCTACTAAGCGTAGGCCAAATGATAAAAAAGAGAGACACTCTCCACTTTGAAAGAGCTCTATACACTATTTACTATAGAAAAAATAAAACATGGAGATCGCCAAAATAAAAATGAATAAAGCACTACAGCAAAAATGTGCTTTAATAGCACTGCACGACCACGTTGTCTATGAAAACGCTAAGAGAGGTCGTAAATTTTGGGTAAGCTAGCGGCGGGACTAAAAGTTCAACCACGCCTAAAATTACTCTCTTAAAATCCTCTCTCTTTCAAACTCTCTTAAGTCATACCTCTCTCAGCTTCAACCTCTCTTCAATGTCGAACAAGGATCTTAGGGCTCAGGGATCAACTCGCTCTTTCATCTTTCTCTCGAGAAGCAATCTCTTGTGAAGCTCTCTCTTTGTTGAATATCTCACGCAGCGCCTTTCTTCAACCCTCACAGACTCTATGACAAAAGCTCACAAACAACTCTCTCGATGACAAAGCTCACAGAGGGGCTTTTCGGTTAAGATTGATCGAGGGTCTCTCTCGGTATGGTACATCATCTCTCTGTGTCTCTCTCTACTATCTCTATATCATTGTCCCTCTTAGCTCACTATCTCACTCTCTCTCTACAGGCGACTCGAGCACGTGGGAGCCAGCCCTAAGCTCATCTAGCTTGGTCATGTGGTGAACCCTTTTCAACCGGAGCTCTCCTAGTTGTCTGTCAAACCTAGGGCTAGAGGGTATTTGATAGTGGGTTTTAATCATAGTTTTTTTGTAATTAGATAACCTTTTTTGAGTTAAAAGCTCTAAGTAGATTTATTCTAAAATTTTTGAGGAGATAATGCCTAGATTTTTCTTCTATCACAGCTTTATTATGAAATTTTTTATGTAATTATGAAATTTTCTAGTTTCTATAGAAGTCCTGGATTTGGATTTAATCGTATCTGTAGAAATCTTGAAATTTATTTTTCCTACTCACCACCAATGAAATTGTCTAGATCCTATTCAAGAATTTTGTTCACTCATTTAGCAAATTCTTTAGAGACTATGTTTATAATGGGTTCACTCGTTTAGCGAATTCTTCTTTCCTTGCTTATTGTTTTTGTCATCTTAATTTTCTCGACAATCTTCTCGGATATCTCATGTCTAATATATGGAGCTAATCATTGATGTGCATCTTATTTTTTCATATGTAATTATCTATCATTTTCTTTGCAACTAATATGTTGAATTAATATTGAAATCTATTAAGAGGCACTATAAGTAAGCTGAATTGATTCTATGATTGATGTTTTTGGTGGCCTTAGTAAACATACGACTAAAAGAAACTTCACGAAGCCTTTTCTCAATTTGGTGAAGTTGTTAATGGTTTGTAGTTCTTCTGAACTTGTGTTCTCTCTTGCATTTTCTTTGATTTCTTTACCTCTTCATTTTTAGATGCTATCTTTAAAGTTTAACATCTTCCTTGTTGCAGCTAGAGTTGTGATAGATTGTGTAAAGGGATATTCGAAGGGATTTCAGCGACCTCTCTGCCGATTAAGCTCTTCATCCCCATTCTCTGTTGTTCAGGTATGTCAATGACCTCTCCGCCGATTAAGTTGCCTCAACTTCTTTTTTCTTGTTTGCTTCATTTTGTTGTGTTATTTTTAGGATAGTTTATGCTAGGGAATAGATTGTTTTTATTTGAGATTATTTTATTATTTTATTTATCAAACATGAATTTCTTCATTTTCATTGTTATGTTAGGGATTAAGTTGTTTTTGGCAAGAGAAAAGTAATCTTGGGTTTCTTTGAAGAGAAAAATAATGGGAGATAAATTGTCAAGTATAGGAATAGCTTTGAAGAGAAAATATCATAATGAAGGTATATGTCAATGATGTTTGCAGCTTTGTATAGTCTTAGAAAGCAAGCACCATTAATTTTTAGAGGCAGATGATGTGTTGCTTGAGTTCCCCAGTTTTCCCCTATCCCATTCACCCCTTCAAATACCATTGCTACCATTATTGAAACTAACCCAATCACCATCTCGCTGCTTTTCATAAGTCTTATTCTTCGAATTTATCACAACTAACCTAACTTAAAACAAAGGCTGGCTAGCTAATGGAATAAAAAGCAGAAGAGAGAGAGAGAAAGGAGTTTTAGTGTTGAAACTCATGATTAAATAAGACTAAGGATTAAGGTTGCTAAAGGAGAATCAGATTCAAAAGGTGAAGCTATTTAATGCTGATTATGACACTTTGAAAGCTCTATCTAACTCTGAAATTGAGGTCACGGTTGGTATTCCTAATGATATGCTCTCCACTTTAGCCTCCTTGTCAAGGCTGCCGAAAAATGGGTTTCCAAAAATGTCTCTTCTCACATTAGTAACAGTTTGATTAAAGGTAACCCTTCATTTTTCTTCCAATTATTTGCTTTTGGTTTCTTATATTGTAATTGTTGCTGCTGCTGCTAGAGCTTCTTTTTTATTCAGATTTTCTGCATCAATTTATATTAAAAACGCAGTGAATATCTTGTTTGGAATCTTCCATAGTGTAATATGGTTTGTTTTCTTTACAAATCAGTGCTCCCATTTAGGTTTCAACTATGTTAACAAAATTGCCCTCATTCAAAACATCATCTACAACTACTTTCTAATGTTTGTCATATATAGGTTCACCCTAATATTTCCTCTATATTTAATTAATTTTTTGTTTGGTTAAATATACACTATATTTATGGATTGGTTTGAATGTAAATTTCAACTTTTCAGCAAAGAATATGCTAAGCAAGCCATGTTATATAGCTACAAGCATAGATTTATATGGTTACAAGATATATTTTGATATAGGGTATTGCTTATTAACATATTCTGACTACTTAAGTTATGCCTAGCGAGAAGCCTCATTAGTTTTAGTGCAAGGTTATTATGTTGAAATGGGGTCTGAACCGGGAGGGGGGGGGGAGTTGATGCAATTTTTCATATGATACGTTAAGTGTTTAGTGTAGTTCTTATAAGCTTATGCCAAACACATTTAACTACATGTTACTGTGATGTTAATTCTGTAAACATTTTCCTACTTATTGAATCTTATTTTCTTATTTGACCATCATTCTTTCATCAACTAATGGACAAGGAGTGAACTACATGCTAAACTCTAAACTTTGATAGTAGATTTAGTATCAAATATCCTAACGGTTCTTGGTATCCTATTACATGTTATGTATTTTTCAATGTAATACTTATACTTCCATGCAATTCATATTTAATCTATTTTCTTTTTCTTCTTTTTTGGGGGTGAGAATGGATGGATTTGAAAGGCTAAATGTTGCTATGAACCTTTTCTGACACTTTAGATTTGTTATGGTCTCATAAGACATTGTATAGATAAACTTGACTGCTTGTTAAATGTTGCATTTTGAGGCAAAAAATAATAAACTTGCTTTGTAGTTAAATGTTAGAATTTGGTTGCTCGCCACCAACTACTATACTATATAATGGAATGTTGTAAGTCTACCATTAATTCTTAACTCCCTTATCTAATAAGTCATTTCTTAGTTGTTGATCATTTAGATTGTATTGTTTGGAATATGAGGCTTGCTCCTTCATCTGAATGGATCATCCAGACTTTAGTATAACACTTTGATCTTATTCTGAAGCATTACCAAGGCAGTTACCTACGCCACCACCTCCAACCACCAAGTCGACCTCCTGGGGTACCTCCATCCATGCTTTGGTACAACATTTTGATCTTGTCCTGAAGTATCACCAAGACAGTTACCTGCGCCATCACCTCCAACGACCAAGTGAATCTCCTAGGGTAACTCCACCTTCAGTACTGATATGTGAATTTATATTAGAATTTAGGTTTTCTTGGATAAATTACTTTTGCTTGCTCTATGTAAAAATCAATATATAATTATCATTTTGCGATGTGTTTTCTAGTAGACAATTAGTATCTAACAATTTTGACTAATTAAATAAAATAATATGTGATTTTGTTATTTTTTGATATTTTCTTAAAAGTTATATATTTTTTATATTTGTACTATTGTAAGTATAATTAATGAAAAAAAGTTATAAAAGTATTTAATAACATTAACAAAACAATAAGTAATGAAAAATGCTATGAAATACCTACGATAGCATTCATAAAAGGCTATGAAAGACCTACGATAGCATTTATAAAATACTATAAAATGTTATGAAAGACCTACTATAACATTTATAAAACGCTTTAAATGCTTTTTATAGTGTTTTTGAACGCTATGAAAATAGTTTGATAGCATTCAAAAAATGTTATAAAAATATTTTGATAGCATTTCAAAAACACTGTCGTAGGCTTTCTTATAGCGTTTAAAAATGCTACCATAGGTAGCGAACTTTTAATAATGTCGGTATACATAGCATTTTCAGAAACGCTATCAAAATCCTATGATAGCGCTTTTTGACCGCTATCGTAGCATTGTTTTGTTGTAGTGAAGGTAGAATCTTTCATATCCAGCCAGAGATTATGCTTACTTAGTAATTGTGAAGATAACAAACTCGCCAACTAAAGATAAGAAAGGGATAGGCTATAAGGAAAGGAGACGATGAAAAGAAAAATGTCGAAGTATCTCCATGACTACGACAAGAAAAAACCTCAAATGGGCTACGACAACAATGAATTCAACAATATCTCTATAAAATGAAAGATTTGCTCCGAGATCAATCACCAAGGAGATAGAGATGATAACTAAAAGATATGAAGCATTTCGCGTTTACTCAAGCTGGGAAATCTAGGAGCAACTTCCAAACATAAAGGTTTAATGAAAGCAGCTCATTAAGAAAATCATTTCATCAAAGGACTTAGGAAATAAAGCTCAATCTTTCAACAAAACGTGTGGAATCTACCAATTGTGTATCAAGGAGATATGTTGAAGCAAGATTCACATTTAAAAACTTTTTAGACTTAGAATGTTATTTATTTTTCATTCTAACAACATGTAACAATGAATTCAACAATATCTCTATAAAATAAAAGGTTTTCTCCAAGATCAATCAACAAGGAGATAGAGATGATAACTAAAAGATATGAAGCATGCCGCGTTTACTCAAGCTGAGAAATCTAGGAGAAGCTTTCAAACATAAAGTTTTAATGAAAGCAGCTCATTAAGAAAATCATTTCATCAAAGGACTCAGGAAATAAAGCTCAATCTTTCAACAAAACATGTGGAATATTCCGAAGGACTCAAAAATACTTGCAGCATAGGCTAGATGTAGTCTTGTTCAGACCATAGTGTAGATAAGGCTCCCAAATGCACTGGGATTTGGAATTCTATCCATCTGGCTTTAATTTCCTTCAGTCTTAGGAATTTCAAAGAAGAGAGCTTGAAAAGAGTAGCTAAAGGAGTTTTGACAGGTTTAGATTATGTCATTCCAAACCTTTACCAAACTTTTAGAATGACTCCTCCTGGTGAATACAAAGCTTATTATTCACCTTGTCTCTGCATATGCCCATACCCAATATCCTTCTTGTTTCCCCTAGATCTTTCATTTCAAGTTCACTACTGAGTTGAGCCTTAAGTCTTTTGATTTCAGATATGTCAGATGAAGCTATAAGCATATCATCTACATATAGTACTAAATATACTTTAGAACTATCGTCAGTTTTCTTACTGTACACACAACTGTCGTGCTTGCTTCTTATAACCCCTTTTCTAACCATAAACTCATCAAACATTCGGTACCGGTGTCTTGGACTTTGTTTTAGACCATATAGGGATTTCTTTAGTAGACACACCTTGCTGTTGAGACATCTCTTCACAAAACCATCATGTTGAGACATGAACATCTTCTCCTCTAGATTCCCATGTAAAAATCCTATTTTTACATCCATTTGTTTTAGTTCTAGTCCATATTGAGTGACTAGAGCTAGAAGTAACCTAATTGAAGTGTGCTTCACAACAGGTGAGTAGATTTTTGAGCAGTTTATCTCCTCCCTTTGACTAAAACTTTTTGCCAGCATTCTAGCTTTAAACCTAGGCTTTTCAGCTCCTGGAATTCCCTGCTTTACTTTTAAAATCAATTTACTTCCTATTATTTTCTGTCCTTCAAGTTTATCAACAAGGATTTAGGTGTGATTCTTGTTTAATGAGCTTATTTCTTCTTTCATAGTAGCCATACATTGTTCTTTGTTTTTACTCCTCATAGCCTTGTGATAAGATTTAGGTTCAAATTCATCTATATCATCTGCAACAGTCAATGTAAAAGCTATAAGGTCAATATAACCATAAAAGGCTGATGCTTTATGCTGTCTTCTATTTCTGTCTCTAGCCATTTAATATTTAGTGCGGTCTTCTTGGTCATCATGAGTTTCTATTTGTTTGTGGCATTCATTATCTAGTCCAGGTTCAGTTTTAATAGAAGCTGAGTTGTTTGGTTTAGTTTTTAAGCTCCCAAAATCTACCTCAAGCCCTGTCTCAGTGTCTTTTCTATTTACACGTTGATATGAGGGTGTAGAAATTGCTCATGTATATTTTACATTCCCTAAAAGTGATCTCTACTAATAAAATTTTTAGACCTCTTTTGATCTAAGAACCACAACTTGTATACTTTAACTCCTTTTGGTTACTCCACAAACATACATTTTTTAGCTTTAGGGTCATGCTTTCCTTCCTTAATGTATGCATATGCCACACATCCAAATACCCTTAAATGTGTAAAACATGGAGGTGATTTAGTCCAAATCTCTTCTAGTGTCTTAAAGCCTACAATAGTAGAAGGGCACTTGCTAATGAGGTCAGATGTAGTGTTTTAGCTCCTGTCTAAAACTTCTTTGGCAGATTAGCATTGGATAACATGCTTCTAACCCTTTTCTAGAAGCGTCATGTTCATCCTTTCTACTAACCCATTCTGTTGGGGAGTGCATGGTATTGTTTTGTGCCTCACAATACCTTCATCTTTGTAAAAATTGTTAAAATACTCATTCAGGAACTCCAAACCATTATTTGTCTTAGTTTCTTGACCTTTTACTGACTTGGAGTTCTATTATCCTCTTCCATTCCTTGAACTTCAGAAATGCCACATCTTTAGATTTGAGAATGTAAATCCATACCTTAGCAATAATTTATTATGGAGATAAAATACCTCCCATCACTAAGTGATTCAGTACTTTAAGGTCCCTATAGATATGAATGTGCATAGCTTAAAATTTCTTGAGTTCTGTGTGTTGAAGAGCTAAACTTGAGTCTGGTTGCCTTAACAAAGATACAGTGCTCACAGAATCTCAACTTTTCTAGCTTGTCATCATTAATTAGTCCCTGTTTTCCTAGTTCCAGCAGCTCCATTTCACTCACATGCCCAAATATTTTGTGCCACAGAGTTGGTTTATCAATTTCAGATGTAATAACTGAGTTTGCTGCACTAATTAGTGTACTTCCTTGAAGTACAAGAGACCATTTTCTTTAATACCCTTCATTACTACCATATAGACCCTAAAGATTTTGATTACTCCATTTTCACCCTTATAGATGTAAGCACTCTCATCTAGAACTCCAAGGGATATTAAATTCCTCTTTAAATCAGGAACATACCTCACTTGTGACAGATTTTCTCAAAACCATCATGAGTCTTGATCCAAATGGTACCTGACCCAACAATCTTGCATTATTTGTTATTTCCAAGTAGTACTTTTCCACCATCATAACCTGAGAAAGACTCAAACCAATCCTTGTTTGGTGTCATATGGAATAAACACCCAGAATCAATGATCCATTGATTTTTAGAGTTCTTGGTTGCCACTACAAGGACATCTACACTCTCATACCCATCCTCTATCACAAAAACATCCCCATCAACACTCTAATTAGCCTTAGGTTCCTTCTTCTCATGGGACAAAGTCTTCTAATATGACCATCTTCATGATAGTTAAAGCACTTGTCTTTCTTATAGTTCTTTCCACTTTTGGACTTTGATCTTCATTTTCTCCTTCCTCTATACGCTTTCTTTTATGTTCTTCCTCTCACTTACAAGCTTTCCCCACTTGAGTCCTTATGTTCATTCTTTCTTTGCAGCTGTTTAGAATTCAGGGCACCAATTACATCTTCCAGTTACAATGTCTCTCTGCCATACTTTAGAATGTCCGTAAAGGTTTCATATAATTTTAGCAGGGAGTGTAGCAGTACCAGGTCTTTGTCATCATCTTCATATTCCACTTGAATATTTTCAAGGTCAAGGTAGAGCTTATTGAACTCATCAATATACTCTTGGATGCTTTTTACTTCTATCATTTTATAGGTGAAAAACTTTTCCTTGAGGTACAATTGGATTGACTGAGTCTTTGTCATGTAAAGGTTCTCGAGTTTAAGCCAAATATCAGCCATTGTCTTCATCTTGGCAATTTCCCTTAAAACTTTATCAGCCAGGCTTAGAATCAATGTGTTGTATGCATTCTTCATAATGTCTTTCTTTTTCTCTTCATAGTAAGTAGATGGAATCTTGCTCTCACCTTTGAGTGCCTCATCCTGTCCTAAATTTCCTAAGAGTACCCGCATTTTCATTTTCCAAATTGCAAAATCATTTGTGCCATCAAACTTTTCAATATCTTGCTTGGTTGATGTTGTTTCCATCATAGAAATTTTCTTGACAGTTTCTTGATTTCCAGGCTGCAATCTTGAAATATCAAGATTCTTGAAGTTTGATATTATAGTCCCCCAAGTTGTTCATCTAGAGCTGTGATACCAATTTTTTTTTTGAAATTGACTTACTTCGATGTGATTTTGCAGATAAGAATCACAGATAAACAAGAGAAATAAGAAGAAAAAGGGAAGAAGAGAGAAAACACCAAAGTTATATTGGTTCAGTTCTTAAAGTGAGAAAATACATCCAGTTGCTGGAGCAGCAATTTACTAGGTTGTAGATCAAGTACAAATACAAGAAAATGACAAGCTTTACAAACCTGAGAAGCCAGGTCAAAGATCTCTCCCTCATAACACTCAATTACAGGTATAAACTTCCATCATCTTCAATATTTACTTGCTAGGAAGTTTTAGTTTCTTCTGCCTCTTTTTAATCACTTTTGACACTACAAAAATTATAAGTTGTTATAGCACAACACAACAGCATTTTGCTCTAAAATGCAATAGAAAACTAAAAAGCGCGGAGTGAAATTTTCACAAGGGCCAAATTAACCCGCGTTTCTCTTACCAAATGAAAGATCCCCCAAACCCGCATCTCTCTCTTTTAGTACAGTAGCTCTCTCTTCCCTCAATCCCGCTTCTCTCTCTCTTTCAGTACTGTATCCCTCTTTTCCCCTAAACCCATGTCTCCCTACTTCTGTATAGTAGGTCTCTCGAAGCTCGATCATGAAGCTCCCCAATGAGCTTTCTCGAAGCTCACCAATGAGCTATTTCACAGTAGCTATCCCTCTCTCATTATAGTATCCCTCTCAAAGTTCGATCACGAAGCTCCCAAAAGAACACTCTCTCTCATCTAAGAATAGAGGTAAGGCTTCATTCTCAAATTTTTATCTGATTTTAGTTATTTTGTGTCTGATTTTTATGTTTTTTGGGTTTTATCTCAGTTGATTATGATCAGTGTGCCTAATTTTGTTTGAATCTTTTCTTTCTTCTTTTAATTAGGATTTTCTAAGTTAATTAGTGAGCCAAATTTCTCCTAACTAGATTAACGTTAGAAGTTTGAGGGAATTATTTGGTCCCTGATATCTGAGTAGCTCACCGTTCTAGCCATCTTCCATAGTTGGTCCCTGATCAAGTTATAAAGCTAAAGCAATTCACCATTCTTACACTGTCAGAGACAAATAAGGTATGCATCTTCGCTTGAGACTATTTCTTTACCCATTTTAGAAACATAAAAATCTTCTGACATTCTTTTTGTTAGAATTTATCTTTTGATAAAATGATGCCCATAAAATTATTAGCACGAAGAATGGATTTCGATCTCTTGACTACTATAGTCAACCTCCCTTAGAGTTAATCATTTTCTTTGGTTTCACTTATGGCATGTGAAAGTGTAAACATTCTAGTTCTTATTGGAATTAAGATTTGGAAAATCCTAGTTAGGGAAGTAATTATGGTCTGTTTCATATAGTAAAAAAGGTTCTATAATATACTCTTATGTTTGGATAACTTGAAGCTCAAATCAATAGAGCAGTTGACAATTAATCTAATCCAAACCGTGTTGATGCCATTAAGTAACGGGCCAATAGCCTTATATTTTGTAGGGTTATATTCTTCTCCTAAGGTCCGCATAGTAGCAATTATGGTCATAAATTGTTATGAATATGTCATGCTATCATTTCATTTGGTATTTTGTTTCCTTGTTAGATATAATTACCCACCTCTTTTGTATTGCCTTCCTTTCCATTTTCATGCGGAGCTCACATGGTTATGTTAAATTGTATATGCAATGAAAGATTCTTGATGTTCGCAATCAAATTTTTTGTTTAACTATTGAGTTCTTTTTTAGGTACTAGTCTTTTGTTGAGTAAGTCATTTCCATGAACAACATTGATTTGTTGTTCACCAGAACTACAAAGGGGTTTAACAATCTATTCAGGTATGTTCATCCTCAACCAAATGGTTTAGCAAGTCATTTCCATGAACTATAAGTTTCTTCCCATTTCTCATCATCTTTTGTATGGTTTAGTAAGGCATCTTTTGTTCTCCCCATTTGATATGAAAGTTGTTACAATATATTTAGTGTATAAACTGACCATGATTGAAATATGGGGGTGAGGGATAAGGTGTTCTAACTTACTAATGATTGCATCATCTCTGATTAATGGTTTTTCTTCGTTGTTATTATTGTTTTAATTATGTTAAGTGAAAGAGGCTGATAAATTTATGTACTTACCATGATTGAAATTGGGCGGGGGGCAGGGGCGGAGGGGGTATATGGTGCTAAAACTTAATGGTTTTTCTTCTTTGTTGCTATTGTTTTAACTATGTTTAATGGTAGATGACTGATAAATTTCTATAGTTACCATGATTGAAATATGGGGGGATATGGTGTTCAAACTGACCAAGAATTGCATCATCTCTAATTAATGGGTTTTCTTCTTTTTTTGTTATTGTTTTAACTATGTTTAGTGGAAGATTTATCCCATGATATGTTTGGGTGATTCCATTGATGTTGATGGTGCATTTAGTGTTCCAAGGGACACTAAAATATTTTCAAACTACAAGGATCAGAGATTGTACAAGCAATTTATGAGTGATGGTGGTAGTATGATATGAATTATGATAGCAACACTTGTTGAACTGGTCATCTAAATTGTTCATATTTATGCATTTAAGATGCTGATTTTTTTATAATTGATGGGGACACCCTTGGATTCCAATTGGGACCCACACCAGGTATCACCCCGATACCATAGAAATTTCAGAAGTTGACGTGAAACGATTATATATGGATTTTCCTTCATTATTTTCTATTAGTTTTTTGTCACAAATTGCTCATGTGATGTTCTGCAATGGGTTGTTGAGCAGATTCATCTCTTGTAGCTCTGACTCTAGATCATGGTGAACCAGTGGTCAGTTATGCAGACTGCATGTTTGATACACATTTTAAATGTTATATCACCGTACGGGAAGGTTGGCATTTAGATATGATGAATATTTTGAGTTTACCTTTTTATGATTTTATCTTTAGGCATGTGTTTCTTCTTATCTTTGTAGATAGTCATGAAAGCAACTTAAATCTAACCACAACAATTGTATTAGTACGACTTGGCAATGAGGATATTCAAGGTAATACCCTCTTTTTCCCTCTGCCTGTATACTGAAAATAGTATTTAGAATGTCAAATTGTGTGTTCTTTTAAAATATGCCAAAGAGGGAGAATAATTGTGCAAATAGTGCGTGTTCTGGTGTTTATTATTCCTTGTTTTGGCATCATCAAACACACTAGTGTTTCTTACGCTTTCTTTGTGAACAAAATCCAGAACTAGGGATTCTTGTAGGAGGAAACGATTACTATGCCTTCTCACGCTTGGATCCCAAAGGGGAACAAATCGCGTATTGTGCAAATAATGCATCAATATTACCAACTATCACAATTTCATCTGCATGAAATTAATGAATTTATGACTTTTAGTAGGTGGGTCATGCGGGTACGGTGACTTAGTCGATGTGAACCATTCAGGGTCAGAGTTGGTGTAGTAAGCCCAATACTATTCAGAAATGGTGAAGGGTGTGGCGCATGCTACAAGGTGAAGTTTCTGGACAAGAGAATATGCTCTAGACTAGCCGTGACCATAATTGTCATGGACAAATGCTCTGGTGGCTACTATAACAACCGAAACACTCAGTTTGACCTCAGTGGCACTACCTTTGTTCGCATGGCTATAATTGGTGAAGTAGGGCAGCTCAGAAACAAAGGTGAACTCTTAGTTATTTACCGAAGGTAAATAGTTGCACTGCCATTTTCTTTTATTTTAACTTTGTTTCTATTTGCTTAACAGTCTTTGTTCCACTGACCAAAGGATGGTTGAGTTATTCATACTTCTGCCTAATGTTGAAATTATTTCTTGTAGAGGTCCAACGGTCATATTTTTTGTAGAAGTCAAATAATCAAAAGAATCCCAACAGAAGTGAGCAAGTCACAAGGTGCTTTTACAGCCAACGACATAACGGTTCATGAAGCTTCACGACCTGGAAGACTACCACTTTCCCCTCCTCCTATGGCCAATGGTCCTAGATCAACGTAACTTAAGCGATGTGGTTGTAAGATTTATTTAGATGTGAACTAATACTAGTTTTAATTTTTTCCTTAGGATATACTACTTTTGCTTGCTCTATGAAAAAATCAATATGTAATCGTCATTTTGAGATATGATTTCTAGTGGAATAGTATGTAATGATTTTGAGTAATTAAATAAAATGATGTGATTTTGTTATTTTGTGATATTGCCATGAACTTAATTATTTTTTTATTTGTACAATTGTAAGAATAAGTAACAAAATAGATTATCAAAGGTATTTCATAGTATTAACAAAACGTTATGGAAAATGTAACAACACGTTTCACAACATTTTATGGCATAAAAAAATGCTATCAAAGGTCTTTTAAGCTTTCAAAAAATACTATCAAAGAGATAAAAAATGCTATAAAAAATTATCACATTTAAAAACGCAATGGTAGAGATACCATAGATTTTAAGAAATGCTATGGTAGGGTTACCATTGTTGAAATATGCCCATAAAATAGCGTGTAATAACTATTTATTTGTATTTATTTATTTCCCAGACATTTGTATTACTGAACTTTTTATGAATAAATTGAAAGTTTTATTTTAAATTAAAGTATGTATATAAATTACTCAAGTCCTGAAACTATTGTCAATGAAAGAATATTGAAGATAGAAGCGTCTCCAGACGAACTCTTCTGAAAATAGTTCAGAACGATATTCGCAGTCTTAGGATCGACTAGACAATTGAATCCAATTACGAATGTTAGGTTGAACCGCTGGATGTCTGTCTTGGAGAATAAGAGTGGAGACTCAAATGATTAAGCTAGCTAAACATGTCATCAACATGTTGAATAGACTGATAACAAATTAGTTTAGAGTCCAAAACCGTTTACCTAGCTCTAATTCTAATTGTTACTCCTTAAGGGTATTTTCATAATTACTTTCATTCTGAGGTGAATACATAACTTGACTTGGTTAGTTACGATCTTTGATATGTCAAATGAGTGAGTTCGAATTGACGGGCAATACCTCAACTGTTGGGATTATAATTTAATTAAGTAGGAGTTGCTTGATTCACATATATGAAAATTCGTGGTTAGATTGCGAAAGCAATAATATCACATTATGCTTTATTGATGGGTGTGTGAATAAATTAATTTGACCAAGTATTCAATGAAATGAGTCATTGAATAATACTTGTGAATTGTACGAGACAATTCACTATAATGTCTTTGTTATTTACAGTCAATAAAAGGGTTAAGGAAATAACAACAAAGGGGGTAAAATGATAATTTTATATTACACTCTTATTACTGATATTTACGATGGGTATTATGTTAAAATATTTTGTGTATCGTGAAAATAAATAAAGTTTATTTACACCAACAGAAAATGTAGCGCACGTGAATCAAGAATCTATTCGGCATCGAACCTATAGTGGAGTTGTACGGTATCCAGATTAAATAGGTCGAGAATTTATGAATATAAATTTGTCGAGTATTTGAATCCTAAGCTTTGTTCATGTAGGTCCATTCGGTCTCAGAAACAGCTTAGAGAACAAGAATAGAAAAACGAACTAAGTTGGACCAAAATGTATTTTGGTGCCAAAGCATATTTCCTACATCTATATATGATAGGTGATGTCACTTAAGTTAGTTAAATGAAATTATTGTATTGAATTAATTCATTTATTATTTTTTAATTATTATAATTGGTTAAAGAAAATTAATTAATTGATAATTATCAATAATATTTATCAATTGGATTGATGAATTTCGATACAACTAATACTCTGTGAGATCATCTAATTTTTGGCAATAATAGACAATTAGGAGAATTTTCAGAAATTTTATTATATATGGTATATTCGAAAATACTAAAAATTACCTTTTGATAAATATCTAATAACAATTTAATTGTAAATAGATAATAGGTATTAGATACAGTTGTTGTTATCAGTACTGTAGCAGCCGAAATTAATCTGAAAAAGGGAAGATTTGATTTTTCTTTTTCAATTGTTTTGAGAGCCCACACTCAAATTTCTACGTAAAATTCTTCAGAGATATATTTATGAAATTAACGGATGGTTTTTGGTGGACTATTTCAAAAATCATCTGTGGAAGATCAAATTCTTGATTTTGATCATAAAGCTTGAAAAACACGAAGAACGCTCGAGTGAGTTCCACAAGTTGAGAAATTCTCTGATGCAGAGTAAACGTGAAAATCATTTTCCCTTAATCTATTCATTTTAATATCATATATGCATGATCAAATTAAAATTAGTTTTAAATTATTTAATATGATTAAATAAGTAAAATAAAAAAATTATTTTTAGCCCACGAATCATTCGTGGTTCAAATCTAACTTCTTTAATTTGTAAAACCGATCGATCCTTGCAATTGGTATTAGAGCGTAGGTTTAAGATTATGCATATAGATAATTAAAGTGAACGTATAGTGAATTTTATGGATATTGGCATATATTTGTATGGTCGATATAAAATTATTTGGAATATGTTTTGTGATTGAATCTCAAACTATTAGCTATGGGCATCTTTTATTTAGAATTGATGTACGCTGATTCTGAGACATAAGAATTTACGTAATTTAATTTTGCAATTGTTGTAAATTTTAAATTTGTTGTAAATTCATCGTCACCTCAAAATCATTGCCGAAATTCGCTCGAAACCGCCGGTGAGAAGGCGCCAGACATCAACTGAGAAGACGTTGGGAAACACTATTGTTCACAGCCATGCTATTCACTAGCGGTTATGTTCACGCCGGACTGTTCCCTTGCAATATGGTTCACCGGCGATACTCTTCACCTCTCGCCGCTGCTGTCATGTGTTGTTCCTTGCACGATAAAGTCCTAGTCGAATTAGGAAACCTACAAGTTTTGGAAACCCATGGTTTTAGGAAATAGGGTTTTCAAAATTTAAATTTTTGAAATATGATTTCAAAACCAATTTTAGTCTCTCATTTAATTTTAATTTAATTTGATAAATTTTTCAACACTTGTATAATTGTCATTTTTTTAAAAATTGTTTTAAAAATAAATCAATTTACTAATTACTTGGTCATTTGTTTATCAAAGTAAAAATATGTTGGAAAATTAAAAATTTTAAAATTGAAAATTATTATTAAAAATGGGACTAATACTTTCTAAAGTGTTACAAAATGGTGGGATGACATGGAGACGAAGAAGTAAATTGCAGACGCCATAAAGATTAGTTCATAAATTAATTTATAATTTATTTATTATTCTTTTATGGATTGTAATTAGAAATTAGCTAATATGGAGATTAAATTGAAATGTATGATTTAATTTTAATCGCGCATCATCATATAACATGCCATATAGATTCAGGATATGTCAATATCAAATATCCATGTAGCATGTACATGCACATTGTAGATTAATTGATAATGGTTATTATTTAATTACAATGCAAAATTTATATGGTTATGATTTCAAATTAGGATTTAAAATTAATAAAGGATTTATAAATTTCCTAACGTTTTTCAAATTAATAAAAGTTATGTATTTGAAAAACAACCAAAAAATCCTATTTTTTCAAAAACTAAGTAGGAGGGTTATTTACATTGAAACGTTCTCAATGTCTCCAACACAAACTTGATCGTGCAACGAGGAAGGGTTAGAACCGCCCATAACGGTCCTCACTTGAATGTGAGACACTTTAGAATCGTTTCATTTTGAGTAATCGAGTTGCTTCAGAAGCTAAGACTTCTAAAGAGAGTGGTTGGGCAAGGCCGTCCCATAGACAGATTGTTAGCCTATAGCATCATTTAAGATTTGATGCGTTGGTTAAACACTTAGACTAAAGAACATTGGAATCCCCCATAGGGGCTAGTTAATGAGGTCAAGGTGACCAAAACCATTGGCGATTGGTTAAGCTAGATGTGGATACATTTGAGCGTTAACTAAACGAGAGGAGTTTCGATGCGATAGGAGATAGTTTGGACATCATCCTTCGATAAGACTAGCTATCATTTTTTATCATAACATCATGGTGGAAATTTTTTTTAATGGATTTTAAAATATTTAGTAGTTGCATCATGTATCATAATTTCCTAAACAATTGAGCATTTATTTACACCGCTTTATTTATTCTTTTCAGTAATCATGTCGCTATCCCCTCTCTCAAATATTCTTAACATGAACAAATTCAAATGTGAAAACTATGAGGATTGAAAATGAAATCTTGATATCGTGCTGATGGTAGAAAAGCACAAGTTCGTGCTCACTACCCCATGTCCTCTTGAGCCTATTGCCGAATCGACTCAAGAGGAAAATGATGCTTATGCTTATTGGCTGCGTTTAGGGGCGTTCAAAACTGAACCAAACCGAACCAAACCGAACAAAAAATGGCTGGTTTCGGTCGGTTCTTTATGTATGTTCGGTTCGGTTCGATTCAGAAAAATCACCGAACTGAAGTTTCGGTTCGGTTCGAAATGTTTTTCAAACTGAACCAAATTGAGTCGAAACTTTAAATTTATATGATTTTATTATTTTTTATATATAATTTCTTATCAAACTGAACCAAACCGAAGAAAAACTTTAATTTTATATTTTTTTTCAATAATATCATTAAAAAATTATTTAAAAATTATTTTTAATTAATAATATCGAACCGAAGAACCAAACCAAAACTCACAGTTCGGTTCTTTTAGTATTCACAGTTCAGTTCGGTTCGGCTTTTTATCATCGAACTGAAGTTCCTGTTTGGTTCAGTTTTTCACTAAAAAATAGACTGAACCAAACCGTGAGCACCCCTAGCCTGCATTTTGATGAGATCGTCAGATGTTACATCTTGACATCTATGAGCAATGTGTTGCAACAACAGTATCAGAAATTTGAGACCAACATTGATATGATATTAAACATCACCAAAATGTTCGGGGTTTAGGGTCACAAGCCAGACAGACGGTTGTGCGTTATCTGAAACTTCGATCAGAGAATATATAATGTTGATCATGAGTTATCTAAACGAGATGTAGATCATATGTGCTCACGTGATAAGTGGATATGATCCTAGAGACTTTGCCTAGTACCTTTGAGAGCTACAAGCTGAATTATTTGATGAATAAGTTGAACTACTCACTTCCTAAGCTTATGAAGGTGTTGCAAGCTGCTGAGACCCTATTTCTGAAGGGTAAGAGGAAATCTAGAGAGGATAACTTTACTGAAAGTATGCCTTTCACGAGAGTAAACAAATTGAAAGACAAGTGTAATCACTATGGAGCTGCTGGTCATTAGAAACGCAACTTCCCAGAGTATCTCAAAGGGTTGAGATCTAAAGGTATAGTAATGGTTATTGAGTCTTGTTATGTAGTTGACTCTAATTTTTCTTGGAATGTAGACTTTATAGCTACTAACCACATATGTTGCTCCCTTGAGGGATTTAGGGAAATCAGAAGGCATGACGATGTTGAGTTCAGCTTCCACTGGAGAAATGAAGCACTAGCATCGGCTGCATCAGTGAGAACTTTTAAATTATGTTTTGAGAAACATTTTATTATTTTGCGTGATGTTTATTATGTCCCGAGTTTTGGGAAGAATTTGATTTCTATTGGTGCATTAATTGAGTAAGGATTTGATCTAAAATTCATTGATAAAGATATTGGTATTTTTAGAAATGAATGCTTAATTACTATTGCACGAATGATTAATGAATTGCATCACGTAAAACCTATAGTACCCATGATTTTTGACACTGAAGTGAATACCAATTCACATTAGGATAGTAAAAAGGTTAAAGTATGACTCAACTGATCTAATCTATTTGTGGCACTTACGTCTTGGACATATTAGCCTAGATAGGATTAAAGACTTGTAAAGGATGGTCCTTCACAATCTTTAAGTGTGGGTTCACTACCCACATGTGAATCCTATATAGAAGGCAAAATGACCAAGAGACATTTTTCATCAAAGGGTGAAAGATTCACTCAATGCCTTGAACTCATACATAGTGATCTATGTGAGCTATTGAATATCCAAGCAAGAGGAGCTTATAAATACTTCGTAACCTTCATTGACGACTACTCAAGTTTTGATCATGTTTATCTAATGCATCAAAAGTCTGAAACCTTTAAAAAGTTCAAAGAATATAAGGCCTTGGTTGAAAAGCAATTAGAAAAATAAATCAAAACACTACGATCTGATCATGTTGAGAGTACTTGCTATGAGAGTTCGAGGACTTTCTTAAGGAAGAAGGTATTCTTTCTCAACTTACAACACCTGGTACGTCACAATAAAATGGTGTGTTAAAGAGAAGAAATCAAACTCTGATGGATATAGTTAGATCCATGATGAGTTACTCATCCCTCCTAGATTCATTTTGAGGATATGCCTTACTAACATCGGCATGTATTCTGAACCAAGTTCCATCAAAATTGTGCATGTTTGTAGGATATCCTATGGGAATGAATGTGTATATCTTCTATAGTATGACTGAAATACTACAAGAAATATGACATTCTACAAGAGACGAATGTCCCTTGAAAAGTAATCGACAAGGATCATGTGGCACCTGTGACAGCCCTCATATTAAAATTTCACATTTTTTACGAGGGGTAATGTCTCCTGTGTAGAACCCTGTGGTATCTCACTTTTTACCGGGTTTTACGACTCCTGTAGAATAGTGTTTAATGAGATTTTATGACTTCTATTGAATATATTCAACATGTGTTATTAATTCTTGTGTATTAATATTCACATATTTTTGTGTCCTATTAAATCAGATATCATCAGAATTTTTTAATCTCATTGATATAGTTTTTTGTTATAAAGATATTTTCCTGGCATTTTATAAATGCTATTTTTTGTAGTCAGTTTACATACATATTTAAAAAATGAAAAACTATATAACACCAATGAAACTTTTAATAATATTAATATTTTATTTCATTTTCACAAAAGTACAACACGAAACTAAAAAATATCTAAAAGTATCATCACTAAGTCTAATCATCCACGTATCATCATCATTTGTTCTAAAAAACTAAAAGCATATAAATGTTTCACCAAATACTACAAATTATCACAAAAGTTCACTAAAATGTCAAACTTTGAACGTCCATGTTCAATAGCCTTAAGTCATTGCAGGTCATTGTATTATAAAGTAAACTTACTTACCAATATTGAACTAAGTTAGTACATTAAAAATTAATGCTAGCTAATCAAATTCATACTAATAGCCAAATAAGCATATAAATAGCATAAGTACTCACAATTTGCTGTAAATATGTAAATAGCATATGTACTCGCACTTACGATGTAAATACACTAATTTTCAAAAAGTAGTAGCAATTCAGTAGATAAAATAGAACCCCACATACGATCTTCATCAAAAGGTACCCAATTTACTAAAAATGAAAGCAATTCAGAAGGCTAACTACTAAATTTACGCAATTAAGCATTGAACAGTAAAATAGGGATCTGTAAAGAAATACATATATTCTTCAAGCAAATAGTGTCTTTTTCATGCATTTATAAGAATACAATTTTCAATAAACACTGCACTTGATTTTTCAGTATTTAGAAAGATTTTTCAGTATGCAGCAAAATAAATCAGGTTGAAAATCAACCTTCAAAACCAAGACCATCAAGAAAAATATGAACAAAGTGGCAAAACAATCAATCAAACTAAATTTGAAATTAGTACACAGATATTAAAAAATAAGTTATAAAAAAGCATAAGAACATCAATTTAGATAACCTCTAGGAAATTAATCTAACCTAATGCCAAGTTAGATATACATGTCTTTTAAACCCATTTAGAGCATCATCAAAGTTGACAAAGAGTAAAGCTTCAAAAACTAACATGAAGTTCTGAATTAAAAAAGAAGAGAAGAAATTAAAAAAGTGTGGATAACCTGGGGAGCCATGGGAGATCTCTCAGGTGAAGTTCTTCGAGAAAACTCTAATCGCCCACTTTGAGAACCCTAACTCACTGTCTTAGAATGAAAGAGAGAAGCAAAGGAGAATAAGAAAGGTAGAACTGAGATGAGAGAGGCTCTGTTCGACAAGGGAACGGAGAAGGGGTTAAGCTTCGTCTGAAAGAGAGAGATCTAAAAGAGAGATTTAAGAAGGAATGGAGAGAGGTCTCAAGAGGCATCTGTAGGAATGGTGGATCTTTCTTTGTTAAAACTCACTCCCATAAATTTTTTTAAGTCCGGCTTCCCTTGAAATTTTCATCTTGCTTAATTTTGAACTTTTAATCGGAATTTTTTGTAAGGTTCATAAAGAATGTTATTGTTTCAAGTTTTTTACTCGAAGTAATTATGAACCCTGTATTTAAATCTAGTAGAATGTTATATTTGTTGTAGTGAAAACAAAACATTCGTGAGCACAAATGTTCATTTTCTCGAAGAAGATTATATTAAAAGAGTACAGTCGAGAGGCATAGTTGTGCTAGAGGAATTATTGAGTGGGAAAACACCGACTCCCCAATGAAAATTGTTTCTCATTTAATAATGAAAGAACCACAACAAGAGCTAGAGACTATGGAGCCTCAACGTAGTGGGAGAGTTGTGAGACAACCTGAAAGGTACATGTCCTATGGATAAACTTTGACAACTGCTTGTGACAAGGACCTAGATAAACCAATCTCTTATTCGAAGGCCATGCTGGTCCTGAAGCAAACTTATGGAAGAAAGCCATGAATGTTGAGATACATTCAATATACTTAAATGAAGTCTGGAAACTTGTAGATCTTCTTAAAGAGATAAAACCCGTAGGATGAAAATAGATCTATAAGAAGAAAAGAGGTCCGGATGAAAATGTAAAAATATTCAAACCTAGGCTAGTAGCCATGGGCTACACCCAAAAGGAATGTGTAGACTATGAGGATACATTCTCACAAGTATTCATGCTTAAATCCATATGAATCCTTTTGTTCATTATTGTTGCCCTTGATTACGAAATCTGGCAAATGGATGTCAAGACTGCCTTTCTGAATGGCAATCTTGAAAAATACATTTATATGGCTCAACCACACGGGTTCATGGAGAAAGGCCAAGAGGGAAAATTTTACGAACTGTAGAAGTCCATTTATGGACTAAGCAAGTGTCACAGTCGTGGAATATTAAATTCGACGAAACTGTTAAGAACTATGATTTTGAAAAGTTGGTGGACGAACCCTATGTGTATAAGTTGATACACGAAGGGAAGGTGGTTTTTCTAATCTTGTACATAGATGATATTCTATTCGTTGAGAATGATGTAGCAAAATTCTTTGATGTCAAGTTTTGGCTTCCAAGCAATTTGACATGAAGAATCTTAAAAAAGCTGCATTTTTTTTAGGTATTCAGATCTTTTGAGATCGGAAGAACAGACAGTTGGAACTTTCTCAAGCATTTTATATTGATAAAGCATTGGATCGCTTTAGTAAGCAAAACACCAAGAAGGGATTTCTTCTCTTTAGACATGGAGTCAGCCTCTCCAAGTAACAGTCTCCCAAAACTCCTCAAGAAGGGGAAGACATGAGAAGGATACCATATCCTCAGTCGTAGGAAGCCTCATGTACGTGATGCTTTACACTAGATGAGATATTTGCTATGTCATGTGCGTAGTAAGTCATTTCCAATCTAATCCTAGAATCGAGCATTGGAATACCGTCAAGCATATCCTTAGGTATCTTAGGAGAACAAGGAATTACATGCTTGTGTATTCATGTAGTGACTTGAATATGATAGGGGATATTCTACCATGGAAGTTGAATATGTGGTAGCTTATGAAACTGGAAAGGAGGTTGTATGGCTTAGGAAGTTCTTGAAGACTCTGGAAGTTTTCCCAGATGCTGACAATCCCATGACACTTCATTGTGATAACAGTGGGGTTGTAGTAAATTCTAAGGAACCTAAATGCCATAAGAGATCCAAACATATAGAACGTAAATATCCCCTGATTAGAGAGATTGTTCAGCTTGAAGACATTGTGGTTACGCATATTTCGACGGTCAATAACCTGGCAGATCCATTCACGAAGACTTTAAGCAGTAAAGTTTAATGGTCATCTGGAGGGTTTGGGGTAGAGAGATTGTACACGCATACTTTAGTCTAAGTGAGAGATTGTTGGAAAATGTCCATAAAGTAGTGTATGATGACTATTTATTAGTATTTAGTTATTTCTCAGACATTTGTATTACTGAATTTTTTATGAATAAATTGAAAGTTAAATTAAAGCGTGTTTATAAATTACTCAAGTCCTGAAACTATTGTCAACGAAAAAAGAGTGAAGACAAAAGCGTCTCCACATGAACTTTTCTGAAATAGTTTAGAATGATATTTGCAGTCTTAGGATCGACTGGACAATCGAATCGAATTACGACTGTTAGGTTGAACAGTTGGATGTCATTCTTGGGGTATAAGAATGGAGACTCAAATGGTTACTCTAGACATGTTATGAACATGTTGAATAGACTGGTAACAAATTAGTTTAGAGCCCATAATCATTTACCTAGCTCTAAATCTAATTGTTATACGTTAATGGTATTTTCATAATTACCTTAATCCTTAGGATACGTAACTTGATTTGGTTAGTTACAATCTTTGATATATCAAATGAGTGAGTTTGATTTGATGGGCAATACCTTGACTGTTGGGATTGTAATTTAATTAAGTAGGAGTTACGTGATTCACATATATGAAAATTGGTGGTTGGATTGTGAAAGCAACAATATCATATTATGCTTTATTGATGGGTGTCGTACGATGTCAGGATTAAATAGGTTAGAAATTTATGAACATATATTCGTTGGGTATTTGAATCCTAAGCTTTGTTCATATTAGTCCATTCGGTCTCCAAAATAGCTCAGAGAACGGGAATAGAAAAACGAACTAAGTTGGACTAAAATGTATTTTGGTACCAAAGCATATGTCATACACATATATGTGATCGGTGATGTCACTTAAGTTAGTAAATGAAATTATTGTATTGAATTAATTAATTAATTAATTTTTAATTATTGGATTATTAGTTAAATAAAATTAATTAATTAATTGATAATGATAAATTATATTGATCAATTGGATTGATGAGTTTTGAAACAACTAAAACTCTAAGAGATCATGTAATTTTCGGCAATAATAGATAATTAGAAATTTTTTTAGAAATTTTATAATATATGGGTATATTTGTAAATATCAAAAACTATCTTTTGATAAATATCTAACACCAATTTAATTGCGAAGAGATAATGAGTATTAGATACATTTATTATTATCAACAAAAGGAAGAGAAAAACGTTTTCTCCTCTCACTACTGTAGCCGCCGAAATTAATTTGAAGAAGGGAATATTTGATTTTTATTCTTCAATTGTTTTGAGAGCCCACACTCAAATTCCTGCATAAAATTCTTCTTAGATATATTTCTAAAATTAACAGGTGGTTGGTTGTAAACTAATTCACAAATCGTTCATGGAAGATTAAGTTCGTGATTTTGATTTTAAAGCTTGAAGAACACGAAGAAGGCACGAGGGAGTTCCACCAGTTCAGAAATTCTCCAATACAGAGTTAAGGTGAAAAACTGTTTTCCCTTAATCTATTCATTTTAATATCGTATATGCATGATCAAACTAAAATTGATTTTAAATTATAATGATCAAATAAGTTAAATTAATTTTTTTTATATTCCGCCCACAAACCGTTCGTGGTTCAAATCTAATTTTCTTTAATTTTTAAATTCGGTCAATCCTAGCAACCATAGCGTTTAAAAACCGCTATGGTTTCTGACTTTTTAAAACGTTGGCTAATATCGCGTTTTAGAAAATGTTATCAAAACCCTACGATAGTGTTTTTTGGCCACTATCGTAGCGTTTTTCTCTTGTAGTGTGAGTTTTCGCATTTTCTTTTTATTATAATCTGAAAACGAATGTGAATTGTAGTTCAAAATTCATGGTTGAGAAGTATATACATGTCTCTCTATTTTGTTGAGTTGGTAGTAACCGTAAGTATATATGATTGTTGTAACTTAGTTATATTTGACAGTTAACCAACTATCTAATAAACCAATAGAAGCTAACAAACTAAGTTCGAGTCATTAGTCATTAACAATAACAATATTTATGAAGTACATGTGATTTAAAATATCATTATTTAATACTTTAGTATTCTTTTGAACAAAATAAAAAATATTTAGATATATAAATATTTTAATAATTTTAATAATTAACATGTGACCCACCTTATGTCTTCTAATAAAAAATGTAAAACTAACATTTCCCACATGCTGCACACGCTCCACCTGGCCGATAAAAAGTGCCTGATCCAGAGGCTCCACCAGCCTGATAAGGAGGGCCTGATCCAGAGGCTCCGGCGACTTCCTGAATGCAGTCGTCAACGGTAACTGTGACTATTTGGTCGCCGCGTTTTGTATTGGTCTCTGAGACGTGTTCGTGCTCTTCAACGCAGGCGGCTGGTGGGACCAATACCACCACCTGCTCCTTTCTCTTATCCAAGCAGAAGAGGGCGGCTGCTAGGAATGCTAGGCAAAAAAGTCCGCCAAGGTAAACGAACACGGCTGTGAATGGCGTGTGTTGATTATTATCTGGTGGCGAATATGGTGGTTGAACAACAGGAGGGGGTCCCCAATGAGGTGGTAAAGCCGGACACTGTAACAACGGTGGGGGTGAATAAAGTGGGCATGGTGGAGGGGGTGGAGGAGAATAGTACAAATAATTTGTTGGAGGTTCTGGTGGTGGAGAATTATAAAAATAATGTGTTGGTGGACGTGGTGGTGAAGAATAGTATGGATAACCCGTCATGGGTGGTGGTGATGGAGGAGCACTCGTATGAGGAGGAAAAAAGTTAGGATTACCCATCTTAATTATGAGGAAAAATAATTATAGAGGATAATCATTAGATTTTGTGTTGAGGCAGCATTATTGTTATATCAAGGCTGGAGAGTGGACTTGAGGTGGGAGCAACAATTCAAAAATAGTTTGACTACCAAAACTACAATAAAGGTTCAACCTTCCTATTAAAATCACAGTACAGTTGTATTTTGTATTAGAATAACTGAGATTGACTCTATAAAATTATAAGAAAAATAAAAAATATAATGGTCACACAATTCCCTCTCTCATGCGCACTTACAAAACACCAACGTGCTTCCTCATTATCATCTAACTAATAATATTTATATTCAAACTTTTCTATATTTATATTAGTGTAAGCATATTCCATCGTCTAACTACTTAGCACGCCATTGCGCTAATTACCTGTCATATTATCTTGTATATATTATGCAACATATGATTGTAGGGATTGAAATTAAACATAACAAACATGCTATATAACACAAATAATCATATCTGTATATTTTTATGAAATTTTTCAAACTATAATCTTAGATACATATGTTATATTGATTTATATGAGAAACAGATTCGTATAACTCGATTGCGGAAGACGTACTTTGTTCTATGGATAATTGAATCGCAAACTGGAGGATCAGATCTTCCAAATTGACAAAAGCCATTGAGTTCTTCTCTAGGATACTCTCTTGAAGGAATATATATAACTCTAAGAAAAACATGATTTTCTTACTTGAGTAATTTGAGGATCATAACTCTTATTAATAAATATTGATATTTCTAATTTGACCATTTAATAAATTAAAATATTATTTCTGATATGTACACATTAATTACCTGATAATTATACCCATAAGCCTTAAAATTTTAATTACATAACTAGACACTTTTAATTAGGTTTATTCAAAAATAACACATACACATTCAATTTAACATATGTGACCTCACATGTTGAATTTTTTCAACAATCTCTCATTGGGCCACATGTAACCTTGTAAATGTGTTTAACTTTATGACCTCCCAAAATTTACTATCTTAACAACAAGGTATATCCAAAACATTCTCGTCCATTGATTATATAGCATAGGATTAAAGCGGTCTTCTCTACCTTTATTGTAATTAAGCCCATCAATGGTCACATATACCAATATAATAGAACGACATAAATTAATCATGGATGCGTAGCATGAAAATTACATGTAATGTGATCTATACATGTATATTTCTAACTCGTCCTACTTTACTTTAGTGAGGTCAACACTAATATAATGCCATAAAGTGGTGAATTGAATAACTTTATTTTTTATCTGAAAATACCAAGTACATAAATTTTCAAAAAATACAACACACAACCATAATCAAACTCCGACTAAACCATGATATCCTCAAACAACATAAAACCCATATGAGCAGTGTGCTCATGAAAGACCTTGGGTGGTAATCCCTTAGTGAGCGGATCTGCTATCATGGAGTTTGTCCCAATAAACTCTATGGACATCTGACCACTCTATACCCTTTCTTTTATAACCAGGAACTTAATCTGAATATGCTTTGACTTAGATGAGCTCCTGTTATTTTTGAAATATAAAAATGTTGATTTATTGTCACAGTATAATTTTAGTTGTCTTCCAATGTTCTCAACAATGCGCAGCCCAGTGACAAAGTTTCGTAGCCATATTTCATGATTGTATGCGTCGTGACATGCTTCAAATTATGTTGCCATGGTGGAGGAAGCTATGGGTGACTGTTTCACACTCCTCCAAGAAATGGCTCCACTAGCCAATAAGTAAATGTAGTCTGAAGTGGATCTTCTGCTATCTTGGCATCCAACAAAATCATAGTCAGAATACCCATTGACATCTAACTTATCTGACTTCTTATACATAAGCATATAATCTTTGCTCTCTGTAAATATCTCATAACCCGTTTAGCTGTTTTCCAATGATCCATCCCAGAGTTACTAAGATATCTCCCCAGCAAATCAACGATGTACGCAATGTCTGGATGCGTACAGACTTGAGCATAAATTAGACTTTAAACAGTAGATGCATAGGCAATCTTCTTCATTTCCATAGTTTCAAGGCTAGTTTTCGGGCACTAATTGAGACAAAATTTATCTCATTTAACGACGGGGGTGTCACCTAGTTTAGAGTCTTGCATGTCAAACTTTTTAAGTATTTTTTCTATATAGCTCTATTCTGATAATCCAAGAATACCCCGAGAATGATCTCGATGTATCTGAATCCCTAAAACAAAAGAAGTTTCACCAAGATCTTTCATTTCAAACATTTTAGAAAGAAATCTTTTAGACTCGTATAACATGCTTAAATCATTACTGGGAAGCAATAAATCATCAACATATAAAACCAGGAATATTAACTTACTCCCACTAAACTTGTGCTACACACAATCATCAACAATATTTGCCTCAAAACCAAAAGAGACGATTACCTGGTGAAATTTATGGTACTAGTGACAAGAAGCTTGTTTGAGCCCATAGATGGATTTTTTTAGTTTACAAACCATATTCTTTGGGTCCTCAACCATAAAGTTTTCTGGTTGCACCATCTAAATCGTTTCATCAATGTCTCCATTAAGAAACATAGTTTTAACATCCATCTGAGGAAGTTCAATATCAAAATGTGCAACAAGTGCAATAATTATTCTAAAAGTGTCTTTCGATGCAACCGAAGAGAAAGTCTCTTTAAAATCAATGCCTTCATTCTGAGTAAAGTCTCTAGCAACAAGACGAATCTTATATCTTTCCACATTACCTTTTGAATCCATTTTGATTTTAATATCCATTTAACCAATAGGTTTCTTACCTTCAGGTAAAGGGACAAGATCCCAAACTTGATTGTCTTACATAGACTTATACTATCCATTCATAACTCAATCCATTTTTTAAAATTCATATCTTCCATGACTTGGTGAAAGTTGATTAGATCATCTTCCACCAATTCAATATTTTTCTCATTTCGTTGGAGAAATACCACATAGTCATCTGAAATAGCACTTCTCATTTCTCTCATGGATCTCCTTAGTGGCATTGCATCTTGAAGTTATTAAGTTTGTTCTTCTGGAACATTAAACCTCAACTTCAATCGGGAGTTGTTTGACATTATCTTGTTCTGATTCTGGATCTACTTCATAATCAATGATAGAAATAAAAACCTACACACTGTCAGAAGTAGTGACTGTAGTAGGAATTGGAACCAAAGATGATTCCTCCGCAAAGATAATGTCTCTAACTTTATTTCTCCTTCCAAACTCAACATCCTAAAAAATGTTGTAGTTCTTATCCAAAAAATATTCCTTAGCATGGAATCATAGAACTTCTAGCCCATTGATCATTCAGAATAACCAATAAAGTACCCCATGATTCCACATACAAGGCTTCACTGTATGATGTATTAATATCAAGCAAATATAAGTTATCATAAGCATTAAGAAAACCAATACTAACAAGATTTGAATTTATTGATAAATTAAACTGATTGTCTCCAAATGAACAATCATAACCTAATTTGTCCAACTTAGAAACATAAACCAAATTCTGTCTAAACGACGGTGCAACACAACTATCAAATAAAATCAAATAAAATCTAGTTTTCAATAATAACTTAAAATGCCCAATAGCTTCTACTTCTACCGATTCTCCATCTTCTACATTCGTTTAGTATTAGTTAGATTTTGATAGCTCAGGCAACCTACATAGAAACACTTATGTGAGTAGAGGCACCAAAATCTAACCACCAAGTGTTTCTAGTTACTGAAGCCAAATTTACCTCAGAACAGACCAAAGCAGTAGATGTATCTTTCTTTACACGCCAAGCGTGATATTTGACACAGTCCTTCTTTACATGTCCAGGCTTCCCACAAAAGAAACAACCATCATTTTCCTTACGTTGTTTCTCTTCTACTGGACCCTTAATAGCTTTTTTATTATTCTTTTTCTTTTTGTCTTTGCCCTTAGAGGTGCTAGCCAAATTAACATTTTCAGTTGGTTATGCTTCATTCTCTCTTCCTCTGGCACACAATATGAAATGAGCTCATTGAGACTGCATTTCTCCTTCTGATAGTTATAACTGATTTGAAATTGACTGTATTGTGCAGGAATAGAGATCAATACCAAATGCGTGAGTAAGTCATCTGACAACTCAAACTTGAGTGTCTTACGTTTTGAAGTAATTTTAGACATTTCCATAATGTACTCCCTTATGTTCCCTTTGCACTTATAGTTCACGTGAATCAAGCGTCGTAAAAGTGTGCTTGTTTTTGCCTTATCATTTTTAGCAAAACATTTTTTAATTTCAGCAAGAAACTCTTTGGCATTGGTTATCTCCTCAAATGCCTCCGAAAGGTCACACTTCATGATCATCGGACTCATATATTTTGAACGATCCCACCTCTCAAAATTCTTCCTAGCAATAGAAGAACTTTCATTCATAAGAGAGGCAGGTTTGTTCGTCCTAAGTGCAAGGTCCAGATCCATGCAGCCAAGAACAGTTAATATGTTCTCTTTCCAATTTTCAAAGTTGGTCCCAGTAAAAAAAGGAATGTTGTTAAGGTTGGCAGATACCGTAGTCACATTAGTTATAAACAGAATAAAAGAATTATCCAAATATGCTCATATCAAAAGTCAGTCATAGTTTTCATTCAATTCAAATAATTAATCAGTTCATTTTCAAGATACATAGCACAACATTAATATCAAGTCTTTGGACAGTAATATTAACTGTAAACGGTACTCTTGTTGTAATGATCAAACACTGACAATAATTCATGTCAAATAACAAATTTATCTTTGGATCAATTTATCAATCACATGTAAAACCTTATAATTGTCACGTATTTACCATCACATATATGTGTGTAATTCAGTGAAATATTAATCTTCATTCGGGCCGGCTAATACCTGCATGAATTTACACACAAATAAACATCAAACATTTTCATTAATAATCTATACAAGAGATGTCACTTTGGTGACAACTTACTTCAATTAACTCAGTTAGAATGTTTCAATAATCATAATTAATCCTTAAGGACATGCCAAAATAATTGAATTAAATTGAAACAAAAAGCACCTTAATTAAATTGAATTAAGTAAATTAATTCAATATTTTTTATTACTTACTACTGTAGCGGTGCTATAGTACCGTACCTGAGAAGTAGTAGATACTCTTAAACGGTGTCGGTACCGCAAAGCAGGGAGTAATATCTTTGCACCGGTATGGTACCATGAACCACCTCAAAACTGCCCATCCCCTTCTCCAAAATAACCTGCGGTAAATAGCTTTCACGCCATTTTTTTTTATTTTCCTTAAAACCATTGATTTTACAACATAAAATCATAAAAACTCAACATGGATATGCAATTCACGTAACATAATCACACTTGCATATTAATCATTCATCATTAACATCAAAAATGAAAATTTCCTAAATTTATAGATCCATAGAACCCTAATTTCATATTTACTCTAAATTTTTCAATTTTAATCTCCGTCAAAGAAATCAATAATGTGAGGCTCTAATACCATTTGTAGGGATTGAAATTAAACATAATAAATATGTTATATAACACAAATAATCAGATATGTGTATTTCTATGAAATTGTTCAAAATCTAATCCTAGATACATATGTCATTATGATTTCTATGAGAAACAGATTCATATAACTCGATTGTGGAAGACTTACCCGGTTATATGATAATTTAATCGTAAATTAGAGGATCAGATCTTCCAAATTGATATAAGTCTTTGAGTTCTTCTCCAGGATTCTGCTTTGAAGAAATATAGATAACTACTCTAAGAAAAACAAGGCTTTCTTGCTTATGTAATTTGGGGACCAAAACCCTTATTAATAAATATTAATATTTCTAATTTGACCCTTCATTAAATTAAAATATAATTTCTCGTATCTACACACTAATTTCATGATAATTATACCCATAAGCCTTAAAACTTTAATTTCTTAATTAGACCACTTTAATTAGGTTTATTCAAAAATAGCACATACACATTTAAGTTAACATATGTGACCCCAACATATTGAATTTTTCCACCAATGAAATGATGCTATATATTATCACTAATTGAAAATTATAAAGAAACTTAGAGAAAGTTTTCTGTATTTGTCTATATCAAACAAAACAATATTACAAGAGTATAAAAAGAAGGGTAAACAATAGTTTTTCCCCTGTAACTTGGGGTACTTTTTATTTTTGACCCTCTATTTTAAAAATTGATAGAGTAGACCCCACAGTTACCATTTTTATTCATGTTAGACCTTTCATTGGATCTTCGCTTAAAAATATTAACGGTCTGTCAAGGTTATATTAACAGTCTGTCAAGGTTTGCTGATGTTGCATTACACGGCAAGTAATTTAACGACACATCAGCTTTTTAATTACCCTAACAGTCATGTGGGAGTAATTACCCAAATTACCCCCCCCCCCCCCGAAGAGCTTTAGGAGGTCACATGAGATCTCATATGGTGAATCTTCCAATTCCTCCAAAACTAGTTGAATTACCTGCACATACCCAAATGGAGAGTGACGAGGCAGCTGAGTTAGCTTCATTTCATCTTCATCTTCTTCCTCAAAAGCTGAAGCTAGGGGAAAATGTCAGAATTATTGTCTAAGAGAAAACCCAAAGAGAAGCATCCGCGTTGTAGATCCTGAGTTTGCTTTTACAGTTGATGTTCGCTTTGTTGTTATTCTTCAAGATAGAGAGAGTGAGATCAAGTTGTCCAAGAACCCAACTCGTCGATGATCCAAATGAACTCAAAAATCCAGCACGTTCGAATGAAAATCGAACATCAGATTATCAGATAGTGAAAATTTAAAGGTTCAAAAACTCGGCAAGATCGATTCGTGGGCTGAGCCTGACCCAGTAAGTTTGATTTTCGATACGACTACTGAAGAAGATGTAGCTTTTTGCCTCATGATGCACTCAGAGGAATTTTAAAATTAGGTGGGTTTTTTCTTTGATGAATTTGAGAATTTAGTGTGGAATTGTCTTCAATGTTACCAATTTTCTCATGCATGCATTTTCGGATGCTTGAAAATGACCATTTTCAGACGTATGAACCAAAAATTATACACTTAAAAAAATTAAAGTGCTAAATTTTAGAGTTTTATTATTAGCATCTAAAGATCCAAAATTCAGGGGTTACTATGACTTTTACTTGAGCTAAGAGTTTTTAAGGTCTTGTAATCTTGCAGAGAAAGACTTTTCATTATGGATTTGTTTGTGGTTTGAGTTATAGGAGAGTGAGTTTTTCATAGCCAAGTTTTGGTTCTCCTAAATCCTAATCACTGATTGGGAGCATGTATGTCAAGCATGCTCAACTTGTGTATTATGCTCTTGAAGACATTTCCTCTTAAAGTTTTTATGAAAACAGCAGCTAGTTGAATAGACAATGCGATAGACTTGGTGACGATTTGTCCTACTTGGATCTTTTCTCTCACAACATGACAATGAAGTTCATTATGCTTAGTACATACATTCATGTTACACATGGTTTATAGCAATATAAAGAGATTTTTGATTGCCACATAATAATTTGACATGTTCAAGGAGACTTGCAAGTTACTGAACAAAAATTTAAGTAAAGTGAATTCATAGGTTGTAGCAGTCATAGAGCTATACTCTACTTATGAAGATGATCAAGGAGAAGACATTTGTTTCTTTGTCCTCCAAGAGATTAAGGAGTCTCCATGGAACACACAATAACCTCAAGTTGACCTTCTTGTCATGGAGCAGTTAGCCCAATTTGCATCATAATAAGCCTTCAGTATTAGGGAGCTATTGGAGGAGAAAAACAACCCGGGACTTGGACATCCTTTCAAATATCTCACAATGCGGAGAGTGGCATCCCAATGAGGTTTTCTTGGAGCATGCATAAATTGACTTAGAATGTTCACAAAATAAGTGATATCATGTCTAGTAATTGTAAGATAAATTAATCATCCTATCGATCTTCTATAACGAGAAGGATTAAGCAAGATATCACCTTGATTATTTGTAAGCTTCAATTTTGGTTCCATAGAAAAATCCACTGGTTGCATGCCAAGAAATCCAACATCTCCTTAAATTTCTAAAGTATATTTTCATTGTGATATAACAATACCAGTTTTGGACCTTGCCACTTCCAAGTTGAGAAAATGCTTTAGATAGCCAAGATCTTTAATATGGAACTGCCGATGGAGGAGAAGCTTGAGATCTTAAATAGCCTTTCCATCATTTCCTGTAATGATCATATCATCCACGCAAATGAGAACCAATGTTAGAGAAGAATCTTTTACTCGAACAAACAATGATTGATCCAAAAGGTATTAAGTAAGCCAGTCTTCATGATGGCCTCTGAAAACTTTGAAAACCAATTTTTGGGTGCTTGATTAAGCCCATTGAGTGACTTGTGTAATTTCCATACAAGATTCTCCCCCTGTCGACAAAGACCTGGTGGTGGAGTCATACACACCTCTTCATCCAAGTCGCCATAGAGAAAGGCATTATGAGCATCTATATCAAATGATGGCCAATTACGAATAGCAACTATGGTAAGGAGACATCGCACAGTGGTTAGCTTGGCAACGAGGGAATTTTTTTATGATAATCCAAACCCTTTTATTTTAGTAAAGCCCTTGGCTACAAAATAAGCATTATAATGTTCTACTACTCTATTTGAATTATACTCGATTCGATATACCCATTTTCTTGCTATGGATCACTGCCTAGGGGGACGAGGAACTAGTTACCATGTTTGTTAGTTGGCAAGAGCATTTAACTCATATGTCATGACCTCACCCCACTTTAGGTCCTGAATTGCCTGTGTATATGTGGTAGGTTCTAAAGTACTAGAAATGGTGTTAGCACAAAGTTTATGGGAAGGAAATAGTGAATTACAAGATAGAAAGTTGGCTAAGGGATATTAAGTACTTGATTGTGAAGAAGGTGACATGCATGGAGTTGTTGTTGAAGATAATGCACTTGCCTAACCACAATGAAGGTAGCAGATTGAGGATCACAGATGGTTGTCGTAGACAATCACTACGATGAAGAACAAGAGACGTAGTAGGTGAATTTGAGGGAGATAGAGAGAGAATAGGGGACAAAGGTGTAGTAGTTAATGGTAAAGCAGAGGATAAATCATTAGATGGTAATGACTAGTTAATAGTTGAGCGGTCAGGTGCTGAAGGAGTGGAAGTTGGTGGAGGCAAAAGAGGTGATGAATTTGATTCAGAATTACATAGTGGTATAGAAGGAAAATTAAGATTCTCCTGTTGTGTTTCTAGATTATGAGTGGAAAATAGGAAAACATTCTCATGAAATGTTATATTACGGCTTGAGAAAAATTTGTAAGCGGCAATATCATAAACACGGTAAGCTTTTTTGTCCGGGAGGATAGCTAATGAAATAACATCGTCGAGCGTGAGGTGAAAATTTGGTCAAGGGCTGAAGATTTGTTGCATAACAAAGACAACCAAATACCTTAAAATGTGTGTAAATGGGTGGTTTGTTATATAGAAGTTTATATGGAGTTTTTGTTGGTTGTCGCGACGCGTGCGCGGCGGAAACGTGTGGCCCGGAGCCATTTAAAAATTAAATTTTTAATAAATATCAAAAATTTTAATAAAACAAAATTTACGCAACGCCACGATTACTAAATAAAAAAATTTATTGAAAATTCTTTTTCAATAAGTCAGGATCCATTATATATTTATACATTAAATCTACAACATACAAGGTTATGAATTATATACCACTTGTAGTCTATATCAAGTGTCCTTGCAAAATCGATCGATCCTCCGTCCCATGAAATCGTTCCAACGATCAATAAACTCTGAGATCCACACCAAGATCTTCCAGGTCAATCATCAACACACTATGACATGTGTGGGCGCGTAGAATATTACAATGCACTTTTTCTATCTCTAGATGTACTCAACACATGAGATCTAGAGATTTACTGAGAAGGACTTTGTAAGATGATTTTCTAAAAGAATGGGATGATTATTCTTTCAGAGTTTTGATTGACTATTAATAATAGAGAAAAATCACTTTGACACCAACTGTGTTCTCAATTCGATTTTTTTTATGAATTGATTCATCAATTGAGCTCATTAGAATCATATCTGAATTGTGCACCACTACAATGCCACATGACACTGTAGTGTGTCGTGAGGCAGCACAGTGCCTCACGGCACCACTGTAGTGCAGTGTGGCACTACAATGTTGAACCCCCATTACTGTAGTGCCACGTGGTACTACATTAATCCATGTCAATCTATGCTGATTGACATGTGGTAGTTACTAAGAATTAAATATTTATTTTAATTAGATAAATATCTAGATATCAGTTAATTCAAACTTAACATATCTGATTATCTCTATCAACTAACTTATCTGTCATTTCACAAATTAGATATTCTGTCTCATTTATTGATAATTAAAAAAAATAATCAATAATTATATATATATATATAATTTTATTAATTAATTCTTTAATTAATTCTTAATTAATTAATCACACATAATTATCTCATAATTATGTACTTGTCTCAGAATAAAAATTCAATTTACAGGTCAGTCTTTTTCTCATATCCTTAAATATTCAGACCCTAGACTGCGTAGTACAGAGGTGATATGGGGACCATGTACCTATAATCCTAAACTCTAATAAATAAGATTATTAATTAAACTTTTTAATTAAAATAATCTTATTTATTAATTTTATTATCTCTCCACTATAAATATGGAATTGAACTCTTAGTGATTATATACTGTATTTATTGAGTATTCTCATGTAGTCCATTGATATAATTATTTCATGTAGTTGTGTCCTCTAATTATTGGTTCGTAAATTAGAGCTAGTCAAAATTGCCGTTTTACCCGTCTAAATGCCTCTTGATCCTTAAGTACCATTAATCCACTAGTGAATAACTATTTTTTAATCTTATTATAAATTTGATCTCAATAACCACTCAGTTCCAGAATTAACACTTAAGAGAACCAATATACGATTCGTTAAAAAAGCTTGGATTTTAAATCTTGCAAGATCATGTTCCCAGCACCTACATCACTGAATCTCCAAAAGAAATGTCAGTAGCCTATATTACAAAGAAACCATAACGAGTGATTCAAAAGATCCAGTAGACATGCCTAGTAGTTCATAACAACTCAGGATTCAGATTGATCTACTTATGATCATCAAATTGATGTCTATTAATCTTTATGATAAACGGCTCGTTGATAAATATATTAATTCACACTAGCCCAGTCATATATAATATCATTATATAAAGTACTTTCACTAAGATGTGTATACACATCAACGATCCAGATCTAGATTACACGCATTCATTAGTGAACCGTACTAGCAACCATTCATTAAAGATTTCATAATATAACATGTTGCTAACAGTTTTATTTATCATCTATGATCCTAATCCTCTCCTACCAATACAAGACCATAGTCTCATTAATGAATATGGAATTTTTAGATATTTATATAAATTATTCAACAATAATTTAAAAGAACAATTCTAAGAAAAATGTAATTCCATTAAATTTTATATTAAAATATGTTTTGAGGGCATTACCCGTAAAAGTTTTATGATGCACTACCGGTGTAGGAACACGATTGATAAGGTAAGTGGCAGTGAGTAGTCTTTCTCCCTAAAATTCTAAAGGAAGGTTGGCTTGAAATAATAAAGCGCGACTAACATTTAGCATGTGATGAAGTTTATGTTCGGTGACACCATTTTATTGAGGTGTAAAAGGATAAGACCACCTCTATCAACATATGAGTGTCACTTGTTATTGAAGAGGCTATATGACCACCTCTATCAACAGTTCAGTTAAATGATTTGGATTCTTGTACAGTCGATGATGAACGAAAAGGCTTGTAAATACCTATATAGTTAGCACAAGGAGAATTTTTACCATTTCAGATAAAGGCCTTTATTTGAGATAACTCCTAAAGGGTGAATTGCAATGGCTGACCAGATGTTTTCTTGGCTGAGAAGTGAGAAGATTGATTGCTTGTTTGAATTGCAACAATTTTTTGTTTCGATTTGGAGGTTGAACATCTTTACCATGAAACTTGTGACGTTGCGTATCAAATAATAGCACATTTCAATGGTATGAGTGATTCCATCCTAGTAAGTACACAAGAGTTGTGTCCTAGACCATTGTGTTTTTAACGAAGATGTCATCTGACAAGAGCTTTCCTGGCGTTGAGTATCAAAATTGGGTTACATCATATCATGAATTTCGTATGTCCCCTTATATTCAACTAGTCCTCTTTGCTTTTCTTCTTCGCAGAGAAGCGAATAAGCTTTCTTGACAATTGGTAAAGGCTGCATCAACATGATTTGTCCTCTCAGGACATAATAAAACTTTTTTTTCATTTTCATTCAAATGCTTTAGTCGTTCACAAGAATTAGGAATGGATGGATTACAGATCTTTAATTCATTCCGCTATGTCTTCATTTTAGTATAGTAAGTGAAGATGGAGTCTTATTTTTATGTTGACTCAATAATGAATTTTTAAATTTGATAGATATGAAAAAATCAACTTGTGAGAAGCGTTCCTGTAGATGTGACTAGATTTCATAGGGAGTCTCTATATAGAGAACACTATAAGAAAGATTTAGACTCAATGAATTA
Organism: Datisca glomerata; assembly: GCA_003255025.1. Classification (NCBI taxonomy): domain Eukaryota; kingdom Viridiplantae; phylum Streptophyta; class Magnoliopsida; order Cucurbitales; family Datiscaceae; genus Datisca; species Datisca glomerata. The sequence continues at coordinate 157,789 of QANY01002498.1, forward strand.
AAGCTCCAAGAGAGAACCATATCATTGTAATGTTGCCATGCTTGATGATTAGCATCAGTCTCACTAGGTGTAGGAATAGTTCCTTTGATGAATCCCGATTTTTTTAGCACTAAGACTCACCAACATCGATCGTCTCCACATGGCGTAATTGGTTCCATATAAGACCTTTGAAACAAGAGTCATCCCTCGATGGTCAAAGGCATGAATAAAGAGAGATAGGTCTCTACTTGGGTTTCCTTGACTAGTACCAAAAATTTTGTTGGTGTGGTCACTCATGAGATTAGTTTTCTCATAAAAAAAATATCGCAGAAGCTTTTATAGAGATGCTAGGATCGATGCTCTGATATCATGAAAATTATAAAGAAACTTAGAGAAAGCTCTCTATATTTTTTTATATCAAACAAAATAATGTTACAAGAGTATATAAAGAATGGATTTGGCTTGTCTGCAGTTGGGTGTCAACTACAGACAATGAAGTTTGACAAATCTGGACTGTCCGATCTGATATGGATGGTCTAGATCAGATGAACCTTTACTTAGAGGAAAAGTAAAAAATAAAAATATTTTTTTAAATTTTTTAACATTTGATCTCAGTCGTCCAGATCTTTCTGGAGGGCCAAGATCCAACTTCCCATCTACAGTTGGTTTCCAACTACAGAGGATCCCCATCCATAAAGAATTGCATGAGCTACAAATCCAAAATTCAAGGAACTAGTATAGGAAACAAACTAACCAACTCCTATATCAGTGGGATTATAAACTGAAAGATATATGAAGATAATTAAGTATATCTTCAATTACATGATTTAGGCTAAATCAAATCTTAACATTTATCATCGCATTTAATAGCTTTTGTGAATAAATACATGATACTATATATAATTAAGTGAGTCATGTTGTGGAACTGTGGGTGGTACCATGTCAGGATTATTTTTGTCGGTCACATGTGTCCCTCAAATTTGGGCCATGAAAACGAATATGGATGAATCTCCCAGCTGATTTCTTGAACAAACTAAAATAAGTTTTCAGTCAGAAACTTCTTAAAGAAGAGTTATGTTTAATGTAACTTCTCCCTGTTTTTGAACGTGGAAACATGAGTCCTTTTTTGAACTTCTCCAGGTGATGGAAAGAACATTTGACTGCCCAAAAATTTAATTCTTTAGATATAGTTCTAGTACCGTAACATATATGTTTTTTCCTTGCAATGAAAATTGCTTTAAGTTCTTTACTATGTTGGCTGCTCTGTTATTTAAACAAATTGACTGTAGGTTTGGTGATTCTGCCATGACATAATTTCGCCACTGACTAATGAAAATAAGTTACTCTTATTATTTGATTTGAGGGATTATAGTATGTCGATGTATAAAATATTTATTGGAGTAATTATATTACCTTTTCTTGGGTTGTTTTTAACATCTTCCACCTAGAGTATACAATTGCCTCTGGTTAAGTACGAGGATCTTGAACAAGGTCGGAGTGCAAATGAAATGAGTTTGATGTTAAATTAAAGTCAGAGTTATGACATAATTAAAGACGAAACCCTCATATGGCCCTAGAATTTAACTGATTTGAAATGAATGAAATCAAATTTCGTTGTTCAGGCCAGTATTTGAGCCAATATTTTATTTTTTGTCAAACCACATAATTGACATTGATGGGGCACTCTGCATACATTTAAGGTCCTTGTCACGTAAATCAGGTATCGTGCTTATAAACTAGGTACACTACACATTTCAATGCATTGGGGTAGCTTAAATGTATTTGGGTATAATCTCACAAGATTGACGTACATGTAACCTAATAAACCAGTTACTACGAATGTAAACATGGTACACTTAACCTTTTAACGCACATAAATGAGATACTCTCCACATAAATGACGTATATCGCACAACGAAGCACGAAAAACCATGACGGCGAAAAGCTCAAGACCACCCTCTTCCTCAATCTCCACAAAATCGTGTAACCCACAAGCCAGTACCAACGTGGAGCTCGTACTGACCTCAACCACAGAGGAGATTGATCTCTTAGGAACGAGTAGCTAGTAATAAATTAGTCTGCTCGTACTGACCCCAACCCACAAGTCAGTACCAAGCCCTTTGCTTAAGCCAATCACATCAACAAATTAGTGAGGAAGATAACCTAAAATGGGTTGCGAGTCAATGTCAGAAAAACACAGGCTTCAAGGGAAAAGAGAGAGAAAGAGAAGCGCGTTCTACAGGAAAATTTGGCATTAAATTTAGTATAATCACGTACTTTGTGGTATATTAAAGGTTTTGAGTTTTTTAGTCTCTAAAATCTAACCTGAGATATCTGAATCATTTTTTAAACTATGTTCATGAAAGCTTTATGCTTCTAATTGTTCAATGTCTAACAATATAATGAGGAAATTGAATTCGTTGATCAATATATACTGAGGGTGGGAGATTCGCAAAGGAAAGTATGGGGATATAAAAAGAACAAAAAAAATCAATCAATATTGCAAACTGTAGCGATAGCGATTAGAATGGAAAATGGAAAGGGAGTGGTCGTATCAAGTCAAAGAGTGGTTGATAATTCCAATGACAATTCTACTTCATCACCCGCAACAACCTCGATCAACCTGACTTCACTTGTCCCTCCCAAGGTCAGGATGATTATTTTGGTGTCGTGGAAAGAAAGATGTTGAATCCACTTGGAAGGCTTAGTGTACGGGGAATAACTCGTGGATGTAGAATTAACCGTAAATTATCCTTACATGGAAAGACAGATAATCTTAGTGTTGTTTTTATTAAGTTCTCAGCCTTTAATTGTAGGCTTTTTGCCTTTTCAACCAACTCCCCACTAAATGGAGGAAAACTAAGAAATTAAGGAGATAGTGGGGGATATGGCTAATATTAATGTAGCGGAATTCTAAAGAAAACCTAATAATATAAAATAATGTTGAATTACGCAAGATTACCAGTAATTCAATTTTCTAAAATCTGTTGAATTTTGAGATTATCAGAATTTAGGTAACAATTTTGATAAATCACGAAATACCAAAAATTAGAATTATAGAGAAAACGTCTACAACAATATCATCCCCAAAACTGCCGAAAACCCCTAAACAAAATGTTTTAAATTGTCTTAGAAAACCCTAAACATAAAAGAAATGAAAATTACAAAAATATCTAATACTTGCGAAAACAGTTTCTGGGTCTCCGAAAGTGTCTAAAATGACATTTTTTGGGCTTGAAACCAGGCTATAATAGGTAAAACTGATTACACATGTAGATCTCTGAACAATCTTCAATTTGATATCTTACGGGCTCCGTGAGTCAACCCGAATCAGAAACTCCAACGCTACATCGTCTGCACCAAATAGCCATTTTGAGTTGGTCAATAATAATTCTCTTTCGTTTATTTATCATGCGATTGATATGTTCTTCATCTTTATCTATTCATGGAAAGGAAGGCAATCAAAAAGAGGTGGGCAATTATGTCCAACAAGGAAACTAAATACCAAATGAATTGATAGCAGAACATATTTATAACAATTTGTAACCAGAATTGCTACTCTGCAGACCTTAGGAGAAGAATATAACCCTACAAAATATAAGGCTATTGGCCCATTGCTTAGTGGTATCAACACGGTTTGGATTAGATTGACTGTCAACTGCTCTATGGATTTGGTCTTCAAGTTATCCAACATAGGAGTATTATAGAACCTTTTTACTAGAATGTTTACACTGTCACATGCCATAAGTGAAACCAAACAAAATGAAGAACTCTGAGGGAGTTTAACATCAATCCAGTAGCTATATTGCTATACAACTTATCAACACATTAGAAATAAGTGCTCATTTAGGTCATTATTCTTCAAGTATAAAAATCAGTATGTGATATCTAGTTCACAAGAAGATTTCACTTTGATAATAAGAAGCCTATAATGATTAAATTAAAATAAATATTAAGATTAAATTATAACAAATATTTAAAAAAATATATATCAACTATTAGGAGTTTTAAAACCTAAACCATAAAAGGATACCGGAAATGAAATAAAATAAATAAGGGTAACCCCAAAATCAATTTTTATGGTTTCCCTTCATCTGCCAAAGCTGAGAATAATAAATATGAAGCAAAGTGAGTCTGAAAAGCTGCAAAAAAAAAGTATAATACTCATACATGTTCTATTGTTGGATGTGAAAGATACGATAGGGCACAACAACTCTAAGTATGAAATCATTGCTCCCCACATACCCAACCGGGCAGTTTGAGTTACAAGTAATCTTCTGTACTGAAAACTAAGAAAGTGAGAAGTTAGTAATAGATTGTAATTCAGTTCAATATATCATATAGACTCCTGAAAAAAAGAAGATATTTTACACATAAAATAGATATCAGAAATAGCTCTTCCACTCGATAATCTAATTTCATTAATGACAAATGATCACTAGGGCATATGAATCAGATATAGCCACCAAAACTATAATTTTGGTTCCAAAATAACATTGGACACTTGATAATATATCCCCTGCATCATTAGAAAAATAAAACTACTCAATTCTGCTTCCAAAATAACATTGGTGGACATTTGATGATAAAGTGAATATGCTTAGTTCTAAAATTAGGCTGCAAATTTTATGATGAGGTCCTTGATGGAAAACGAATATGCTGAATAATCACTATATATAATTTGATGTAATTACTTCTACAACTGGATCAATTGAGGCTCATTTCAAATCCTGAGATACAAATTCAGTTACTTATGAAAACTCCACATGCAAAACTTAGACAAATATGAGTAATAAGTATTCATAAATATTAGCAATTAATCCATTTTAATAATGTGAGTTGTTATTCCCAAAACTTGAGTACAAATATAAAAGTGACAATCAAATTGAGTGTGTGTGTGTTATTGTTTTAACTCGTGGCAAGAAAGAAAATTTTTAATACAACATAAGTTCCAAAACAATTAACATAAGTGCTCTTTTGTGTAGTTCTGCACAAATAATATCACTTTAGAGCGGCTAATTTTTGTAACTGCAATCATACCAGCAAAATAAAAACAAAATTATAAAGTGAAATAATTTGGCTTTCCTTTCTGTTTTTATCTATGTATAAGCGTAAATACATAGAGATAGGGAAAATGAGAGAAAGTAGCTTCTTCCACTTTCCAGTGACTTTAAAACTAATGCTATCAGAGTCATCAAACTTTTCAAGAGTCAATCTAAAAAAGGATATACGTAAGTATGAATCTGAAAAAAGAACATCCACTCAACTCAGACGATTGGAGTAGAAGAACAAATCATTTTTTTTGTTAGTGAGTAGAAGAATAGACCTAAAATGGGAAAAAAACAAGACGTTATGGAGAGCATCACACTGACTTGCATCTTCTTCCTCCTCGTCATACTTAAATTTGCAGGTAAAATATAGCATTATTTATCATTTTGCTTGGTAAACCGGAGAATAGAATTGATTAAAGAAACTAATCACAAGCAATTCCTACTCCTTATAGAAAATAAATCAGATACACAAAAAGAACAACTCTGAGAACATGCAGCAATGGATAACAAATGGATTTATATAGTGTCATTTTACAAGAATAGTTAGCCAACAACCTTGGTAGTTTGTACTCAAATGGATCCTTGCAATATTCCATTCAACAACTCAATGACACTACAACAAAAAACGGCTATGATAGCGGCAAAAAAAGGGCTATCATAGGATTTTTATAGTTTTTTTCTTAACACTATGAAAACTTCGATCCTACGATAGCGTTTTTTAAATGCTATCATAACCACCTTTAATAGAATTTAAAATATACTATTGTAACTTTTCGATAGCATTTTTTAAACATTATAGAAATGTTTCCATAGCGTTTCACGTTATTATAAGTGTATTAACAATGGTAGACTTTCTAATAGCGTTTATAAAACACTATTGTAACCTTTCTATAGCATTTTTTAAATGCTAAATAAAGGTTACCAAGCGTAATTGGACACTTTCTATAGCGTTTAAAAAATGCTATAGTAAGGTTACAATAGCGTGTTTTAAACGCTGTAGAAAGTATGTCATTGCGCTTGGTACGCTTATAACAACGTTTAAAAAACATTATTGTAACCTTTCTATAGCGTTTTTTAAATGCTATAGAAAGCTTACCAAGCGCAATGGGGCACTTTCTATAGCATTTAAAAAACGCTATAGAAATGTTACAATAGTAATTTTTAAACGCTATGAAACGTGTATGATAACTTTTTTTAAAGCTATTAAAAACTTTCTATAGCGTTTAAAAATGCTATTGTATGTCAAATCATATCATAAGTACATTTGTCTATTGTGCTTGTTTACGCTATTATATTCTCTTATAGGGTTTTAAGTATTGTAAATAATTCACGCTAATGTATCAAACATATAATATAAAGATCATCCATTAATTCACTAATTTAAATTATTTAATTAAAGAAATTTTAATAAATATCCATATCAAATACAATATCAAATGTCCAAAAAAACCCTACAAAAGCATTCCAAAGTGTTCATATCACATATTACAAATATTTAGAGTTGTACTAAATATCACTAATACAAACCAAAGTTTTCATCAAAGAACTTCCATGACTTCCTATTGGAATCATATTTCCCATCACTATGTGGAACCACGAATTACCTGAATTACTATGTGTTTGTTGTGTTTTCGGTGGACCTGTATGAAAAAAATAATTGTTATAGTTCAATATCCACTTATAAACATGTATATGATCTCTATAAATAGTTTTCCAATATTCAGACATGTTGATCTATAAGATTATAATCTAGATTGTAAATCCTTATTTCTTGAAATACATACTTTTCATGCATCTATGTTTAATCCTTGAAAATGCATGTATAATAGCAAGTTAGAAAAACATAAGAAAATCTAACACAAATGCAAGAATAAAAATGTAAATCCAACATTTCAATCCACCCTTCAAATTTCAAACTTCTATTATAGGACAAAATAGACAAAATAAACTACACCCAATATCAGTGATCATATTTTAGAACAAAGAACACTACACCCAAAATCTGCCAAACCAACCGATACATTCAAAATTTAAACATATATTTAAATCATCCACGCTACCTTGAGGACATAAATTAAGGTTTAAAATAAAGGGAGAGAGAATAAGTCAAAAGTGAAGTTAAGACACCTAATTTGGTTTGTCCTGTATATGAAATTATTATGAGCTTCACGACGCATTTCATTCCCTACTGTTCTTTGCTCTGTCATTGTGACTAATGCGGACAACAACAATGAAGTAAGTCTTTTTTACTCTCTCTTAGGGGGTTGGTACTCTCTGCAACTAAAACAATCAATCTCTATTTTCTACATGTATGGTTTCTTCCTTGTGTTGTTTTCCAGCAACTTTTATTCTTCTTGTTTGTTCAAATTATATGCACATGAATATACTTTTAGCTCAATTTCATGCCATGCACTTCTCTTGATACCTCATTATTTTTGTCACAACAGTTTAGACGTATTTCACCTATTTAAATTCAATAAACATTTAGTTTAACTCTAGTTAAACAATTTAGGCATTTTCCAAACTTAATTAGTTTACTTTAGCATTGTCATCATTTCTATAGATGCAAAAAATTACGGTCTAAGGTTGCCACGCATCACATGCGTTTGTGACCCATGTATAAAACATTTACTACTATATTTTAACCATCAGGAATATGTGTTTTCATCACCAACTGGACATTTTTTTTCTTTTTGTAGTACGTCCAACAAGATTTTCATATGCTATAAAATCATTGATGGACCACATCAAAATAGCTCTCAAATAAAAAAAAATATTTACTGAAAGCATCAAAAGTGTGCACCCCATTATTCCATAAATCTTGAAGATCTTCTACTAGAGGTTGTAAATGCACATCGATATCATTCCCTGATTGTTTCGAGCTAGATATTAACAACGTCAATAAGATTCATGCATAACCATGGTGGTAAGTTATAGGTCACAAGCATAATTGGCCAACAACTATATATACTACTCAAGCTACGAAAGAGACTAAAACTGTCTGCGAAAAATCATAACCTAAGATTACGCGGATTAGATGAAAAAGAAGGCCATTTTCGATTCACCAACTCCAACGCCACAGAATCTACATGGTGACATATCTTCTCATCATTACTCTTATTGTTTTGATGCCACCTTAAAGCTTCAGCAACTTTTACAGACTTAAACATCCTCCTAAACCTTAAAATTATTAGAAAGTACCACAAAACTTTAACAGATACACCTTTTTATCTTATTTTAACGTTCATCAACTTTTCACCTTGAAGAGCCACATCTTGGACATTTCTCCAAATGTTCTCTCTCTTTTCTAAACAAGCAGCGATCATTCACACAAGCATGAATTTTTTTGTACCCTAAATAAAACTCATTGAGAAGCTTTCTTACTAAATACATAGATCTTGGAATCATATTCTCATCTGGCAATATATCATGTAAAATTTCTAAAAGTTTAGTAAGGCTTTTTTCAGACCAACCACTCTTGGTTTTAACTCTATACAAAACTACAATGGCTGATAACTTTGTGTATTTGGTATAACCTGGATACAAAATAGTTTCAACATCTTGTAACTTATCCATGAAATCCTCATCTCTCCTTTCAAAATCCCTAGAATGTTCGTCTTCAAATTCATAAGTTGATTCATACATGTGTGTGTATGATTTGTTTACTTCATCCATTTTATCTTCTTTAAGTATTTGTTCTCCATGGTGATACCAACTTTTCTAGGTTAGATCCATTCATTTTATGACTAAATGCTCAAAAACCATGTCAACACATTGATGACACATATTTCGACATTCTTTGCAAGGGCATAAAATTTTCTCTACATAATTTTCATTTCTTTCGGCTATCTTGACAAAATTCCATGCTCCTTCCTTATACTCTTTTGTAACTCTATCAATTAAAATATCAACTACTAAGATATTTGTTAATGATTATATTTTACATTTATCTTACATAAAGTAACCAATCTTTTTACCTGTTGAAACACACCCAATCTTTATCTATTCCGATAAGTTAACTACTGAAATGTAGAGATAATTATCCTTTTTTATTTTTCTTTCAAACTATCAAAAGAAAAAGAAAAAAAATACATGATCACATCCGACTAAAGGATAAGTACAACTATTGGCTAAATGAGCATTAAAGTTTCATGTCGAGCTTTTTCATTAGCAAAGTAATATAGAAATTCACTCATACAAATCTACCAATCAATCAAACTAATAACATAAGAAAATAAAATCTAGCAAAATACATTTATAGTATCTACACTCCTTGCCATGCAAGTCCTTTGCAGCAAGCTCTTGAGAGGGTCTTTATTGTTTTTAATCCTACACACATTTTATTAAACTACAATTAGGCCAAACTAAAACAATAAGCTAATTCATCATTAAACTACCAAACGTCATAGTCTTTTGGAGAAAGATCCAAATTCATCTTTTGGAGAAAGATATATCTATAATACTACAATTTCACTCTATAATAGTACAATTTCACTCTATCTTTTGGAGAAAGCAACCATACAGATGGACAATGATTTAAAGATCATCAATATCATTTCTAATACTTCACATACAGTTAAAACAATCACCCTCTTGTCTCTAACTTAACTTCTTTATATGGTTTAAAATGGAATCATAATGTGATAAATCAATTTTCCCTCCATGGATTTCAAACAAAATCCTACATATTTCTCTTGCAAGAGTAATAAAAGTTGATTCTCTTGCTTGGTCCTTCAATAAAAATGGGAAATTTTTGGTAAAATCTGCTTATCACATTTTGGTTGAGGAGAAATTTTTAAGTGTGGTGCAAACTCTTCCTCTTCTTTTGTTGTTAAATCTATCTTTTGGAAACCTTTATGTAAATTAGAAATTCTAGCTAAGGTGAAATTTTTCACCTAACCAAGTCAAATATGCATTACAGGGAACTTACTTCTGATGCAGGTTGCCCTATCTTTATTAGAGAGGAGGAAACAACTAGTCATTTTACTTTTTGGGTGTAAAAGTACATGAATGACTTGGTACTACTTTGAGTCCTCTTGTTCAAGATAGTCTTAATACCACTTGGAGTCCTTCTAAGATGAATGTTATTAAGATAAATTTGGATGCTTCCATTTCAAGCTTCCAAAATATTTGCTCTGTTGGTATGATAGTTAGGGACTTTTAGGAGAATCTATCAAGTTTTGTGGGAAAAGAGTGGTTGTTGATACTGTTGATCATGCAGAGTTGTTAGCTGTATATGAAGACCTCTTAATGGAAAAGAGACATTGATGGTTAAAGATAGTTTTAGAGACTAACTCAAAGATAAGTTTGGACCTAGTAATGAGATTCACTACAAGAAAAATGAGTTTCTTCGACGATTTTTATATTCTATGCCGGCGGTCTTGAACTGCTGGTAAACCTATTCTGACTGTTCATAAACCGCCACCACAACACTCATCAAAACTAACTATAGCGGTGGTTTCTTCAACCACCGGAAGATCGTCATTATATACTCATCTTGAACTGCGGTTAAACAACCGTCGGTATAGCTCTACTTTAAAAGTTTTAGTTTAGAAAAAAAATAGCGACGGTTTTAGAACCACCACCATAGTGGTTGCATATATATATATATATATTGAAGCATTCATTAAAAGTCGAGTGTTGCATCGTTGTCATTTTCCTTGTTAGATTTCCCCAAGTCTTCTTAACACTCTCAGCTACAAATATTTTTATAATTGTCTATATGTTTTTTCTTTACTTCCCTTACTAGTCCTTAGACACCCATGTGAGATTTCAAAAACAAAAAAGAAATGGAATAGAGATGCTTAAACTAATTTGGCTGCACAAATTCAAACCTAAAACAAGTTTCCTTCCAAAATAAATGTAACAAGTATAAATGCAACAATAACAAGAATAATTGTACTTCCACTGTGTTAACAACAAGATCAATGGAAACATCTAGTAGAAGTGAGATATCCCCTATCAATAAATCTAACTATATACTATAGCCTACCAAAATGTTTCACCTGCAGCAAGAAAAAGAGTAGCAGTAGCTATGAACTACAATAGAGATATAAAAGTAAAACAATATGGTCCCATGTGTATAGTCATATTAGTCAATTTCATGTTGTCCTCACATATGTAGTATTAAGAAAATAAGATTTTAGAATTTCTCTAGTGATATTTTTGTTTCGAGTTAAATTGGCATATGGTCTCCCACAATCATTAAAACAAAATAAAAATATATTTAGTGGTTTTTCTAGAATTTGCTAACAAACTAAAAACTTGAATGATGGATTTTATCTAAGCATAATGCTTATGCTAAAACATATAAAATTCAACATGTAGCACAAGATAACTTTTAGAGTTGTTGCATGATAAATATAACATTATTAATCTTAAACGTCATACTCAACTTCACAGTCAACATGAGACTTAATTTATGAACTTAACATGCTCTAATATATTAACAACCCAACACATAAATTTATCAATAAACAAATGTAACTTATAAATGTCCATCACAAAAATATTTCTGAACTTATTATTTGATGCAAAGCTTCAAAAAACATACCTTTATATGGTCAAGTTCATCTCATTATAATTTTACTAGAAGAACTCCCAAGATCAATTTAGATAGTTTATAAAGAAGCATATGTCAAATCACTATTAATCATGCATACATGAACAAAAACATGAGAATTCTACAAAGTCGCATAGTGTATAAGAATTAGAACTACCATTAAGGTTTCCTATTTCAAATATTAAAGGAGAAAATTTTATTTGTCAGAAATAGTAAAATGAAAAAAAAAGTAAAAGACTTACCATCATAGTGTATAACAATTAGGATTGGCTTTATTATTAATAAATCAAAATTGACAAACAAAACCCACATGCTTTCAGCAAACAAACAGAAAAATCTCCATCGTTATACACAAGCAGTAGTGTGACCAATTGTTGCATGATATATTATGGTGACATCACTCAGCAAAACTTTGCTTGTGAGATTTTCTAAACCAATTCATAAAATTTACATCTAATACTAGGGGTTCATCATTAAAAATAAAACTATAGTGAGGGAAGTATATATGGAAGTTAAAACCAAAAGAAACTAAGATTTCTGTGGTTTTTAAAATCAAGCAAGATGCCAGTAAGCATCTCATGGCCTTCCCTAAGTGTCAACATCTCATTTCACCTATTAACAGAAATTCGCTTCAAATCCTATCATATCTGATTGTGGTAATCTTTGTCCTATGCAAAAGACAAATGTTGCTGAAAAACACAATGCTAGTTTCTCTATTCTGGATACATGGTCATGATTCTAACCCTTATTTTAGCACTACTGTAATATCTCAATACTCCATCAATCAAACACATCATACATAACAATTGTAAAGTTACCTAACAATCGTTGCCTTTCTACATCAGATTTTATATATGGTTAAGGATATGCTACCTATCATATTTCAGACATAGAAAACTTATCAAGAAAACTCAGAAATTAAACATAACACTACCAAGGCATACAAAACCAAAAACTAATTAGCTACATGAATTAAGTGTACCATCAGTTATGCCTTGCTTCATTTGTGTTTGTGAGATATTGCATTAGATACTTACTAAGTAATAAGCATCCTAACGCAAAGAAACATCCAACAACTTCTAATACTGATTCATCTAAAAATCCTCTCAATCCCCCACTTTTGAACTTAGCCTACTAGAAAAATCATGATATAAACTAGATTACAAGTGCGAGAAGCTCGAATTTTAAAATATTCAATATTATAAAGAAATTATAGCAATCTCCATCAAAACACAATAAAAACCAATAGGAAATGGAGTTGTCATCTACAAGTATCTAGTAGATCCAATTATTGCCATGGGATATCGTCTGTCCTATTTCTTATTGCCTCCACTACTTCCGGTTACTTTTCTCTATTTTATCCTTACAAATGAAAATCACAATCAAACACACCAAATGCTCTAGATTTTCATCTTTCCAACAAAAAAATAGATGGAGGAAAGGATAATCATGAGCTTAACCAAAAGAGAGACCTTCTATCAATATTTCATTCTTTCTCAATCTGAACCTGATAGCCCCTCTATTCCTTTTTCTCTTTTTTTCAGTTCATAACAGATCTCAATAAAACAAACTAAATTGAAAAGCCCATCATATGAATTTAAAAACATAGCAGAGAATTTGGGATTTACCTAAAATGAAGAGAAGTTGGAAGCTACGGGAGAGAGCTCAAACAGGGAGCTGTGAGAAATCCATGACAGACATTTTAAACAGAGAGTTGTAAGAGAGGTAAACAAGAAAGATCTGAGAGAGAACTTAACCTAGCAAGGAAACGCTCTGTGAGCTTTGTTGCTGAGAGAGTTATCTGTGAGCTTCGTCGAAGAGTCTATGAGGATTGAATAGAGGTTCTGCGTGAGAGATATACCAGAGAAAGCTTCTCGAGAGAAAGATGAAAGAGTGAGCTAATTCCTAAGCCCTAAGATCATCGAGCTTCACTAAGAGAGAGCTTTGTCGCAGAGTCTATTGAGGTTTGAAGCTGAGAGAGAGGTTGAAAGAGAGAGAGAGAGAGAGAGAGAGAGAGGTGGGTTTAGGTGGGTTGTAATTTGTGTCCCCGCGCCCAGCTTCCCCGAAAATTAGAACCTCTCTCTTAGCATTTTGATATAAAACGCGATCGTTCTGTGCAATAAAAGCACACATTTGTTGTAGTGTGACAACATTGCAAAATTATAGATATTATAGAGTTTTTTAAACTATTTTGTTTAAATGACCATCTTTAAAGATGTTTTCTCCTCATTTTTTACTTAAAATCTTAAAAATAATCTCAAAAAGGAAATAACTTTACTAAAAAAGAACAATTTGAATTGCACATTATCCTAATCTCTCGAATCAAAAGTGGACACGAACATAAAAGTGTACTAAAACCCCTATAACTATTAACTCAAACTTTAAATAGAAACTATGTACAATAATAATTTTTCAAATCAAGTAAGCTCAAGGCATTTAATTAGATGAGGAAAGAATAATTTACTCACCTAGAGGTTTGGAGCTTTTTGGGGTAGTGTTGTGATTTTGAGTTAAATTCTAAATTTATCATTGGTGAATTTCATTAAGTTTGAGGAAACTCAATTTGAACCTAGACTCATGCTTGAAGCCTTTTAGAAACTAGGAATAGGTTAGGATAGGCTTCTCATACTTTCCTTTTGTAAGCTTCTTTAACCTGCAATACTCCTTCACATGAGATGATCAATTTAACAAAATAGCATAGGAGAACACCATGTGAAAGATAGACAAACCCAGAGGATGAGAAAAAATTATTATCTAGGATGATAAAAGCAGGGGAATTTCATTTCTCGAAATGAAATGGAAATAAAGAAAATAAAACTCAATAACAATAAACATTCTACAATGAAAAAAATACTATGTAAGAACTTAAAAGAATTATGTTCAATGACTCAAAATAATCTAATGTATAAAAATTTACATCCTAGCACCAGCCTCCTCTTAAACCCATTAACTTCACCAATCACATCTGGAAAAAAAACAAAAGGAAAGGAAAATCGAAACTCTAAACTTCAAATTGAAGAAAAATAGCTTCAACTGAAAGGAATCATATTAAAAGATTAAAAAGGAGGAAAAGAAAATGCATAGAAACCCAATCAGATATTTTAATACTCGAGCAGAGAATGAGAGCACCGCACAGGGAGAAAAGAACCACAATCCCCAAATCAACTTTGAAATCGTAAACCATTCGCACATTGCCATCTCCTTGTGTTCAGCTCTAAAGAGGTCGAAGTTAGCCCAACCCTAAGCTCGAGCATTGAAACTTGTAGAACAGAGAGAGTAGAATAGAGAGGCCTCCCAAAAGAGCAGAAGAGAGAAGTTTATTGAAATCTTGAGCTGCGATTGTGGTGAGACGAAAGGGCGTTGAGAGAGAGCTTCAAGAGAGAGAGAGAGCGCTGAGATATAAAGCTTCGAGAGAATTGTGAGAGTGATAAGTGAAAGAGATAGATGTTTAATATTTAATTAGACGGGTTTTGAAATTTTATCCCCGCGTCTCGAGAAATAATTGGGCCTTTGACAATGTTTTGTGCTAAAACGAGATTATACGAGGCAATAAAAACAAGTGAACATTTCTGAGTCATTTTGGACAGTGTTCTGCTTCTTCGTTCGTGGAATATTTATTGGAAACTTTTGGGATCGTCTTTTTTCATACTTCCTAGATGCTTGCAAGCGTTCTCGACTTTTTTGGTAGTGCATGCCACTTAGGCTTTTAAGTATTTGGGCTTGTCTGCTTTGCAACTCTTGAGCACATCTTGCTTTTTAATTTCACTTCATTCAACCCTTTGTAATTTTCAGAAGGCATTTAATGAATTTAATATCTTATACGTACCTTTACGTTATTTCATGATTGGAAATTTCCCAACACTTGTTATTCTTGCCTCACATTTGGTTGTTTCCCAACATTTAAAATGAGCCAAGAGCAAATGCGCTTTATGTGCTTCTCATTCTTTCATGGGCTTTTGTCTGGTTTTTGGTACACAGAGATAAATGGCATTTTGGCGCGCTGCATTTGGAAAGTGTAATGCTAGGGGTCCTTTTCCTTTGACTTTAAATTGGGGCGAGGCCCTTGATCTGCCTATGCATTTAGATCTACCTTCTTTAAAGCATTTTATGTGGAATTTCGTTCGTCCTTCTCATACATGGTCGTTTGGACTGGCTTAGCATTTCCAGAATTTCTTTATTTTTCTTTCTACCCATTGACTTCAAAAAATTGGGTTCGTGATTGAATACTCAGACTTGGTGGATTTTGGCTTTTTACGGTGAACCCTTCATTTCTTAAAAAGTAGGGGTGTTCAAAATCGAACCAAACCGAATAAAAAATAATCGGTTTAGTCGGTTCTTTATGTATGTTCGGTTCGATTTGGTTCGGAAAAATCATCGAATCGAAGTTTTCGGTTCAGTTCGGAATTCGGTGATTTTCGAACCGAACCGAACCAAACCAAAACTTTAAATTTATATGACTTTTTTTATATTTTTATATATAATTTTTTATAAAACCGAACCGAACCAAACCGAATCAAAACATTAATTTTATATTTATTTTTTCAATAATATCATTAAAAAATTATATAAAAAATTATTTTTAATTAATAATATCGAATAGAACCGAAGTGAACCGTGAACACCGTTATTAAAAAGTGAGATTTGTCTTCCGGGCGCCCTCTTTTAATGGCTTCGAGCTTTACAGCCTTCCCTCCATTTTCCATCGAGAAAAGTCGGGCTTATTATCCAGATTGTCCATTCTTGTGGACTTGGAAATTTTGTTTGTCTTCAATTGTCTTGAGGCGTTTTCTCTTTGTTAAACCTTACAGGAATGCTTCCATTTTCTCACATCTGAAAATTTCCATTAAAACTTTTTGTTGAGCTTCATCCCTTGCCTCATCCTTTTTCTTCGCAGAATATTTCTGCTTCACATGTTTTCTCCGTCCTTGCATTGAAAACTTGTAAGTTTATTTTCCTCTATTTTGAGCGCGTCATCCATTCTAATACAGAATATTTCCGCCGCCCCTGTGCTTTTTGTTTCCCTATGCTATAGCATTAGGGAACGTGAAAGGGTATTATTTCTGTTTTTTCTCTTCATATTTTTGTTTTTTGTTTTGCTTCATTTCTTGTGTTGGCTTATTCTGAAGCTTTTTTTCTCTTTGGCAATTCTTGCGTGTTTCTATCTTCATTGGGCATGATTCCTCTTAATTGTTTCGATTGTGGGAGTCTACTTACTTTTGAAACATTTTACTCATTGATGGATAATCCTTTCTCGTTGTATTGGATTCATTGTACAATATTTATTGCCCAATTAATCTTTGAGAATTAGAGCCCATTGTACTTCTCAATTCTAAGGATTTAGATTCATTGTAGAACTTGTCTATTTTACATTAGACTTGAGCTCATTATATAGCTTGTCTCGTTTACTTTAGACTTGGGCTTGGTGTAGAGCTTGCCCAGCTTACTTTAGAGAACCTTTGCTCATTATAGGAAAGTATTCCCAAGAACTTAAGTTCATTGTAGAACTATGACCCCCCATTTATTTTAGAGAATGCGTGGCCGTTGAACATCTTGTTCTCAAGAACTTAGATTTATTGTAGAACTAGGTCGCCATTTACTTCAGAGAACGCCAACCCCATTGTTGGATAATTCATTCTCAAATACGTAAGTTTATTGTGAACCATGACCCCCGTTTAGTTTAGAGAACATCAACCCATTATAGGACAACCAATTTCAAGGAGTTAAGTTTATTCTCAAACCGTGACGGCCCCCGTTTACTTTAGAGAACATCTAGCCATTGGGGGAAATTCTGTTCATAAAGATTTATGTCCATTGTAGAACCAGAACACCTATTTACTATAGAGAACTATTGCCCCTCGCAGGATAGTCCGTTCTTAAGGACGTTGTTTCACTATAGAACCATGATGACATTTCTTTATCCTCTCTTATGTTGAGCCCTTTTCGTTTTCTTTTCCCTTTTCTTCCTTTTGAACTTTAGACTAGCGACAAGAATGTCGAACAAGAGCATGACATGTCGACAAAAAATAAAAAAAAAATTGCATGCATGGTCGTGGGTCTCGATAACGTAATTTAGAACATAGAGATAGTGAGATTAAAAGAATTTTCATAGAAGAAAATGAAATATCATTCAAGTACCAAATCAATTAGCTCTCACTACTACAAAAATCAGTTTTAATGGCGGTGCAAAACTAGTCATTAAAGGTTACTTTTAATGGCAGTTTTCTCGGTCATAAAAAGTTTGCAAAGTGCAAGAATTTTTCCTTTTGACAGGAGAACCGTCACTAAAAGTGACATACAATGTCGTTTTTTAGGTAACTGTCATCACAAACCTCTAAAACTGTCATTATCTAAGTATATAATAGTTTTGTGAGTTTTTTTCACGTCTTAAAGCCAAAAAATCTTGCTTTCTGCCTTTCGTGATAAAAAACCGTCATAATAGGGTCAAATTGTTTATAAAAAAATTCACTTAAAATTTTAGGGCAATATTTCAGTTAAAAATATATTATGCAATAAAACGATGATAGTTTTATTTTTGTCTGTCATATTAGAAAAGTAAAAACTTTGCATGACAATATAAAAAATAACTGTCATAATGGGTACAATATTTATGACAATATATACACAAATTGTCATGCTATCTCAAAAAGCCAGAATTCCTCCACCAACGCCTTTTTTTCTAGGATAGGTTTTACAAATCTGTCATTAAACTATATAAGTGGTTGTCATTGTAGGCCAAAATTATAGTAGTGTATTAAGAATAAAGTGTTAGTTAGAATGGATGAAGAAGTAGAGCAAGTATGGGAAAACCTTTTAGAGATTAATTTGGTACATTAGCTAATCTGGGAACCTCGTGTATTCAATATCAATAAGTAATCGCTATGAGCATTGAATTGGAACCTAGTGTCTTTAATTGTCTCCCATCTTTAACGGTTTAGATATGGAAGAGCCATATGAACCATTTGAATGATCCATATGTTGTGTATTGGACTTTTAAGTATAAGAATTTCTCTTCTAATGATACTTAGCTTCGATTATTTCCATTCTCATTTAAAGATAAATCTCGATCATGGTTAAATACATTACCAGCTAATAGCATTCAATTTTAGAAACAAATGGTTGATAAATTTTTGAATATATACTTTCTAGTTTACAAAACTAATGCTATTTGCAGGAAAATCTTAGAATTTTCGCAAAGGGAGGATGAATAATTCTATGAAGCTTGGGAGAGTTTTAATAGACTTCTCCTGAAATGTCCTCATCATGGTTTCGAGAAAATGGAATAGGTGCCAAATTTTCTGGACGGGTTGATGCAAAAAAAAAAAAACAAGTGTGGTTGATGCAAAAAAAAAAAACAAGTGTGGTTGATGGCGACAAGTGGACACAAGCTTATGTCCATGGAAGAGATATGAATATGGAATTTCTTTGAGAGACAAGTAGACAATTCTCAACAAATGAGTAAATCTTCTAAGAATGACACGAAATGAAATGGTCTCTATGATAGCCAAAGTGGCGAATCTAATTTAGAGATTAAAGATGTTAAAACTATGATGGAAGGAGTTTCTCGTCAATTTTTCTCTTTAACAATTGTTAATCCTACTGGGTCACGTTCTTGCAACCAATATGAGCACGATACTGACTATGATCAATATGATCAAGTCAACTCCATTAATGTGATGAGAAAACATCATATTTTTAATCCGTATTCCAAACACTTAAAACTCAGGTTTGAGAGATCACTCAAATTTTTCATTGTCCTAAGGTTATGAACAGAATGTACAGATAGCTCAAACTCCTCAATCATCTTTTATACAGTTCAATAAAAAATTTCCTTAGTCAAAGCCATGGAAAGAGAACATGCAAAAGTTGAAAAATGTTACACATCTGTACATCGACTAAATCAAAACATATAAGAAATGAGAGCAAACAAAAACACTCAAGCATAATCTATTTCCAATATTGAGAATATGGTTGGACAGTTAGCCATGTCAGCTCAAAACTCAGCAGCGAATATCGAGGAAGGAAGGTTCCCAGGTTAGCCATTACCCAATCCTGAAGGAGCTCATGAAGTAGAACCTAGTTTGAACAAACATCAAGAGGGCGTGAACTCTATCGAATTTGAAGGAAGTGAAGTATATCACAATTAGGTAGAAATTCCAGCGTTAAAAGCATCTCAGGCTATTTTATCGGGTCAAGCTTCATCAAAAGATTCATTCCTAGAAGACCTAAAAGAGAGCAACCCCGCAACTTACATTCCTCAGGCTCTGTTTCCTTAAGGGTTGACAGAAGTAAAGCAAGGGAAAGCTACTAATGAGATCATGAAATTTTTCAAATAGGTAATATCAATATTCTTCTACTTGATACTATCAAGCAAGTTCCTGCTTATGGTAAGTTTTTAAGAGATTTATGTACTAAAAAGAGACAATTGCATGTGCACAAGAAAGATTTTCTAAAAGAACAGGTTAGTGTAAACAAAAAAACTCACTTGAAATATTTAACTTTTGTATTCCTCTAAGTTATGTTTTCAAATGAAATCAACAACGCATTTATATAGACTCTACTCTTACCAAAAAAACTGAAAAATTATTAAATCTATCACCCTTTGGCCTTTCATCTACAAACATTTCATCTACAAAGACTCTTAACATTTTATGTTTCCACTACCTTCTAAATTGTAACTTCTAAATTATAACTTCTAATTGAAAAAACCCACTAAAAAATAACATTTAATATTTATTCAACAAAACTCCCCCATAAACTTAAATGCTTCTACCATCCGTCATGCCAATCATTTTCTTGCATTTGTCGAGAAGTACTTTCGGTAACGGTTTTGTGAAGATATCCGCAACTTGATCCTGACTTGCCACATGCACCGATTCCACACTTCCTTCCTTCACATGATCTCGGATAAAGTGAAAATGAACGTCAATATGTTTGCTTCTTTCATGGTTCACTGGATTCTTTGCCAACTCAATTGCTGATTTGTTGTCAACTTGAATCACTGTTGCAGCTAGTTGCTTTAGCTCCATCTTGCTCAACAAATTTCTAAGCCATATCGCATGACATACACACCAAGATGCTGCCACATATTCAGCTTCACATGTCGAGAGCGTCACGATCGGTTGCTTCTTTGAAAGCCAAGTAAATGCAGTATCTCCCACAAAAGAACACATATCCCGATGTACTTTTCCGATCGTCTATGTCTCCGCACCAATCGTTGTCGGAGTAGCCAACCAACTTGTAATCTTCTGCTTTCGAGTAGAACAACCCGACTGATACCATTCCTTGGATGTACCGTAGGATTCGCTTCACCGCCTTCCAATGTGAATAAACTGGCTCCTCCATGAACCGACTTATAATACCGACACTTAATGAAAGATCCGGCCTTGTGCATGTGAGATAGCGAAGGCTTCCTACCAAACTCCGGTATCTACTCCCATCGACACGCTCTCCTCCATCGAACTTCGAGAGTTTTGCACCTGGTTCCATTGGTGTTGATACCGGGTTGTAATTTGCCATCTTGTACTTCTTCAAAATCCCTTTTGCATATGTCTCCTGTGATACAAAATACCCGTCTCTACTTGTCTAACCTCCAAACTAAGGAAAACTTCATCAAGCCCAAATCTGTCATCTCAAATTCCCGTGTCATTGTACCCTTAAACTCTTCTATCATCTCATCATTGTTTCCCATAAAAATGAGGTCATCGACATAAAGAGCAACAAATAACACGTTACCTTCATTCTTCTTTACGTAAAGGGCATGCTCGTAGGGACATTGCTTGAACTCGTTCTCCTTGAAATATGTATCGATACGTGTATTCCATGCCCGCGGTGCTTGCTTCAACCCGTAAAGCGCCTTCTTCAATTTTAGCACCTTCTTCTCTTCTCCGATTTTCATGAACCCGGGTGGTTGTTCGATGTAGACATCTTCTTTGAGCACACCATTCAAGAATGCCGACTTGACATCCATTTGAAATATTTGCCATTTGAATTGAGCAGCTTGTGAAATGAGTAATCGGATTGTCTCCATTCTTGCAACAGGAGCAAGCACCTCGTTATAGTCGATTCCTATCTTTTGCTTATATCCCTTCGCAACAAGTCTCGCCTTGTACCGTTCTATCTTACCTTGAGCATTCATCTTTTTCTTGAACACCCATTTCACACTAATAGGCTGACTGCATTTCGACAATTCTGCTAGCTCCCATGTGTTGTTGCGGTCAATCGCCTTAACCTCCTCGTTCATGGCAGTTTGCCACTTCTTGTCTCACACTGCCTCTTCAAAGCTGATATTTTCAGCATCTGCCAAAAGACATACAAGGTGTACCTCATTTGTCGCATCATACAAATCTTGTAAACTTCACATTTTTGGTTGGTGTGGTTCATCTTCATCATCGGTAGTTTCAGAGTTTGTTGGTATACTTGTTGGTGCAACGACTGGTGATTCTCCAACTTCGATGATAACCTCCGTCGAATTGTTCCAGTCCCACTCGCTTGCTTCATTTACTCGCACATCACGACTCACCATCACCTTCTTGCTTATCGGGTCGAGTAGCTTGTACCCTTTTGTCTTCTCATCATACCCAATAAAAATATACCTTTTGCTTTTATCTTCGAGCTTCATTCTTCATTGATCCGGTACGTGTGCATAAGCCACACTACCGAGTACTTTGAGATGAGAAACTGTCAGCTTTTGTCCGCTCCATGCCTCTTGTGGTGTTTGATCATCTAACTTCACATGTGGACATCAATTTTGTACATAGATGGAACATTTCACGGCTTCTGCCCAGAATTCCTTCGGCATCTTCTTACTCTTGAGCATTGATCGAACCATGTCGAGAATAGTCCGGTTCTTCCTCTCGGCCACACCGTTTTGTTGAGGAGAGTATGGTGCGGTTAGAAATCTCCTTATGTCTTGCTCCTCGCAATACTCCATGAAAGCCGTTGAAATATACTCGCCACCTCTATCGGATCGTACGGCTTTGATGTGTCTACCAGCTGCCTTCTCCACCATCACTTTGAACTTTTTGAACACCTCGAATGACTCGGATTTTTCTTTCAGAAAATAAACCCTAAGTTTTCCGTGAGAAATCATCGATAAAGGTAATGAAATACCTTTTATCACTGAATGATTTAGGGGCGATTGGTCCACATATGTCGGTATGAATCAACTCGAGAGTGTGTTTAGCTTGATATTCTGCCTTCTTCTGAAACGAGGTTCTCGCTTGCTTGCCAAGCACACATTCTTCACAAAATTTACCCTCATAGTCCATGTCCGGCAGCCCGTGCACCATGTTCTTCTTTGCTAACTCTTTTGACCACCTTGATGTAGGTGACCAAAGTGGAGAGGCCATAGTGACGCCTTATCTTCTACGTTGACTCACAAACATTTTTCTTACACGCTTCTCAAATTCAGTTTGTACATCTGATTTCTTCTCATCTCGACTAGAGCAACCATACGCCCTTGCTTGTCCTTCAAGTGTAGTACTCGGTCTTTTAAAAGTATCGAGTAACCTTTCTCCGTGAGCTGCCCCATACTCAAAATGTTGGTCTTGAGGTCTGGTACGTAATAAACATCTTGGATTGACCCTATTAAGCCATCCTTTTGTAAGTAACAAACCGTACATCGGCCTTTGACCTCCACCTTTGATACATCTCCAAATGACACATGACCATCTTCAATCTTTTGCATCTCTTTGAATAGGTACTCGTGACCGCACATATGGTTGCTTGCCCCCGAGTCGAGGTACCACAGAGTGTCATTGTTGATGTTGACTTCATTTTGAGCCATCAAGAGAAGGCCTTCATTTTCATCTTCCAAGACTAGGTTGGTTGTTTCTTCCACTTTTTTATTGGCTCGACAATCTTTTGCAAAATGCCCCACGTTACCACAATTATAACATTTGTCAGAGTTGCAATCCTTCGCATAGTGACCATACTTGTAACACTTGTAGCACTCGATGTTGGAATAGTTCGACCGGCCGCCTCTTCCTCGACTGCGTCCTCTTCCACGCCAATTTGGTTGGCTCGACTGTCCCTTCTCTTTTTAGTACCTCTCATGACTGTTGCCTTGACCACCACGACCATTTCACGACTTCCACGGCCACGCCCTCTACCTCAGAAATTTTGAGAATAGAATACCTTTTCGTCTTTGATTAACGCCTTGGTTTGAAATGCTTGCTCAAGTGTCTCCTCCTTTTTTTTCTTCTTACGCTCGAGAGAACCGGCAAGCTCATCGACGGTGAGCGTCGCAAGGTCCTTTGATTCTTCTATTGCGCACACAACATTCTCAAAATTGTCGGTTAATGATCTCAAAATCTTTTCCATAACTTGCGCATCGGTTAACGCTTCGCCATTACGAATGAGTTGATTCACCACGGCTTGTACACGCGTGATGTAGTCAGATACACTTTCTGACTCCTTCATCTTCATGCTCTCCAACTCGTCACGAAGAGTTTGGAGACGCACTTGCTTGACTCGGTCGGCTCCTTTGAACACTTTTGCTAAAATGTCCCACGCTTCTTTTGAAGTAGTTGCACCAGCAATCTTCTCAAAGCCCGACTCATCAACAGCTCAGAACAACATGTATAACGCCGTCTTATCCTTCGCTCGCGCCTCTTTCAACGCCTTGTTTTGAGCCGCCGTATATCCCTGGTATTTGTTGGTTCTTCGAAACCTTCTTCGACCACCTCCCATGCATCTTGAGAGCCGAGAAGTGCTTTCATTTGAATGCTCCAGTTCTCGTAGTTCACCTTCGTTAGTCGTGGTAGCAGCATTTGACCCGTCACATTCACCATTGGCTCTGATACCAATTTATAAACTAAAAAACTCACTTGAAATATTTAACTTTTGTATTCCTCTAAGTTATGTTTTCAAATGAAATCAACAAGGCCTTTATATAGACTCTACTCTTGCCAAAAAAAATGTAAAATAATTAAATCTATCACTCATTGGCCTTTCATCTACAAACCTTTCATCTAGAAAGACTCTTGACCTTTTATGTTTCCACTAACTTCTAAATTGTAACTTCTAAATTCTAACTTCTAAATTCTAACCTCTAAATTGTAACTTCTAATTGAAAAAACCCACTAAAAAATAACATTTAATGTTTATTCAATAGTTAGTTCCTAACTGAATGCAAAGCTCCACTGAAGTTCAAGAATCCAGGTTGCCCTACAATTTCTTACGTCATAGGGAACAAAAATATTCATAACTTTTTTGTTTGTTTTAGGAGCTGATGTGAATATTTTATCATGTTATGTGTATTTACAACTTGGGCTACATGAGTTAAAACCAACTTCTATTACGATATAACTTGCTGATATATCTGTGAAGATACCACATGGCATTATAGAAGATGTTTTGATACAGGTTGACTCATTATTATCCTGTTGGTTTTAATGTTCTTGATACTAAACCACTACAATATTCTAAGAAGCACTTTCCTTTGATTTAGTTCACCCTTTATTTGCTCATATAATTGTATTATTAATTTTAGGACTAGAATTATGCACTTATCCTTCCTAACATGACAATTAAACTGATTATTTCCACGGCAGTTGAACTGAATATTTTTAATGTCATTAGGTAGCAATGTGAAAATGATGAAGCTGTGGATGTGGACATAATGGAATCATTAGTTGAAAATTCATTTGATTCTAACCCTTGTGATGATCCGCTGATTCACTTTGATTTATCTTTTTATACTAACAGTGATATCCAACAAGTGAATGAATTTCATGACTCAACCATATCATGGATGCAAACAAATGTAGTGTAAAAATGGAACCATGCTCGCCTTCTAAGAAATTAAATTTAAAGAAATTAGGAAGAAGATCACAGTTGGCAAAACTTGAAGAGATTAGAAATAACGGCTTTGAGAAGGTAAAGATTTACAACCAACGAATGAAAGTATTTGATGCAAGCGTATTCATAAAAAATCATACACTCCAGGTCAGAAAGTACTTTTGTACCATTCTTGTTTGCATCTCTTTCCAGGTACGTTATGCTTTCTTTAATTCTATCCTGAAAAATACATTCTAGTAACTTCTAATTTTATTGAATTAACGGCCCTTGAATGCAATGCCCTACGAAAATGGTTTACCTATCTAGTGGAATATCCTGACTATATTCTAATCTCCACCACATGAAAATAATGTATATAAATAGAGAACGGATACGCCCAATACATTCAATACATTAGAAACTAGTTGCCCATGGTTAAAGACTATTTTAAAATACAAAAAAATGACATTAATGTCATAATAGTGTGGATTCAAAATTTTAATCTCTCATTGCTCTAACTCCGCTATCATGCAGTTCATGCAGTTCAATAAAAAAGATAGAAAGAGATCTAATGTGTAGTGCAAATGGTTATGAATCACTAGTCTTTACTTAACCCGGCCCAGCAATGCCCAAAGACTCCCACGCCTTTCTTGAGTTGGTCTGTAGAAAGTCAAGTTCACATGTTAATTGCATGGTTCACACGATAAAGCTATCAAGTTAAAAAGCCAAAAGTTGGTGATGCAATCGAAGATAATGGCCAAAGATTAAAATTATACTTTGAGTTGCTCCCACAAGAACAATATGAAGAGCTATTTTTTATTGATCTAAACAATCCTTATTGAGTCTTTTAACTTTTATTTTTTGTTAATATTAAGTTTTCCTTGTTAGTGTCTTTCTTTATTTTTTTAGTTTAAGGACACAAGTAATTCAGGCATGTTCTCTCCTACTTGTTCTATTTATTTTTGTCTCTCTTTGTTTCTACATATTTTGTGCATTTTCAATTGATATTAAGATTAGCAATCATCGAGAATAATGTTTACAATAAGTTTGGGGGTGTAAGATTTCGTTAGTTAAAAATGACAAATTTATAAAAAACTAAAAAGAATCAAAGCATTTTTATAAGCTTTTAATATTGGATGGAAAAAATAACTTTCTTATTTTAGTATTGGTATTATCCGTGACTTAGAGTATTGTGACAATTATATTTGCTAATTTTACATGTTAATAATGTTAGTGACAAGTGTGAATTGAGAAATTTAATAAGTTAAGTTGATTTCATCATTGAAATGATTTTCATGTCATAATAATCACAAAACTGAATCCATGAGAGTTTTGAGCTTTATATATAAAATAATTTTCTTTAAAGAATGAACCTCGTTTGCCCTTTAGTTATTTGTATTTGAAAAGCCCATAGAGTTGGTGTCTGTTGATGATTATTGAGTTCAGAAAATGATAGTGAAGCCATCTTCGATCGTTTGAGCATTTCTACATTTGATTCAAAATCTTCTTCATATTAACCCATTTTGAGCCATATATGAAAAAAAGCCTATGATTTTCTTCATTACGCATTTACTATTTTTATAGATTTTTTTTGAATTTAATTAAATTGAAATTTGTTTTAATATTAAATTTGTAAATCAAATTTTTATATTAATATATAAAATAGTATATAAAACTGATTAATATCAATTTTATATATATATAAATATAAATTTATATAAAACATCCTAAGCACTAACCTCATAATCAATTCTCGTTTATGTCTGAGAAAGTAGAGATTATTTGTTCTTAAAAGGCGGTGCAAAAAAAGGAAGAAAGAAAAGGAGAAAAGGAAACAAATCTTACCTTTCATAAAGAGAAAAAAAAGTGAATTCCCCTATTTCAAAAAGAAGTGAGAGAGAAAGTGAATTCCCTTTCAAAATAAAAAAGAAAGTTAAGAAGACAAAAAGAAATGCACCGCAAGTTTTGAAATATATATTTCTCTTATATATATATATATATATATATTTGATCTATCTCTTTTATCCTTTCTTTCATTTCCTTGCCCCACATTGCAACCTATGAAAAATACCTTCTTGATTTTAGGAAACGATGGTGAGAAATTGATGCTGGTGATATGTGCCCTTGAGAATAGTAATGCTTGAAAAAAGGAAAAAGACTCATTCCTAAGCTTTAGGCATTTTCTTTTCATTGATTGAGAGGGTAGATTTCTTTTTTCACTCATTTCGCTATGCTTTTCGAGTGACTGCAAACTTTTAGGTGATTCTTTCATTAAGAATGATTCTTACCTATATCATCTAAGATTTTGAGGCATGATATGTTTTTCTTAAAAGTGACTTCATTAGTTTCAGTTTACTTAACCGATATATGTGAATTATTGGATTTTGGAGTCATCATTTTCTAAGCCATAAGTAACGTTCACACGCTTATTTGATTATGTTATTCATTCGATGGAGAAATTGAATGCACAATCCCTTAAAAATAAAAACTAAGTCGTGTCTTTCTTTTAAGTAGTTGTCCTTTTAGGTTATTCTTGATGTTTGCGGGCATTCATTGCTGGAAACTCTTTTGAGACTATACCTTGTCCACTAGGTCCACCTAGGGGTTTAAAGGCTTGTTGCACACACTAAATGCAATCGCCTTACCTGTAAAAATGGTCTAGGTAGAATTTGTTGGGTATAGTATCATCAAAGCATGTATAAAGATATTTTATCTAGAAATTAATAAAAGCGCATTTTTCTCTGAATTATTATTGTATAATTAATATAAATATATGAAAACTCCATACTCCTTAATTAAACTATGATCTTGTATTAGTACAAAAGGATTAAGATCATATATAATGAATAAAATAGTACGCAACATATTAAAGTATGAAATCTTTAATGAATGGCTGCGAGTACAATTCGCTAAGCATTTTGAATCCATGTGATCTAGATCCGGATCACTGATATGGATAGACATCTTAGTGAGGGGTACTTTATGTGGTTAGATAATATAGGACATGACCGATATGAATTAATATCTCTTTTAACTTACCGTTTATCATAAAAATTTAATGCACATCAATCAGATGATCATATATAGATCAGTTTAAATCATGAGTAGTCATGAACTCCTATACATGTTTACTGGATCTTTAGATTCACTCATTAAGTTTTGTTTGCAAAACAGGCTAGTAAATTTTGTTTTGGAGATTTAGTGGCGTAGATGGCTGAAAACATGATCTTACGAGATTTAGAATCCATGCTTTCCTAATGGATTGTATATTGGTTTCTTTAAGTGTTGATTCTGAGACTGAATGGTTATTGAGCTCAAATTTATAATACAGTTATAAATTAACGGTTTACTAGTGAATTAATGGTATGTAAGGTTCAAGAAATAATTAGAAGGGTAAGATAGTAATTTAATCAACTCTAATTTATGAACCAATAATTGTAGGACAAAACTACATGAAGTGATTATATCAATGGACAACATGAGATTACTCTGTAAATATATTCTGTAATTACTAAGAGTGCAATTTCATTTTTATAGCGGAATAATAATAGAATTAATAAATAAGACTATTTAATTAAAAAGTTTAATTAATAAACTAATTTACTAGAAGCTTAGAATTATGGGTCTATGGTCCCCAAGCTACCTCTGTACTACACAGTCTAGTGTATGCATGTTTCAAGGAATAAGAAAACGACTAGCTTGCAAAAGAAATTAAATTTTCATAGCATGTATATAATTATGAAATAATTATGTGTTATTAATTAATTGAGAATTAATTAATTATTGTAATTTTCAGAAATTACAATTAATTAACTATATATCGATTAGTTATGAATTAATCAATGATGAGATAATATATTTAATTTATGAAATTTAATAGTGTTAGATTATTATGAGATAATAATTTAATTTTGAATTAACTTATTGATGAATTTTGAATTAACAGATAAGTAGGTTGTTAGATTCTTACCGATAAGTTAATTTTGAATTAACTTATATTAATGATTATTTGAAATAATACATAGATATTTATCTGATTAAATAATATATTTAAAAATTGTCATGTGGCATATCGGACTTCCACACGTCAATCATTGATTTCTAATCAGGGATTGGCGTGGCACACTACAATGACACGCGACACTGCAGTGGGTCCCACTACTATGTCACATTTGTAATTAATTTATTATTTATGAAAATCCTAGACCTAATAAGCCTTGATCTAGAATATATATAGATAATATTCTATTGGTCACAAAAAGATATTTGACTGATTAATCATTAATCAAAGCTCTACGAATTCTTTAATACTCTCAGAATTCTATCTTTAAAGTCCTTCTTAAAATCTCTAGGTCTCATGTGTTGAGTACATTTAGAGATAAAAAAATTATTCTTGATTCATTCTACATTCCCACACACGTGCTAATGTGTTTAAAAATTGATTTGGAAAATTTTGGTGTAGATTTCAAAGTAAGTTCATCGTTGAATCGAACATTCGTTATTTTTATTAGAAGATAGCAATGACGCTTGATAGACTTTAAGAGGGTGAAATTTTTTTCTTTGAATGTCTATTAATTTAATGTATAGATAAATAATAGATCCATGTGAAAAATAGTTTTCCACGAAATTATTTTTTAGGATCTGTGGTGTCGCGATTGTTTATCAATCAATAAAATTTTTGAAAACCACCCCCTCCGCTGTGCGTGCTACAATTTCAATAATTGATATCAGAACGGTTTTTATATATGTATACATTAAATTTTGTGTAGTTTTTCATGCATTATTCAATATATATTTTGATATGTATGAATGATTGGATAGTTATATTTTTTAAAATATATGGTTAATTATGAATCGTTAATTATATGGTGACTTTAGGGTTTTGGTTTTCTTCTTATTTGTTCTTTAGATCTTTGTGTAAACCATTTGGGGCATAGAAATTTTTGTAATTTTATTTTGAATATTAGTTGTCTAATTCCGTATGCAAGAAGATGAAGAACGCGCAAGACGGATGTGGAGGAGCAGAGGAGGAGGAGTTCTAAAGCCGGCGGCGACGCCAGCACTGGCGCCGCTGGCAGTAGTCAGGTAGCCGGTGCCGATGGGACTGTCCTGCTACCACAGGCAGCGACAATCCTAGTGATTTCTAGGGTACGGGGCGTAGATATTAAAAAGATTTTGATCAAAGCTTGAAATTTATGAAGATGGGCCTCTAGTGGAGAAGGAGCATCTTTTGGAAATATGTATTCATGAAGTGCTCTTTACAATTATTTCTATTTTTTCAAAGGTTGTTAATTTAAAAATACTCAATAGTCACTCGGTTCATCATTTTTTATTTATTATATTTATTTAAATGAATATTTATTGATTTGATTAGTAGCATGACCATGTATTTTTTTATCACATGCCATACATGAAACCCCACACAATATTATTTAATCATGCATCTCATTTGTATAAACATGATTTATTAAGATTATCCTAATATGTTTATATGAATTATTTTGTAAAATCAATTGTATGTAAACTACTAAGTTTTAATTACTTAAACTTGGTAATCACACCCCTCTAAGGGCATGCGCTTAGTTAGGCCTTTATGGTAACCAACTTTATTAAAAGTATTTTATTAAATTTTGATTAATGTCATTAATTAGTTATTCTAAGTTCATATAAATTAGTTTTGGGTTCTTTAGAAAGTTAAATGAACTTAGGCCAATTACATTGAATTAATAATTAATTTTACATTCATAGGATTATTGTGACTAGTAATTAATTTGAAATTAATTAATTAGTTAAGTAGAAATATATTAATTATAAAATAGTGAGTGAGAGAAGGTTGACATGTCAATGTGATCTATGGTCTCCACTATTAGTATAACAATGTGAGATATGGTGAGGGCCTCGAGACGCCTTTGTTTTCGTCCCCCGAAAGATGATTTTGAACTGTATCAATATTAAGGTTGACTTCTTATGAAGATAAGATCAAGTGATATATTTTAGAGTTGACCGACCCTAAAGCGACATTTTTTAAATTAAGTCATAGATTCTGAAATAATGGGTTACACTCACAAATTCACAATTGAGCTTTATAGTGGGTAATTGTGACTTGACCAAATAAATGGTACATTATTATTAAAAGAAAAAATATGAGAATAATGAGGATGAGAATATCTCATTGACAATTTTAAAATTAATTTGACCAACCCTAAGGCAGCACATTAATTGTAAGATTTTCTTATCATAGATTAATAATGATTAAGTTTATGTGTCTGATATGTTGCATTCATACACCACATTTATTTTCTAAAATTTTAATATTTATTTTAATTATATTGAATAATGTATATTTTATTTCTTTTCAGTTTTTGATATTTCTACCATGCGCTACCTCATTCCCACTTTACTTGCACTCAAAATACTCAATGTGATAACTTTATAAGATGGAAATCAAATTTGAATTTGATGCTAATATGTGAGAATCACAAGTTTGTCCTTATTGAGGAATGTCTTGAAGAGCCCGCTAACAATGCCCAGAAAAACGTTCGGGACAAATATGATGCTTGGATTATGGATTCGAGGGCTATCGTTGATGGGCAAACTCAAGTTAGAATTATACTTGAATCATTCAAACCTGTTTTTTCTACGTTCACTACCAACTATATTATGAACAAGTTACAATCAACATGACTCAATTGTTGAGTAAACTACAGACTTTTGAGTCACTTAATCTAAAAATTATGAGGCAAATGCTGCTAAGCAAAAGCCTTCTTCCACTGTTGTAAATAGTAACCAAAGGAAGAAAACCAATGGTAATGACAAAAGTAAGAATAAGAAAGGAAAGAAAGCCAAGAAATCACATAAGGCCAAGAAGAACAAGAATGACAACAACTCCAAGAAAAAAGAACCTAAAGGAAAATGTTTCCTTTCTGGAGTTGAAGGTCACTGAAAGAGAAACTATAACAAGTATCTCTTCGAGCTAAAAACGAAAGATAAATTTGGTTTACTTGTACTTAAAGCTTGTTTAGTGGAAAATAACTTGTTATCTTAGATTATAGATTCAGGGGCCACTAACCATGTTTATTCTTCTTTACAAATGCTTGATTATTCAAGTGAGCTTGCAGATGGCGATGTGATAATGAGAGTTGGCAGTGGTGCGCTCGTTTCAGCAAAAGCTTTAGAAATAACCCGTTTAAGTTTTGAAAATAAATTTCTAATTTTGAACAATGTTTATTTTATTCGGGGATGTCCTAAAAGTTTAATTTCTTTATCTTTGTTGCATGAAGAAAATTCTGATATTTTCTTTAGTAATAAAATGTTTGTTATTTTAAAGAATGATTTCAATATTTATCATACAAAATTTCAAACGAACTGTATATGCTTAAATAAACAGAACGGACATTTAATAATTTAGAATTATTTGAAGTAGCAAATCAAGAGAGTAACAAACGACAAAAAGTTTCACAAGAAGATGATACGTATCTTTATCATCTTAGGTTGAGACACATTAATCTTGACATAATCTTGTCATCTTATGTTTATGATTAGGTTTGTTTTCACTCTTAGTTAAGAGATCTCTTTTGATTGGACTCTTTAATTTTCAAATCTTCAATTTGATATTTTAAATCTTGTTGACCGAAACTTTCACTTTTGTTTTTTATCTAGGGATGTGATAGTGTTATCTCCTTCATGTTTGACAAAGTTTAAAATTTAAAAGTTAAATTTCAAGATTTAAAACCTAAGATTTGATTTTTACAAGATATTATATTATCCTCTTATCTTACCTAAAACTTAGTTGTTGCTTGATATTTAAAAGATTGTTCTGATTATTTTTGCCCTAATTTTTCCATAGCCTTCTCTCTCTCAAGAACACGAAAATTTCCTCCTTCCTCATATTTCTGGAACCCAAATTTCTTGAAAGGAAGAAGCTTCAATTGATTGAATTTTGGATAAAGTATCGCATTTTCGATATAAACCCTTACTATCTTTATTTTACTTTCAACATAATAATTTCGTTTAGATTCTCACGTTTTATTTCTTAAATCTGTAAAAGAAATTCTAAGTTGTAACATTTTTTATCTTCGCATTAGTCTCTTGAATCGTTTTCAATAAGGGAGAAATATTTTCAATAAAATATGATTTTTTATAAAATTAGAATTTTCAGATTTTTCTGGACACGGTGATTTCGGCTTCATGTTTTAAAACGTAAATGTAGAATTTCGAATCTGAAATTTTTACCGTAGGATCTTGACATATTTACGCAGTTTCTGTAAAAAAGATAGATCAAAATCCAATCTCTGAAATTTTAAATAATTTTTTAAAGCTTCTGATTTGTTAAAATAAAAAAAACAGTTTTCGAGATCCAAGTTTAAGATTTATTTCAGTATTGAGATCAACTCCGTTTGATCTAAAAATTTCACAGAATTATTTTAGATATATTAATAGTAGCTCCTGAAATTTTCATAATTTTTTTATGAGAATTGCCTACTGGAATGTATTTTCGAACCTTACTGTTTACTTAGAGGAAAACAGTTTTTCGTAACGATTTGATTTTCATGCTTTCATACATTAACGACATCGGATTTTCAAGAAATTTTATTTGAGAAACACTAGTATACTCACGGGCATCCTGCATGAAATTTATAATTTTTAAGAAAACCTAGTTTGAGTTTTGTCATTTTTGTTTACCGAGTCAGAGCTTAGCGTTACTTTTCGTTATTGGGTTATCGTTGTGTACTAAAGTATATAGTTCTATCGTTTCAGGAGTTAAACTTTCCTATTCATTTATCAGGTGATACGGCAAGTGAAATCCTACATATCTGACGGTTTGTTTGTCTGGTTGTGTTTGTAAAAAATGTGAATTTCACTCTGATTTTCATTTCATTATTTTGATTAGTGTTTCTATGATGTATTCAGTGTGTTGTTAT
The DNA here is from genome assembly GCA_003255025.1 of Datisca glomerata. Lineage (NCBI taxonomy): Eukaryota > Viridiplantae > Streptophyta > Magnoliopsida > Cucurbitales > Datiscaceae > Datisca > Datisca glomerata. The sequence goes on from QANY01002498.1 coordinate 192,081, forward strand.
AATGTACTATGGATGACGATGCTTTCTGTGATTCTGAATTTTGATAAAGAAATACAAATAGGATATGAAAAGACTTTTGTAAGACCATAGAATGTAAAAGATGGTGCTGTAAGAACCACGTACCCACCAAATCTCTGTTTGTGTCACTCGTCCTTCAGGAGAGTGTCTCTAAATCTGTTCTGGTTAGTTATGTGAGAAGGCATTAGTGCAACTCTTTGAAGGTACAGAATGGTACTCGTGAGAAAAGTCACTTGTACATACCTTGCAAACTAACAACTTACTGACGAGTAATCTCTATTCTGCTATGGGTGTGGTAGCGAGTTCTAATGGAAGTTGGCTAGAGAACTCTGTAAGATACGTTATGAATGATCTGAACGTATGGAAAGTATGTATGTAAAACTCAGTAAGGTTTTCTAACCTGCAATGTATATGTATATTTTTGTGTGAAGTCGTGTATGTATGGTTTTACTTACTGAGTATGGTTTTTATACCCACTTCGTTTTATTTTAAAAATTTCAGATGAAGAAGATACTTTCGGCTTAGATGAAGTCTAGAGTCTCTGGCATGAGACTGAGTCCGAGTCTTTATATTGGGAAAACAATAAGAGTTTATGTTATTTTGTTAAGGTTTATTTAATTTTCACTTAAGACATCTATGGTTGGAATTCATTGTTATTTGACGTTTCAGATTCTTGAAATAAATTAGACTTTGTTTTAAATTAAGTTTTTCTATGTTGAGTAGAAAAAAAATTGAACGAGCTTCTACGAGTTCCTTTTGCATAAATTATCTGAAAATTTTGGACAAAGTTTCAGGTTGTTACAGTTGGTATCAAAGCAAATACGATTTTGTAGACAAATGTGTTTACTAAAAGGTTTTTTGAATCTGGATTAATTAAAGAAATGATTTTATGAAAATTCTTTATGAATTTAAAGAATCTCTGCCAGAACTTAGGTTTGTGGTGTCTATGACAAGGATTAGTATTGAATTAGTGATATGCTATCTCTAAGTGATTTATGTATTTGTCTTAGCTATGAGTTTTTTTAACGATTATGGATCTACCGTTGAGGATGGAGAGATATCTGACACGGAACCTAGTTTCTCCCCATATCCTACAAGATTTACAAGAAGAATGCTAGTGGACCTGAATCGTAGACGTACGACTAGAGAATGGAACCCAATGATCATTAGAAGGGGAGCACACAACCATGTTTTGTACCGAGTAGAAAAAGGCAGTACCCTCCTAGACCTAGAGTTTTTCTCCTAGAGGAGGAAATTCGAGGTATTCATGCGAGATGTGTTGGTAATCCAGATGAAACAGTTGGGTCTAATAATGTGCAGGCCACCCAACCTTTGTGTGCAACTTCTAGATGACCACGACCATGGGCTTCTACCATTAGGGACTTTTCACCTGGCTGCGGTCCTAATGCATACATCATCCTTGGGGTCCCTGAACCAGAGGAAGACCTCGAGGATGGTCTAGAGGAATATCTAAAAGAAGATCCAGAAGAAGAACCACATGAAGATTTTCAAAAAGTTTTATGATTTCTATGGATAGTATGAAATAAGGATTTTATTTTTATTCTTTGCCTTAGAATAAGTGGTTCTGAATAAGGCTATAAGAGCATATTTTTGTTATGGTGAAACCAGACATTTTTTCTGAAGGACTGCCCTGGGGGAAGAGACAAGCCTATCGGTCAAAGGAACGGGAATGGACCCAAGACACAAGGAAAGGTTTACGTCATGTCTAAGGCTAATTTAGAAGATGCTTCAAATGTTGTGTCAGGTACACATCACATTCATAGAGTTGTTGCATTCGTATTGTTTGATTCTGATTCTACACATTCATTTATTTCTGCTAAGTTCTCTAGAAGATTAAATATGGAATTAGTACCTATTGAGGTGGAGCTTTGTTTGTCCACCCCTTCAAAGGGTATTCTGTATGACGCAAGGCCATTAAGTCTTGTTCTGTAGTGATTTCTGATAGAGTGTTAGAGGCTACTCTTACTCATATGAGTATGTATGACTTTGATGTTATTTTTAGTATGGATTGTCTAGCTTTTAACTACCCCATTATTCTTTGTCATGGATGGGGGTAATGTTTAACCCTCCGGGTAAGTCAAGTTTCAAGTCCAGAGGATCGTGTTTACATGTACTACCTCGAATCATATCATCCCTGCAAGCTAGATTAACAATGGTTATTGGGGCTACTTGGCTAGTGTGTTGGGCACAAAATTTAGAGTTGGGGTTGAGCGATATCAAGGTGGTTAGAGATTTTCCAGAAGTTTTTCCAGAGTCATTGCCAGGCGTGCGACCTGTTAGGGAGGTGGATTTCTGTATTGGGTTAATTCCTAAGACGGCTCCAATATCTAAGGCCCCATACTGCATGGCTCTTGTGGAGATGAAAGATCTTCGGGAACAGCTTCAAGAATTATTGGATAAGGGCTTTATTCACCCGTTCACTTTATAAAGAAGAAAGATGGATCAATGAGGCTTTCTATCGACTATAGAGAGTTGAACAAAGTTACTGTTAAGAATAAATACCCTCTACCCCAGATAGAAGATTGGTTGATCAACTTTAGGGTGCTTACATTTTCTCGAAGATTTACTTGTGGTTTGGGTATCACCAGTTCAAAATAAATAATGTAGATATACAAAAGACTACTTTTCATACTCGTTATGGACATTACGAGTTCTTGATCATGCCCATTAGATTGACTATTACCCTTGTCGCATTCATGGACTTGATGAGCCACGAATTTCTTGGATCAGTTTATCATTATTTTCATAGATGACATTTTTATCTACTCTAAGTCCAAGGGAGAACACGAGGAACATCTTAGAGTCACACTTCAGATTTTAAAGGACCAGAGGTTGTATGTCAAGTTTAGTAAGTGCGAGTTTTGGCTATCTAAGATTGCTTTTTTGGGACATGTAGTTTCAAAAGAGGGTATATATGTGGATTCGACAAAGATAGAAGCAATGATGAACTTGAATCATCCAACAAGTGTTAAGGAGATTAGGAGTTTCTTGGGTTTAGCAGGCTATTATCATAGAATTGTGGAGGGATTCTCTAAGATTTCTGCATCTTTGACCAAGTTGATGAGAAAGAACGCGTGGTATTTATGGTTAGATGAGTGCGAAATTTTTTTCAAGAACTTAATAATAGTGCTTCTATGATGTATTTGTTGTACTGTTATAATGTACTATGGATGATTACGTATTATGTGCTTCTGAATTTTGATAAAGAAATACAAATAAGATATGAAAGATTTTTTTATGATCATAAATGTAAAAGATTGTGTCGTTAGAACCACGTACCCACCAAATCTCTATTTTGTCACTCGTCCTTCGAGAGAGTGTTTCTGAATTTGTTCTGGTTAGTTATGTGGGAAGGCATTAGTGCAACTGGTTCTACCTATTTGAAGGTGTGGAATGGTACTCGTGAGAAAGGTCACTTATACATACCTTGCAAATTACAGCTTACCTACGAGTAATCTTGGTTCTGCTCTGCGTGTGGTGGCGAGTTCTAATGGAAGTTAGCCAGCAAACTCTGTAAGATAAGTTATGAACATATGGAAAGTATGTATGTAAAACTCAGTAAGATTTTCTGACGTGTAATGTATGTGTATATTTTTGCGTGAAGTTGTGTATGTATGGTTTTACTTACTGAATATATTTTTTATACTCACTCCGTTTTATTTTCAAATTTTCAAATGAAGAAGATACTTTCGATACAAATGAAGTCTAGAGTCTCTAGCATGAGATTGAGTCCAAGTCTTTATTTTGGGAAAACAATAAGAGTTTATGTTATTTTGTTAAGGTTTATTTAATTTTCACGTAAGACATCTATGGTTGGAATTCGTTGTTATTAGACGTTTCTGATTCTCAAAATAAAATAGACTTTGATTTAAATTATGTTTTTCTGTGTTGAGTAGAAAAAAATTTGACCGAGCTTCTGCGAGTTCATTTTGCATAAATTATCTAAAACTTTTGGATAAATTTTTGGGTTGTTACAACGCCATAGCAGAATGGTGTTTCAGAAAGGAAAAGCAGAACATTATTTGATATAGGTAGGTCGATGTTAAGCTACTCATCACTCATATTCTGGGGATGTTCACTTCAAACGCCAACTTATATTTTGAACGTAGTTCCTTCTAAGTCTGTAAGCAAGACTCCTTTAGGGCTATGAAATGGCTCCAAACCTAGTTTACGTTATTTCTATATATGAGAGAGTTTGGCTCATGTTCTTAGACCTAATACTAAAAAATTAGACTCAAGATTTGAAGTATGTATATTTGTTGGCTATACTCTAGAAACAAGAAGTGGTTACTTTTAGTCACAATGATAAAAAATATTTTTATCGACAAATGCTACTTTCCTTGAACAAGACTATATGGTAAACTACAAACGTTGAAGCAAAATAGTTCTTGAGGAACTCACATCTGATGAGATTAGACCATCTTCAATGTTAGGTGATAGACGACAAACCATTGAAACCACTATTCCTGTTCAGGAAACCCCAGTGCAACGTCGTAATGGGAGACTTGTAAGACAACCTATTTGCTATGAACATGAGGCACATGTCCTAGTGTCAAACACTGATAAGAACAATCCATTAACCTTTAAAAAGGTAATGGAAGATCTTGAAAAGGAGAAATGACAAGATTCCATGAACCAAAAAATGGAATCGATATATTCTAATTCTGTCTGGAAACTTGTAGATCTACCTGAAAAAGTCAGGCCTATTATATGCAAATGAATCTTCAAGAAGAAAAGAGGTGAAAATGGAAATGTAGAGACGTTCAATGCACGACTAGTAGCCAAAGGCTATACTCAAAGGGAAGGAGTCGATTACGAAGAGACATTCTCTTCCATTGCCATGCTAAAATCCATTCACATTCTATTATCCATAACCACTACTTTAGACTATGAAATTTGAAAAATGGAGTCAAGATAACCTTTCTTAATGGATCTCTTGAAGTAAGCATCTATATGATACAATCAGAAGGGTTCGTGTAGATGGGGCAAGATCAGAAAGTATGAAAGTTGCTTAAATCTATTTATGGATTGAAGTAAGCATTGAAATCTTGGAATCATACCTTTGATGAACTATTAAATCATATGGCATCAATACATCAAAGATAAGAAAGTGTATTTCTTAGTTCTTTACGTAGACGATATTCTACTCATTGGGAATGATGTGGAAATTTTATCGAAAGTAAAGAAGTGGTTAGATGAGAAATTTCAAATGAAAGATTTGGAAGAAGTGAGCTATGTTCTAGGCATCAAAATCGTAAGAGATGGGAAGAACAAGCTTTTGGCACTTTCTCAAACGTCTTATATTGATAAGGTGCTAGAAAGATTCTCTATAAAAATTCCAAGAAAAATCTATTACCGACTATTACTGATCCTTTTACCAAGACACTTCCAGCGAAGTCATTTAAGGATCATGTGCGAAATATGGGGTTGAGAGAGAATCCACATTTACTTTAGGGTAAGTGGGCGATTATTGGCATAGTGCCCTCAAAGTATGTGTAAAGACATTTTATTTAAAATTTAATAAAAGTGCATTTTTCTTATCATTATATTCTCTAGATTATTATTAAATAATTAATATAAATATCTAAAAATTTCATATTCATTAATAAGACTATGATCTTGTATTAATACAAGATGATTAAGATCATAGATAATGAATAAAATAGTCTGCAACATATTAAGGTATGGAATCTTTAATGAATGGTTGCTAGTACAGTTCGTTAATCATTTTGAATGCATGTGATCTAGATCCAGATTACTGATGCAGATATACATCTTAGTGAAGATATTTTATATGATTAGACTATATAGAACATGATCGATGTAAATTAATATATATATTAACTTATCGTTTATCATAAAAATTTAATACACATCAATCATATGAGCATATGTAGATTAATCTAAATTCTGAGTAGTTATGAGCTCTTATACATGTTTACTAGATCTTTTGATTCACTCACTGATATTTATTTTAGGCTGGTGACTTTTATTTAGTGACATGGATGGATGAGAACATGATCTTACAAGATTTAGAATCTAAGTTTTTCTAATGGATCATATATTGGTTCTCTTAAGTGTTAATTCTAAGACTGAATGATTTTTTAGCTCAAATTTATAATATAGTTATAAATTAATCATTCACTAGTGAATTAATGGTACTTAAGAACCAAGAGGTAATTAGAAGTTTAAAATGATAATTTTGATCAGTTCTAATTTCTGAATAAATAATTAGAGGATAGAACTACATGAAGTGATTATATCAATAGACTACACAAAATTACTATGTAAATATATTCTGTAATTATTAAAAGTGCAATTACATATTTATATTGGAGTTTAATTAATAAATGAGATTATTTAATTAAAGAGTTTAATTAATAATTTGATTTATTGAAGCTTAGTATTATGGATCTATGGTCTCCAAGCCACTTCTGTACCAGTGTAGAGTGTGAATGTTTCAAGGCATAAGAAAATGACTCATTTGTAAAAGAAATTAAGTTTTCTAGGCAAATAGATAATTATGAGATAATTATGTATTATTAACTAATTGAGAATTAATTAACTAAATTAATTATTATAATTTTTGGAAATTACAATTAATTAACTATATATCGATTAGTTATGAATTAATCGATGATGAGATAGTAGTATTTTATTTTTGACATTCAATAGTGTTAGATTATTATGAGATCATAATTTAATTTTGAATCTACTAATTGGTTAATTTTGAATTAACAAATAAGTTGGTTGTTAGGTTTTTATCAGATAAGTTAATTTTGAATTAACTAATATTTATGATTATCTGAAATAATACATATATATTTATCTGATTAAATAATAAATTTGAAAATTACCATGTGGCATATCAGATTACCACACGTCAATCACTGATTTTAAATCAGGGATTGGCATGGCGCACTACAATGCCACACGACACTTTAGTGGCACATTTGTAATTAATTTATTATTTTTTGAAACCCTAAACCTAATGAGCCTTTACCTAGAATATATAGATAATATTCTATTGGCTTCAAAAAAGTATCTGACTTATTAATCATTAATCAAAGCTCTGCGAATTCTCTAATTCTTTCTCAGAGTTCTATTTCAAAAATTATTCTCCAAATCTCTAGATCTCATGTATTGAGTACATCTAGTGATAGAAAATTGTTCTTGATTCATTCTAGTGCCCATATACGTCCTATTTTGTTTGAAAATTGATTTAGAAGATCTTGATGTGAATCTCAAATTATGTTCATCGTGGAATCGAGCGTTCGTTGTTTTTACTAGAAGATAGCGATGACACTTGACAGACTTCAAAAGGTATACTTCTTATTTTTGAATATCTATTAATTTAATATATAAATATATAATGGATACGTGTGAAAAATAGTTTTTTACAAAATTATTTTTTGAGATCTGTGGTGTCGCGATTGTTTTCATTCAATAAAATTTTTAAAAGCCCAATTTCGCTACACACGCCTCGATTTCAACATGATTTATTTCGTTTTTCAGTTTTTCATTTCATTTTGCTCGAAGAATAGCAAAATCTAAAATTGTTGGCATTTGATAAACATGATTTTAATACGATAATTTACCTTTAATCTTATCTTGTTAGTTCTTTTTTATTATATATTTGGACAAGAATTTCTACAATGACTGGGGTACTATCCACGACATTGATGTTGGGCACAAATGGCCCTTAGATTGCTCTTGAGCAATCATTGCCATTGATGCACATTAAACCTCTCAAGTTATTTTTGAATCCCCCTACATTTTTGTTGAGATACAACAAAAATCTAAACTTTTAATATTTCATTGAACACCACAACACATTTGTTGAACTCCCTACATTTTAATTTAACCCCAGCAAGAAATCTAAATTTTTAACATTTTGTGGAACCCTCAATACATTTGTTGAACTCAATTAAATTTGGGTTGAACTTGAGAAAAATATAAATTAACATTTTGTTGATCCCTAAAACACATTTCTTGAACCACTCAACACATTTGTTAAGTCCCTTATATTTTTGTTGAACTGCAGCAAGAAATCTACATTTTTAACATTTTGTCGAGCTCCCATATTTGTTGAACCATGTAACACATTTTTTTGAACACCCTACATTTTTATTGAACTCCAGTAAGAAATTTAAAGACCGACATTTTGTTAACCCCCCTTCTAACACAGATTTGTTGAACCCCGCAACATATTTGTTGAACACTCATACAATTTTTGTTGAATCCCAGCAATAAATTTACATTTTTAACATCTTGTTGAACCCTTCAATATATTTTTGAACACCTCAACATAATTGTTGAAACCCTCAAACTTTTTTGTTGAACACCAACAAAAACCTCAACTCTCAACATTTTGTGAAACCTCTCAACATATTTATTAAAACACTCAAGCCAAATTTGCTTCCTTTTATCAAACCCCAAAATTGTTTTTTGAACCCCTGCCTAAACCATTTGTGTGAACCTCTACAACATATTTGTTGAACCCAAAATATATGAGATAATAGATGGCGATTGGATGTTTACTCGCCATCTTGAAGGTTGTAACGCCGTGCTTAGTCGGAGCACTATGACTTGACCTCGGATCACCATCCATTTGGTCAAAAGCCAAAATTGCACGGCGAATGCCATCTGTAACATTTTCAAAAAATTTGACTTTTAAAAAAAATTAACGTACACTCAACGAATCGCCAAAAAAGTTATCAAAATTCTCGATTGCTCAATGCAAACATTAACGATCTTCACTTTTATTTGAAATTGGATTGAATTAAGTAATGAATTTCAAAGTAATGGAACACTTATTTTTTCACTATGTAGGATAAAAAATGCAAAAAAAAATATATGAATTAGAGATACAGACAACGAATTTACCCCAAAACTCAAAAAAAAACCCTAACCTTTGTTCAAAACCACTCAAACATGATTTTACCCCAAAATTCAAACACAAAAATCATAAATCATACATTTGATTTGTATTAATGAAATGAGAGATTGAGAGACAAAATGCTCCACAAAATCCATTGAATTTTTTAAGGAGATTATAGGAGAAATTGAAAATTGAGAGTGTAGGAGAAAAGGTGAGAGAGAGGCGCGGGTGTTTTGTGTTTGAATGAAATATTTTTCGAGAATAGGTTACATGTTCAATCGGTTAAGGATAGAGAATGTCTCTCTAATCCATCTAATGCCTAAGATCAATTTGAGCAGCTCCAGCAATTAGGATTAATCTCAATATCAATGATTCCAAAAAAAATCCTAGCATTGATATTTGACCCATATTTTGGCTATTTTTAAATTGCTTTTCTTTCTTTATTTATTTTGAATATTAGGTAGATAAGCATTCAAAGAAAGATAAAATCTAATATTCAAGAGAGAAATGATACATATGTGCAAGAGCGGATGCCTTAGGAACAGGAGGGGCACGTGCCCCGCCTGGCCCATCGATTTTCATTTTTTATGTTCTCGATAACAACTATTTTTATGTCATTTAGGATTAAGTTGTAGTATGCCCCCTGTGGATTATGATCTAGCCCATTGGTACTTGGTCTTTCTTTTAAAATAAAGTCTTGAGTTCAAGTCTTTCTATCTCCATTTTGACAATGTTCTTACTTTTTTTTGTATTTTTATTTATGATTCTACTAACTTTTGACATTAAATTTAACTTATTTTGTGTCCAACTACTTGAATTTTATTTTTTTACATGACTTCTTTTACTCAATTTTTTGGTCTAATAATACTTTTGTTTTACTTTCTTATAAAATTGAGGACTTTTTGTTAGATACTATTGTTTCATAGTACAATTTTTCTTTTAAGTTTTTTATAACTTCATAGGTACACATTTTCTATTGTTTCATTTGATATATATGAATCAGAGATGGATATTATATATAACTTTTAGTACTCTTAAATGAAACAGGGTTTGAATAAGAAAATTAAGAACTTTGATATTAATTTAAATGCATAATTTATTTGAACATTTTAATTTATTAAAATAATGTAGTTTAGAATTTATGATTACTTAAGAAATGTTGTTTTTTATTTAACTTGATTATCATAGAGCAATCACAGGTCACAGTTTTGATTTAAAATAAATAAAATGAAGAATAGGCTTATTAGGATTATATCAATAATAATTAATTAGTGAGAAAAAATGAAGTATCGTAAAATAATTGTTATAAAAGAATATGTGAAATTTTTTTCTAGGAAAATAATACAATTTAACTTTTATGTTTTTATGATAACGGTGTACTCTAATTTAAAATCTTAGATCCACAGCTGCATATATGCTCGTATTAAAATTTTAGAAAAGAGATTTCGGCATTGTACGATACTCCGCGTGCACCACACCTTAGTAGGATCTGATAACGAGCAGCTAGCGCATGCATGGATCTTCTGACGCAATGAAAAAGTGGTCCCCGAGTTTTGTTTCAGTACTTCGGATCTTACCACCTTTGTGTCCTGTCATCGCCAGTGCCTACTCAAACACGCTATGCCCAATCAAATTATATCGCTTCTTCAAGACAAACACACCAAACAAGTTCCCTCCTATTTTTTATTTGTCTCCTTTAAAGGCTTCTCTTGATGGATATAAATATGGACACATCAAGTCTAGAAATGGGAGGAATGACTGTTGTTTTAGATTTATATTTCTTTCATCATTAATGTTTAATATTTTCATAGTTAGAAAATTATTTAATTTATGTATGTTTGGAATTATAAATATTTACGTCTTATATTGGATTATGTCTTCTTTTCATTGAATTGATATATTGAATGTTTAGTATGTAACTAATTAAGGTGAAGTAGATTCTATCTAACATTTATTTAATTGGCAGAATTGTTATATTTTAGAGATGACATTTTAAGTTTTCACTCTAAATTTTCGAAATTAATTGATAATAAGAGAGAAATGCTAAATTAGATAATGGAGGATTCTACAACCTTGCTAAGTTAAGCAATTGAATTCTCATTTTTAATTGTTGTATTTACTTTAATTTTTCAATTTTTCAATTTCAAATTCGATCTAGTTTAGAATATTAGCTCTCTTAGATTAAATTAGGACTTTCATAATTTAGAAGTCTTTATGGATTCGACCTCGTGCTTATTTTTCTATATTCCAATAAATTCATACAGTTGTGATTATAATTAAAATTTTCCATAAAATATCAATTTTTTTATTTTCTTTCTGAACTTAAACTATTTGGGCTTTATTAAATGTGAAATCTAGGATATATGTACAAACATAGATTCACTTCTATTATTATTTGATTTAGACATTAATAATAATTACATGTAGCAAACAAAAAATTTCAAGAAAAAACAAACAAACAAACAAATACTAGAGAATCTTAAATGTACAGGTATGGCAAATCAAACTTAGATAACTATCACACCATGTACAGGTATGAAAAATTCATAATTCGAAGAATCTATCTAAAATCACACCATGCATATAAACGTTCAAAGCATGCAACTGATGCACATACCATAAAAGAACCTTAATAATTAAGTTAGTCGGTTTTCCTATAATAAGCAGCACTAGAGGAATGGCCAGAAGCTCCACCAGACTGATAAGGAGGGCCTGATCCAGAGTATCCTCCCGCAACTTCCTGAATGCGGAGGTCATCGTCAACCGTAACTGTGACGGTTTGGTCGCCACATGGGCTTGTTGTGATGGTTTCAGTGATGTGTTCACGCTCTTCAATACAGGCGGCTGGTGGTACCACCACCGGCTTTTTTCTCTTAGCCAAGCAGAAAAGGGCAGCTGCTAGGAATGCGAGGCAAAAAAGTCCCCCGAGGGAAACGAACACGGCTATGAAAACTGTGTTATGATTATGACCAGGTGGCGAATATGGCGGTTCAACAGGAGGGGATGGCCAATAAGGTGGTAAAGGCGGACATTGGCATGGTGGTGGGGGTGGATAACGTGGGCATGGTGGAGGCGGAGGCGGAGGCGGAGGCGGAGGCGACGGTGGTGGAGGAGGCGGTGGTGGAGGAGAATTATAGAAATAACCTGTTGGAGGAGGTGGTGGAGACTTATAAAAATAACCTGTTGGAGGAGGTGGTGGTGGTGGAGACTTATAAAAATAACCCGTTGGAGGTGGTGGTGGTGGAGAATAGTATGGATAACCCGTCGGAGGTGGTGGTGATGGAGGAGGAGGTGATGGAGAAGAGTAAGGATAACCCATCTTAATTATAAGGAAAAATAGTTACAAAGAGATGGATAATGAGGCTATGTTGTGTAGCTTTATTTATATGCCACGGCTGGAGAGTGGAGTGGAGGTGGGCAATTCAGAAATATACTTTGACTATAACTATAATTAGGGTACTACCTTCCTACTAAAATCATAGTCCAGTTTTGTTTTGTATAGGAATTGAGGTTTTTTTGGTCAAATATATTAGAATAATTGAGGTTGACTTTCTATAAAAGTATAAGAAAAACCAATATAATTTTGCAGGTTGAATGAACAATTTAACTGTCACAATATTTATTCTCTCGTGTACACTACTCTTATAAATAACCCAACTTGCTTCATCATTATCGTCTAATAAATTATTTTTTATTAGCTAAACACATTCCGTCTTCTAGCCACCTAGCACGCCATGACTCTAATTATCCGTTATTTTTTCATGTTTATATTCATATATATGCACATATGATGCTATTATTATCGTATTAATTGGTTATATTAGTAAAGAAATATATGATACAATATACGTGATTGGATTTAGCTCCATGATGCTTGTCATCCAAATAAATTGACAGTTTATGTATACCTACGTCGCACACGTGATATAAAGATCGAACCGTCGTCACACGTGTGTTGTTACATTGTAACAATTTTAAGTATTCATGATATTATAGAGCATCATAAAGCTTTTGTGATCTTCTTCGTAAGTGAAGTGTCATAGAAATGATGAAATTTCAGATATAAATGAGAACTTAGGATAATTAGTACCCATTAAAGTACTCTTTCTAACGCAATCATACTCTAACTCAAGTAAATATAATCGACTTCTAAAAGAATAATGAGGGGCTCTTTGTACATAGAGTGAAAACTCATATTTGGAAGGACACAAACAACATAATAATTCGTATAGATGGACATGTCACTTCAATTACATCAATACTACCTCTCTAGCTAGTTTTGTGCGGTACACACACTACAAGAAAAATCTAATATTGCGATGGTTATACATCGACGGTTTATTAAACCGATGTTAATTGTTTAAAAGGAGAAATAATTGTGACAATTTACCTAACCGTAAAAAATGTGGGATCTATTCCGACGGTTTTAATGAACCGTCGAAACCATCAGGATATGTTCTATTGCTACGGTTTTTAAAAACCGTAGCAATAGAAAGCCCTAAATTAATTTTAACCACCCGCGCCTAGCTTCTTCCCCATTTCCCCCTACCTTCCCCTTCTTCCTGCACTAGTAAACTTCGAAGACAGGCGATCTCAGCTTCGTATGGTTTTCATCCTTACCAGCGTAGCTCAGGCTCGATCTTAGCCTCGTGGTCCTCATCTTCCGTGTCCTCCTTGCTGTAGCTCAGCCCGTGGTCCTCATCTTCTGTGAACTTCGACATGCGGTCTCAGCCCCGACAGAGGTAGCTCTACAGTAGCTCAGCTCGTGTCCTCCTCGCCGTAGCTAATCCCAGCCCAGTCCTAATCTGTACGTGGGTTTCCTACAAAATTCTTAGTCTGTAAATTTCAGTTTTCCTATTTGATTATTTGTGTTGTTCTGTTATGATGAGTTTGATGAAAAATATTTGTGAATTTTACTTATTTTTGTTGTGTATTTTTGTGGGTTTGGTTTTATTTTCGATTTTATGTTGGCCTTAGAAAGAGCATTTATGATTATGTTGGGGTTTATGTTAGAAAGAGCATTTAGGGTCTATTTACCTTTGATTGTTCTGTGATTTTAGGGATTATTTATCTTTGATTGTTCTGTTTTAGGGATTATTTAATATTACAAGTTATTGTTTTTATGAATGCTTTTGTTTCTGTTGGATCAAATCCAACTAAAACACAAAGAAAAATGAATACCGAATTTTTCCCTTTGGCTGCCACTGTTTTTAATTCTATGGGTTTGTTTTCTTGCTTCTCATTTTCTATTGCTCAGTATTCTGCATTTTGTATAGTAGAACCACTATGTAGTGTGGACAACTTCAATTGGGTTCCTGCTGTTTAAAATATGATAGCATTGACAAAACGCGTGTTGCTCGCTTTCATTGTTGAACTTTCCAACAGAATATTAGGAGAGAGCCTTTGACTCGATGCTTGAGTTGATTCGTCTCCTCCAGAATTTTCTTAAATATTATTTCTCTATAAAAACAGATTTTAAATCCTATAGGGAAATTAATGGTGAAACAAATATGATCTTAATCACACTGAAGTCGGTAGTTAGTTTTAGTTTCTTTGGATTTTTTAGAAATACTTTGAAATATTAGGTTAGGGTTAGCTAGTGAGGGCTTCAACCCATTCGCAAACATGAGTACAAGTTACAGTACTTGGCATGTAATCTTGATTCGATACAATTTACCTCTCTTGGATGTTCATGAAGCAAACAAATTTCATACTGTCTACGCTCATTCCTGGGCCTAAGATGGAGGTTGGTATAAATACATACGATACATCGTAAAAGGTTATCTCATGAGGTTGGGTTGGATTTCAACATGTCTTTGTGAAATATTTGTGTTCAATTTGTATAGCTATGATTTAGAGCTGAAAATAAGTAAATTTTTAGCATTACTGGTCCTCAAATGGGTGCTTTCTGGCATGTGGTTGATCCAAAAGGTGTTTATTTTGATTGCAAAGGCATAGTTGCCATATGTTTTTGAAGTTTTATTCTAATTCCAAGCTGTTGGATGACTAGAAGCTGTTGGATGACTAGAAGTTGTTGGAATTCCAACTTTCAGAATATGCCTTAATTATATTTAGGATGACTAGAAATTGTTAGAATTCTGACTTTCTCATGGTAAAATGTTGTATAATTGTATGATTACTTTCAGTTTGTGTTATTTTCTTATAAGCATAGTCAGTACTTTGAATGTCTTGCAAGTGCATCTTAATCCTACTAAAACAATATGCAGAATTTCTTTCATATTACCTTTACGGGTGGAGAAGGTTTGGTGTTATATTATTCTCTATGGTTTTGTGGGGGATTTTAGTTCCTCCTTTCTGTTTTGATTTGTAACTTCTATATTTTACTTCTAAGATTTTGTTTCTTATTAGGAAAGAAAAGGTAAAACATAGTGTTGTTGTGAGAGGCATAACACTTGTTTTACCTTATTTTGTTAACTCCAGAGATTTGTTGTCGTTGAATATTTTATTCTTTTAGTTGGCTGAAAGGATAAGATTCAAAATCATAAAATCTTTGTTAGCTACATAAAGACAGTTGGAGAGAAGTTCGTGGCAGCCAAATACTCAACCGGACAAAGTATGAAGCTGTTGGTGGAAGCCTATATAAGATAAGCCTCTAAGAAATATATTATTTTTTTAAACATTAAGTAGGCTGTTACGACGGTTTGTAATCGTTGTCATAGATGGTCTACAACGAAGGTGTTATTATAGTCAGGATAGGCGGTCTACGACGGTGGTTTTCTAACCGTCGTGATAGGTAGTCTATCACGACGTTTCCTAACCGTCGCCCTAGATTGTCTACGGTGATGATACTCTGACGGTTGCAAAAACCGTCGTAACAGTTTTCCTGACGGTGATAATCCCGACGATTTGAGAATCGTCAGAATAGCTATCTTGACGGTTCAAAACCGTCGTGACAGACCATAAAAAACGTCGTCGTAGAGCTATTTTCTTGTAGTGATGGATCAATTTGAAAACTACAGATAACGGTAACCATAATGCATGGACACATACATACATAAGTAAGCTTCTTTCCTTAAAACATAAGCTTCTTCCTTAAAAGCCAAGCTATCGAAATAATAAAAAAAGAGGTTTCTTGCTCGGCGAACTAATTTAAACATGTATATAGGGAACATTCTTTATCCCAATGCTTATGCATTAGACAGATACTGGCCATTTAGAGGCTGTTTTCCTGCATTCACACCGCTATCCATTATATTATGATATTGTTCTTATTTGCATCATTTCCAAGTAGGAATTTTCTTCAGAATATTTTGTGCTCACTTAAGAATTCCGCGCATATACGTACTCAGAATTCAAGTTGGTATAATTTTAGTGTATAATACATTGCGTGTGTGATTAATTAAAGCCGCTAAATGTGGTGGACATAATTCAACTCCCCCCCCCCCCCCCCCCCCCNNNNCCCCCCCCCCCCCCCCTCAATTTGTAAAAGAAAACTAGAGCGGAGAAACGTGAACTTAGTTAATTGATTAAAGTTAAGCTAGTTAATTGGAAAACCTTTCTTATGATTTGGAATTCTTTTATACCATTGGGATGTCTGGAATTCTTTTATACTACCGTCGAGATCTATGTTGATATGAAAGATTCTATATAACAGATTACCCACGAAAGATAATCTTTATAAAGCGCGATTTCTTTTAACTTCTCGATATACTATTTGCGGTTGTTTTGTTGAAAAGTTGATCATATTTTGCTTAGATGTGTTTTTAGCTTCCTTTCTTTGGGAAGTGGTTTTCGTTCTTTTAAGAAAAAAGCACCTCGATTGGACTTAAAATCCTTTCTTTTAAAATTCTATAAATTTAAAAAGTTTAATTCTCAAGTTCAGTCTTTATGGATTTATGCAATAGTATATGTTATGAGTTGAGTTATCTGGAATTCACACAATAAACTGATTTTCCAAAATGAAAATATTAACTTCATAGCTTGCCTTGTGTTCATATGGCGCTTAGTTAAAGAAACTTATATTTTTATATTGATAGTATGTCAAATTGGGTGAACACCTATCAATTCTAAAAAATTCAAACTAAATGGTCATCTCTCTAAAGCTCCTGTTATCTCCCCAATTCGTTGGTTTCATCCTTTACAAAATTGGTTAAGGTCAATACAGATGGGGCTTATTTGGGTTCTCCAGGTATTTGAGGTTGTAGTGGTATATTTCAGACTTGTAGGCCTTTTGTGAAAGAATGTTTTTCTATCCCTTTAAGTTCGGTATTTAGGCAGAAATATTTACAATCATGTATGCTATTGAATACGCATGGAAACATGCTTGGAATAGAATTTGGTTGGAAAGTGATTCAACTTTTATGGTTCAATTACTTTCTAAACGATCTATTCAGGTACCATGGAGAATTTGTCAAGCTTGGTATCATTGTCTTTTCTTAATATCTCTTATGGATTTTCAAGTTTCCCATATTTACCGGGAAGGTAATCAGGTTACAGACACGCTTGTTTCTCATGCTTATTCCTTGGACTTTGTTACATGGTGGTTCAAATGCTCCAGATTTTTGTAATAGTTTCATTGATAGTGATTTTGTTGGACGTTCATCTTTTCACTTTAAATGACAATCATATTTTTTTGTAACTTGCGGGCTCTTTAAATTTTGTGTTGTATGTCCGTTTTATTTTGAGTCTGTGTGCTCAGGCTTTTATTTTATTTGTTAGTTTGATGTGAATATTTATTTTTCTTCTTTTTCTTTCACTAATATATAGATAATTCCTAGGGTTTTTTAGCATATGGTTGTAATGATTCTTTTTTTCTAGATTAGCCCGCTTTAAACAAAATTAAAGATAAAGAGAGAAATGGTCACTGTCACTAAACATGAAGACATTCCAAGTACGTTGCACCTATCTACTGTCAATTGTGTTTGTATTTCTCAAGAAGATTTCATTAGGATATTATAATTTCTTCGACAGGATGACATAACTGAACAGGCAAAAAATCATCCAAGATACATGTACAGAAAGAACGAATCTTGATAGGACGCGTGAACCACGAACATGGCAGAATTGGGGGCTAAGCGGGAAAGAACCCAGAAGCGGGAGACCAAGATACATGACAGTGATTGATTGAGTAAATCTGAAAATACTCGGATGATGTAGGTTGATAGACCACTAAGTGGTTGTGACTGATTGGCTCAAATCCACAAGAAATCACTAAGTGGTCGTGATTGATTGTCGGCTGAGCGAGACATAAAAGAAAAAAAAGGGCCATACGCAGTAGAGCGACCCCACGAACGGGTGTGACCTCCAGACATAATGAGTGCTTCTTTTTATATTATTAATTTAGTTAACTCATGGGATTTTGGAAGACTATATAAAGGCCAATATACTATATGAAAGGGGGGAGGCAATGCAACTTTGACCCTGGGATTCTCTCATTCTTCTCTTACTCCTAAATTCTCCTTCATTTTCTCTAACTAACACTTATAAAAATTAGGCATTATCGATACTCTCCTGACCAAATAGAAAAATCCACTACAATGTAATGCTTTCTTTGAGAGAAAGAGAAACCAACTCAAAGGTACCCTCCAGAAAACCAAACCATGCCTCGAACTAGGTCAACACCACCCTCAACGAAGGGAATGGGATTGCGGATGAACAAGCCAATCACCCCGCTCCCATAGTTGAGATGCTTCGAACCATCCTAAGTTAAATGCAAGAAATGGAATATTGAAACACCGAAACACTACACAATGCATGGCAGACGATGCAGGAACAGATCGTTGCATTGTAACGGGACCTCGCACACACACGGGCAGAAGTCAGCCATCAAACTAACCATGAGAGAAGGGAGAACTGTTCGTGGTTCACGATGTCAAACGGGAATGCGAGAATGAAAATAGTAGGAACTTACATAATGAAGATGGGGAGGTTCAGTCCAAGGAACCCGAAAAGGAGGAGGCGGCAGATAGTAACACTCAGAACTCAGAACAGTATTTGATGATGTAGCACTAGGGCGAGGGGCAAGATAGTAACGCTCAGAGCTCAGAACATTATTTGATGATGTAGCACGTCCTAAGTTCATCTACTCCTAAATCTAACCATGCCTCCTATTCAAGACTTCAAAACCAAGTAAAATCCTATGCGACCTAGGGGTAAACTGTGATGAAGCTAATTTATAGGTGTGGAAGAATTCTTGAAAGAAAGGAGGAGAAAGGAAGCTTAAGCCCCAAAGCTTGTACATAGGGCTTGAGGTTATTTAGTATGGAGGACTATAGGGATGGATTGCGGCCCCACTTTCACCTAAACTGCACACTACGTCGGAGGAAAAGGAGTCACGGTGGGAATCTAGAAATTGTCCCAACTCAGCATGGTGTTCAACCAAAGGTACCAGGGGCTTAAACTTATAATTATCGCCTTGAGCCATAGATGAAGGAGAAGGGATTTCAGACAAGAAAATGAGGGAGAAAAAGATAATAGGGGAGAATATATTACCGCAAGAAAATGAAGGTAGGAAGACGTAAAACAAGAGAATCCTTAAATAGGCTTCAGGTTAAAAAAATAAAAAAGAAGAGGAAGTTGAAAATGAAAACGCTTTATTTTTATTTTTTTTGAAAACGGGAATCCAAAAGGATGTTTTTGGGAAGGGCGCGACTGAGAAGACACAACCATCACCTACACGAACGAATGGTACGATGACAGTTGGAAAAAGGAGGAGAGACAAAGTATGCGTCTCCCAAGACAATTGAAAATGTGAATGAAGCGCCTTCACAGGAAAAAACACGCGCCTCCCTTGATTTAATTGACTGTTAAATATATATATATATATATATANTATTTATTTATTTATTTATTTTTTATTTTCAAAGAAGTGTAGGTTCCCAAGAGAAGACAAGATGATCTTTGAAAAGGCGCATGCAAATCAAGAACTCCTCATCATTACACATCAACAAGTGGAATTTATTGAGTGTGATGAGGGGCATATTAACAGGAAAAAATCACCCAAGACACGTTTACAGAAAGAGCGAATCCTGAGAGGACGCATGGACCACAAACATGACAAAATTGGGAGACCTCATCAGAGAAAGAAAGAATGATGAACTGGGAGATCTCGTCAGAGCAAGAAAGAACGCTGAAGTGGGAGACCTCGTTAGAATGGAAAGAATGCTGAAGCATGAGACCTCGTCAGAACGGAAAGAATGCTGAAGCATGAGACCTTGTCAGAATGGGAAAGAGCGCTGAAGTGGGAGACCTCGTCAGAGTAAGAAAGAACGCTGATGCGGGAGACCTCGTTATAATGAAAAGAATGCTGAAGCAGAAGACCTCGTCAGAATGGGAAAGCGCGCTGGAGTGGGAGACCTCATCAGAGCAAGAAAGAGTGCTGAAGTGGGAGACCTCATTAGAATGGAAAGAACGCTGAAGCAGGAGACCTTGTCAGAGCGAGAAAGAATGCAGAAGCGGGAGTCCTCATCAGAAAAAGAAAGAACGTAGAAGCGGAAGACCTCGTTAGAGAAAGAAAGAATACTGAAGCCGGAGACCTCGTCAAAACAGAAAGAACGCTAAAACATTAGACCTCGTTAGAGCAATAAAGTGCACATAAGCGAGAGATCTCGTTAGAACGAGAAAGGAAGGGTAAGAAGAAGAACAGAGACATATGAAAAAAAATCCAAAATGACAGACAAACGATAGTGATTGATTGAGTAAAGTTGAAAATTCTCAGATCAAGCAGGTTGACAGACCACCAAGTTGCTGTCACTGATTGGCTCGAAGCCATAAAAAATCACTAAGTGACTGTGATTGATTGACGGTTGGGCGAGACAGAAAGGAAAAAGGAGGCCATACCAAGTAGAGTGACCCTCATGAACGGGTGTGATCCCTAGATATAATGAGAATTTCCTTTTAATTATTATTTTAATTAACTCATGAGATTTGAGAAACCTATATAAATGCCAATGTACGGGAGGACCGGGGGGGGGGGGATGCAACTTTGACCCTAAGATTCCCCCATTCTTCACTTACTCCTCAATTCTCCTTCATTTTTTCTAACTAACACTTATAAAAATTAGGCATTATCGATATTCTCCTGACCAAACAGAAAAAATCCTTTACTATAACAATTATTATGATAAACTATATGAAAACTCCCCTTCAATTTTGTTTTAATTACACGTGCGCTGTCTCTTATTTAAAAAACTCAAACATACACCCATTTATTTTCACTGTAGCGAAAGTGTTGTAATTCATTGTACTTAATCTAAGGGTTTTTTTTAATATAAGGAACATTTGAAAACTCAATTTGGGAAAAGGGCTAAGAATTATTTTTCCCAAGATTGAGGCCTATTTTACATCTAAAAATCATTTATAACCCCTAGTTAACAAAGAAGGTCAAAAGCCCTTAAAAGAAGTTCTTCATTTCTTAACCTCCCTTCTCCAGCTCTTTTTCTTTATCTCACTTGCTCTGCAATTCGACGAAGTTCAAGTTTTGTGTCGTCGATGAAAGCTGCTAGGTTAACTCTTCCTACTGTTAAATACAACAACTACTCTGAACCAGAATTGCTAGGCATGTACAATTATCATTTTGTATTCTATATTTTTTTATAGAATTTGCATTCTCTGTTTGTTTGACTAGAAAGTGAAAGAAAATGTATGAAAATATATTCGATTCTTTTTGTTAGAAAAAAGAAGAAGTATCTCTCTCTCTCATTTGCATGTCTCTCTTACATGCGAGAATTCATTTCTTCTTCACCATTTTCGCGTCTCCAATCGTCCACGACAACAATTCCAGGTTCGATGGCGGCGGGGCAAATGCAGCAACTAAGGCTATTTGCGGTTGCCCATTTTTTAGAGGCAAATAACTATGGATATTTTGCAGTACTGGGTTTTTGTGGTCTGGTATTGATTATGGTAATAGAAAATTGATTAAACCATGTCGTGTTATTATTACAACTAGCAATGATTAGAGTTGGAAGATTTTCGTGGACACAACTTGGATTTTTGGATTTAATACGTAGAAGTTTACTTTGTTATTGTGTCTTTAATAATCTGTCACTACAATGATTATGGTCTTTTATAGGACTAAGTTGTAAGGGTTCTGTAAAATTCCTACCTACCGGATTCATTAATGCAATGGAACTCCAGAACTTGAAGAACTGGCCTTGGAAGGAAATATTTATTCAAATCATAATCTTTCAGAAGCTGGCATCGCTAGTTGACTCCTCCTCGTCGACAGCCAGCAGTTGCCGGACTAGCCTTCCTTGCCTTCAGCCTAGTTGCCTTGTCTTAGCTAGCCCTTTCGGACTAGCCTTTTGAGGCTTTCTCGCTTCCTTCTAAAGGGAAACACCAGCTAAGTCACTAAGAAGAGCAACAAACAGCTAATATCATTCCTCCCTTATCTCTGCAAGCTTCAGCCTTCAGACGAGATGCTCTAGTTGCTGCTGGCTACTTTAAAAGATCTCAACAAAGGGGGAAACTTAACATTTCACTCCCCCAAAATTAACTCTAAATTAATATGAAATGCATGTTAAATTCATTCTAAATTAACTTCACCTTTTCGACACACTACCCTACACTTTCCTTTCTCTTTACTGTCTCTCTCTCTCTCTCGAAGCTGCTCTCTCGGTGTCGTCTCTCTTCGTCGATAATGTCCAGGCTATTTCGCGATGGTGGATCTCTCTCCCACACATTGTCTCTCTAAGCTTGAAGCTTCTCTCAGTGTGGTCTCTCTCATACTCTCTCTCGAAGCTGCGCTCTGGGTGTGGATCTAAACTCCAAGCTGCCTCGACAATGTCACTTAGTCTATATCTTCGCCAGGTCTCTCTCCTAAGCTCGATTTTGATCTACTCTTGGTGGTGAATTCTCTCTATCTCTCTCTCTATTTCTCTTAGCTATCTTTCTTTATCAGTTGTCTCTCTCAGCTCACTCTCTCTCTACAGGCAAGTCCCTAATGACCCAGCCCTAAGCTCGTCCCTCTCTCTCTATTTTTCTCAGCTATTATGTCAAGTTCATCAAAACTTAGTAATGCATTTTCTAGCTGCAAATACATTCAAAAGGTTTTTTTATCTTTGGAGGACATACATCAGAGAGTCAAGTTTTGGCAACTGAAGGGTTTTTAAGTTTTGATTGACATAATGAAAAGCTCAATTTCTTCAGCTAAAAATTTCTTAGTTTACTTAGTTTTTAATCATTTATTAATCCATCACTATATGAAAGATTCCATTAGATATAGATGTGAAATTTTTTAGGAGAGCCATGTATTTGGTTCAACTATCTTCTCCAAACGTACTTCACTTAGTGCATAAATAAGTGTGACAAGGTCTCATATTAGTAATTTTTTGCAACAGCTTGAAGTAACTCCAGGTTTGCTTGCCTCAACTAAAGAATGGCTATCCAGTAACTGTCTGGATGAAGAAGAGGTTGATGTGGCCTCTAGAACAGTTTGGTCATTGCCGTAAGTGTAACTCTCTCTCTCTCTCTCTCTCTCTCTCTCTCTCTCTCTCTCTCTCTCTTTCTCTCTCTCTCTCTCCCCCTCTCCCTCTCCCTCTCCCTCTCCCTCTCCCCTTCCCCCTCTCTCTCTCTCTTGTTGGTGCAAAAGAAAGGAAATATTAATTTTGTTCAATCATATGTATGTTAAGACAGGATTGTAGGGTAAGTAACTAGAATTATATTTATCGTCTAGCCTGGTTCTATGCTTCTGGTTTAAATGAACTCAAAGGATAAAAGGTAGTTGAAAACATCTGAGATATGGAATTTAGTTTGTTGGCCTCTTTTTGTTGTGCTGATGGTAAACTGATAAGCCGTACTTGTGAACATGAGAAAATATGTAGATTTAGCAAGTTATAACTTCTGATGAATTATTCTGTCTGTTGTTATTCGTTAATCATAGTAATGTTTCTTCATCAGCATTTTTTAAATTCATTTTATCTTAATCTGCATTTAACTAGCCTCATAAACATTTCAAACATGATTTTAGATAGCTATGTACAATTAATGGCTTGACACCACCAAGTTTGATATCATTTAGTGTATATGTCAACCCTTCTCTTGCCTTTCTTGCATCTTCTCAACTTAATGTTGGTTTTCTGTTCATAGCTACTCTCTTGTGCTAAGAAACACCAGCTAAGGAAGTTCTTTCTGCCTGCCTTGAGGTTATTGAACCAGCTCGGGCTGCATTGACATCCGACATGCGGAATATAGTGATGAATGATCTCATGGAAGGTTTGAAGAAACATGGTTGAATAGATTTGATATTATGGATGAACTTCCTTTGAGATTTTCTTTGGAGCAATGGATCAAGCTAGGGGTGAAAAATTTGTTACCGAACCGACCGAATCGAACCGAAATGAAAATGGTTGGTTGTTATATAAATGATCTTCGTTCGATTCGGTATTTATGCCGAATCGCAAGTTCGGTTCCAAAAATTCTGTGTACTTCTTCTGTATCTCGTTTTCTATCTCGTCTTTGGTATCATGATCCCCATACGTTCATTATAGTCTCAATTTTTGAAGTTTGGCGTCAAGTTTAATAGGGCATATATTTGTGAGGCCCTCCTTTTCATACACCCACATAAGGTTACGATTATCCTTACTTCATCGAGCTCATCTTACTCGAGAATCTTAACCTATATAACCTTGCTCTAAAAGGTCCGTGATCCCTTATTTTGTAGGGTAATTTATTGGCAATCATTACAATAGGAACATTTGTCTTTAAAAAGAATTGAAATAGAATAAATCCTATATATATATACACTAAACTATTTTGACAAACCCTAAAAGTATCCACCCACCCGCTACCTAAGTTTTAGGCCCACCAACCTGCTCAGAGGGGTGTTTAACAACATTGAAGTCACCAAGGAGCACACAAGATTATTGCAGAATACTTCTAGCTTGACTAGTGATATGATTCCAATATTCTTTTCTAGAAATGATAGTATTAGCAACATGGATAATGGAAGCGCAAAAAACTCTTGGCTACTTAGAATAATAATAAAATAATGCATAATTTGGTCTGTTTGACTAACTAAATTGACAAAAAGCACAGTATGATCCCAAGCAATCCATATTATTCTAAAAATCCTTCTACTAAAAGAAGCAAATTTCATCTCTTTCACTCTAGTTTCCAAAATAGCATAGAAACTAAAGTGATCATAAAAGTGAAACTTTCTAACCTCTGGTATTCCAAGCTGCCAAACTGATCATTGTGATTTTGCAGGTGAGGATATAAGCCTGGAGATCCTCCTACATTCAAGTTTAGAGTTGTTCTTAAACTTAGATTTCCTACCTTCTTCTTAGCATGTTTAGATGGAGTTTGATTTTAAGCAGGTATAGATGCAATATCTCATTGATCCTGATCTGAATTATCTAAAACTGAACTCATCATTTTCATTTTCATTATCATCTAACAACTCATGCTCTTCATTGTCTTCAGAGTCATCTCCCAAAGCATCAAAAGAATTATGAACAAAAATGGTGCCATGTTGGATAGGTTCCTGGTAAGAATGTGGGTTAGGTTGTGGGATAAGATCCTTGTCCTTCTGAATAGAACACTCAGTACCAGTCTGGGGAGCATGAATTGGTTCCACTAAAGGTTTACTCCTCCTAAGATGACCCATTGTTATCTAATAGTGGGTTTTGTCTATTGAACAGGTCTAGCTTGGGCCTTAACTGTGGCATAATCATGGTTTTAAAACCTTGCACTTCATGCAATTCCTAGGTAAACCCTGGCGTTCCACTCTAATCTGTATATTCTTGCTACCTAGCAACCTTACATCAATGTACTTTAAAATTTTAAAGTTTACTTTCACTTCAACATAGATTCTGGCAAAGGAAATCTTAGTGTAGTTATAAGTCATGGAGTCAGTAAAAAGAGGGACTCGCACTACATTAGCAATCCTACTCAACCCTATCCCATTCCAAAGCTCCAATGGAACATCCCACAGCTTAATCCAAATGGGAACAGTTTGGAGTGCTTCCTTGGAGAGCTTCATGTTCTCATGCCAAACTTTGAGCAAAATAGGTCTACTAATAAGGTGCTAATGACCTTTATCTAAAATGCAGTCCCTCAATTCAGTAGAAGAAAATTTAAAGAAGAAGAAATCTGTTCTGAAGCTAGGACTTGTAACAGTCATCTATCTCCCCATAAGCTATAAGCTGCTCGGTGCTCCATAGATAAAGCAGGTTTCCAGTCAATGAAATGGCCTACAATACAAGCTTCCCAACTCTTATTGCCTTTGTTCATAACCTTCTTAGGTATTTCAATCTGAGCATTCTTCCCTGCCTTAATAGACTCCACAAAAGCAAAGGATATCTTACAAGTTTTTTAGCCCACGAGGAATTGGTAAAGAGAACATTTTCACTTCTACTACTATCCTTGCGAGCATAGGTGGGGCCAACTTCACATAATCAATTTATGCTAGGATTTAATTGGTCTAACTGAACAATGTTATTTTCATCATTATTCACGTCACTATTTCGATCACTGTTCACTATATTAACCAGGCTCAAGTACACTTTGTTGGAGTTAAGATTAGAGGTTGGTAGAGTACGCAGATAAGGGGTGTTGTCAAATACACTTCCCTTACCTTTATCCTTGCAATGGGCCAAAATATGGTCCCATTGACAACCTTCTGTAGGCAAAATAGGCTACTTCTTTTCCAAAAGGTGTGATTTGCAAGGAGTGACATCACTATCCTTTTCTCTTTCTTCACCAAAAAATCACTATTGGAGAAACTTCTTGTGAACCTATTAGACCCATGCTCGGGGAAAACCTAAAGCTCTAAATTCTTATAGCTTCCTGAATCATATGCTCCTTGGACCCAAGACTTTAGGTATGATATTTGGAGCTTGGTCTTTGAGCAGCTTCACTAGGGATTCAACAATGTCTTTGTTGACATTCTCCATCATCCTATTTATTTCAGAGTTATCCATTAGAGGGGTGAGAACCACCTCTTGTAGCTTATCTATACTTAAACTAACCTTGTCAACTTCATTATCAAAGTTCCAAGCTAAACCATCCAAACCATACTGTTGTGACAAGGTCTCAAGACCATCTCGACAACCTTCCATCTCACTATAAAGACCATAATCAATATTGTCCCTACTATCTCTACCTAGAATGATGATCTAGGTGGAGAGATGAGCTCTCACTTAGATAAAATGAACTTTTAACAAATATAAGTTAACTAATTCAATCTTCATCCCTTAGAAATTGTCATGCTGATACATTCTTTGATTGCCAGTAGTTCTGTATGCATAGGAGAAGAGCCACAACTCTTTTCCCAACTATGCCCACAGCATGTTCTTTGTGATTCCTTGCCACCACTCCTATTGAGGTAACTTTGGAGAAATAATCAAAATGCTTATAGGAAGCATCATAGTTCAGTTTCATAACTCCATCATTTGGAGGTGACCAACTTGCAGAGTGATGATCCTGCACTAGTAAGTCAGTTTTATTCATATCATTATAAAACATTCCACTGGCACCATGCTCCATGGGAAGCCCTTCTCATAGAAACAACATGGATATTTTTTGTTCCTTTAAATACTAGTTCATTCCTAATTTTCCAAATATGCAAACATAAGAAACAAAAGAGTGAGGTAATATATTTACTGCTAATAGGATGCCTGTTGAGTTCCAAGATTATGTCTTTGATCCAAGTACTAATATAAGAAGCACAGTTAGTGAGAAGTTGAGATTGAACTTTGAACACCTCCAAAAACTCTTACTCCAGTTAGATTCTATATACCTTTCATAGAATGGACAAGATTCTTCTTGGATAATGTTTCTCCTAGAAAAATTATATTATTAGTCATTCCTTAACCTCCATATGAAATATTCGATCTTTGCAGGGACATTAATGTTCCATAATTTCACCCAAAAACTGAGTTTGCGTAATTGATAGAAGAGCTTCCTATGTTTGAACTCTTATCCTTCATCAGGGCTTGATAAGCATATTTGAATGTGAATCTTCCTTCTTTATTGAGAGGTCAGATCAGTTTGTGATCTTTCAGTTTATTAGGATAAAGAGTAAAAATCTCCTTCCATGCCCAAGGTGGAAAGATTTGCATAATTTTCTTTCCATCCCAGCTTTCTCAATCACGAATGATACATGCAACTTCATTTTACCTTTAGTCTCTTAAAATTCTTATATCATGGCAATTTGGGATCCATGGGCCACACTATAAGTCCACTGATTTCCCATTTTCAATTCTCTAAAGGGCGTTTTTCCTAATGACCACTTTTCCCAACCATAAACTTCTTCCATGCCCAAGAGCATGACTTAGGAACAATATCATGTAGAAAATCACAGTTAGGGAAGTATATAGCTTTTCTAGCACAAAAACTTTAAGGATTGTGAAGAACAGACCAAGCATGTCTAGATAGCAAAGCTAGATTGAAGCTTTCCATTTCCCTGAAGCCAAGACCCCCTTCTGTTTTTGTTGTGTGAAATTTTCTCATAGGATACCACTTTATACCTTGTTGATCACTAGAAGTATTCCACTAGAACTTCTACATTGCAGCTTAAAGATTAATGCAAGTCTTTTTTGAAAATTTAAGAGCATTCATTGCATAGCTTGGCAGTGCTTGTACAACTGATTTAAGAAGGATCTCTTTCACTCCATGTGACAAGAGGTTAGATTTTCAGATACTAGTTCTTGCCTCCATTCTTTCCAACAACATTGGGTAAATTTCTAATTTTGAATTACCCCAATCAATTGGTAATCTTCAGTAGTTTCCATTATGAAGCTATAGGGACTCCTAACATATTAGGTAGCTCTTTTTGTTTCTCACTTCCTACATTTCTACTAAACCAAACATTGTTTTTAGATAAGTTGATTTTCTACCCGGATGCATTGCACCACTTTGCTAAGCAATCTACTAAGTTTGCCACTGAGTCTGTATCACCTTCATAGAAAATAGGGATTCATATGCAAATAGTAAAAATCTCGCCTTGGAAGTTGCAAGTTGAATTGTATGAGTCTCCTCGATTTTTTTTACTTATACCTCTCCTAGTTGTGTTGGTCGAGAAATCAAATGTCCAGGCCAACATATTTTTAGACTTTTGAATTCAGATTGAATGACAATTTACGCTCTTGAGCTGAGATATACTGTAATTTGCAAGAGAAATGCTAGTCTTCCACAATACTAAAGACATTGTCTCTTATAGGATATTTACACATAAAATATAATATGTTAACTTGCATGAAAACTTCATTAACTTTATTAGTTCAGTCATTTCCTTTACGTAATTCCCCAAACAATACTAAACTTCTTTTATTGATCAACTAACACAACTTCTTACTATTCTCCTTTACATTTTTAATTATATTAACATTTCCTATTAAGTCATTTCTTTTACTACTACTTCACGTGGATTATTCTATTAATTCAGTTGTTAATTTACGTGACTGTCAAATCCCTCTAACCCCTTTTCTAGCATTTCTTATAAAGTCATTTCTTTTAGTACTATTTTCCACTTGCTTGGCACTACGTTATTAATCCATTCATTTCTTTTATGTAATTCCCCAAACCCCAACGCAATGATTCTTGCCGTTGGACAACTCGGACGACTTCTCTGACCAAATAACATGGCACATATACTTTTACTGATTCTCAAATTATCATTTTTTTATAAGAAAAATCACATGTACGGTCATTATAGTTTGGATCAAGTTTTAATTTTATCACTAAAATTTTATTGTTCTCAATTATATCATTAAAGTTTGTAAGATATT
Source organism: Datisca glomerata (assembly GCA_003255025.1). NCBI lineage: Eukaryota > Viridiplantae > Streptophyta > Magnoliopsida > Cucurbitales > Datiscaceae > Datisca > Datisca glomerata. The sequence continues at coordinate 221,688 of QANY01002498.1, forward strand.
TCAATCACATCACTCAATCCACATTCTGTTAGAAACTTAACGGTTTGCTGACGTGACATACATTTTTTTATACGTGTGTGCCACCTCAGCAAAGTTGTGGTACAATACAATTTTTATTTTATTCAATTTTCTTCCCCAAATTTTTTTAATTTTTTAAAAGAACTAATAAGATAACAAGATTTATTTTTCTCTTCTCCTCATTCTTCATTTTTTTCATTTCTCCTTCTCCTACTTAATCATCTCCTCCAAGGTAACAATGTGTATTTTTTTTTACTTTCCTTTCTTCTTCTACTCAATGATTTTATTTCTTTATTTCTTTATTTCTTTATTCTTCTTAATTTGGTTTTGATATATTTTGAATTTTTAAAATTTTCTAGAAAAACAACAGTAAAAGAAAAGTCACGGTTTTAGAGAATTGACCGTGAATTTCCTAAATCATAATGAAAAAATAAAGAAAATATAGAAATGAGTAATAACCACTATAATTTACGTGGAAAACCCTTAAAGGGGAGAAAAATCACGGAGAGACTTTGCTTGTATTTCATTATGGAAAAATGGGAGAATCTAATATAAGCTAGAGATTGTGCTCGTTTCTTGTGTGTATGTTGATGGTTCTTGAGTGTCTCATTGAAGTTACATCTTACCTTTATTTATAGATCTTCAATCAGTTACATATAATCAGATACACCTTATCTCATTCTATCCAAAAATAGGATCAACATAATATTTCTCTAAGATCTAATTTGTCAACATTAACATCTAAGTAAATCTTGATTGTCTGATCAATCCAATGGTCTTGATTAACTTCTCTTTGGATTGCCATGCTGGAAAGCCATGTACTTTCATCTGATTGGTCACTTCTTCATAATCGCCTAATTGATCTTATGGTCCTTGCTTTATCTTCTCTTCGATGGAGTCTTCGCTCTAGATCTTACCACGTGTCATGTAAAAATTTATTTTTTCATTGACCCCATTACATTCAATAGAATTTTATTTGTTGAGGTGTAATGCTTATCTTTTCTTATTCTGATTGACTTACGTCCTTCTGTTCTCGTTTATAAATGTTTTACCATTGATGAGAGAGAGACTACGGACACAGACTCACAAGTCTGTCATTTCATGTTTTTATGTCATGCCCGAGGTATAGTGAAGGACACTTGCAAAACTAAGACACTACAGACACAGACTCACAGTGGCAGAGAGAGAGAGAGAGACACACACATGGTAGATTTGTCTTCATGGATCTGAATTTAAAAGAAAATGTTTAGGTGATGTTGGTTTAGATAAGTGTAATGTAATGAAAAGGAATATAAATACGATGATGAAATTAGAAAAAAAAGAAGCATAGGAGGGAGAGTGAGAAAATATAAATTATGAATGAATGAGGATTACATAAATGAGATAGAGAGGTATAAGAATTCATGTGCCCATACATATTTTTTTTTCCAAACAATACAAGCTAATAATTAAACACAAGAATTAGTATTTACATCTCCTTCACTTGCTATTATGTCTTTCTATTCCTTTCACTATGCGCTCGGTGATAGAGTTTTTTTTATTTTCTTCACTAGGGACTCATTGATAGAGTATTTCCCGTTCTCTTCATTTTTCTTTTTCTTCTCTCGTACGTTAGAATCTGTGACAAGAATGTTGTACACGATCAATAATATAATAATTTATTTAAATGAGTAAGGAATAAGTGTACCATTTCATAATTTTATCGCAGGGGTTTGAGTTTGATGCCCCGCGTTCATTGGTAGAGTTTCTCCCATTTCTTTTTGCTATGGGCTCACTGAAGAGTTTCTCCTGTTTCCTTATTTTCCTTATGGGGAGCCCGTTTCACTTCTGCTTCGATCAATATAAATTATTTGTTTTTGCAATTTTTCTTCTATTGAACTTCCTTTTATTGTACTTCATTCAAAGACTTAGCAAAATTTGGGGATCAAAATCTGGTACTGTGCCGACTTCAAGCTTTCAACGAAATCCACTCTTAAGCACTTGGGAAACCATTGCTTTTCCATTTTATTGAGAATAATTATTTCTGTTGTAGAATCCATTTTCAAACTTTTAAGTTCAATTTCTTTTGTCCCAGAATCCGTTCTCGTGGCGTCGATCTTTGTTGGAGAACAAATATCTTTTCAGTTGTGAAATTCATTTTTGAGGCTAATATGCCCGCCCTCTAAGGATTTTGATTCAAATAAAGAACCATGACCCCGTTTTCATTTCAATAAAATGACATATGAATTGCTCGTTATCTTTGGAGAGGAGGACTTAGGTTCAAATAAAAAATCATGGTCACATTTTCGTTTTGATAGGGACTTACGAACTGCCCGTTTTAAAGGGCTTGGGTTAAAATAAAGAACAATGACCCCATTTGTAAGCCTGCTTCTTGTTCATATTTCATCATACCATCACGAGTGTTTCCCGCTTTGTGAGCAGCTTCATCTTGGTATTGAGAGGACTTGATTTGGGCATTTCTGTCTATAATTATTTTTTGGGAACACATGACACAGTTTTTCAAGATGATATTTGATAGGCCATTGTTAATCTTCCTGTTGAGGATGCTGCTGACAACCTTTATATTGAAGATGTCGTTCCCATAATCTTTTGTATTTTTTGTAATTTTTCCTTCTTCAAGAATTTGTAAATTTCTTCTATTCCTTCATATTACTTTGCTTCCCGCTTTCTCTTTCTTTGTCCACTTTCCCTTCCTTTACCTTCTCTTTTCATTTTCCACTTCTTCTTTCATCATTTTCACTTTTCCTTTCTCTATTTTTGTACCTTTTCCCTTTTCATTTTTTTGCGGATGAAGATCAGAGGCTAGTTGAGGCCCTTGAAGTTTCAAAGAAGTCTCTGGCTAAAGATTAGAAGGAAAAAGTCGAAGCTGAGAAAGCCAGGTGATGAAGCCGTTGCGCGAGAGTAGGCTTCTGAAGTGGAGTATTCGACTCTGTTTGAGGAAGGGGAGATACTCGTCTATAGCGCTGGCTATAGAGATGCTCTAGCAAACCATCCTCTTAAGCAGACTCTAGTTCCAGAAGTTGAGAATTCTATGAATGCTTCAACAGAAGATACCGTTGTTGTTACTAAAAAGAGTACCTCAGAGAAGGATTTAGTGGTTGCTTCCACTTAGATTGTTTCCTTTACTCTTGTAGTTGTAATTTTTGCCTCCCTTTCTTTGTAATTTCTGCTCAATTATCAATGAAAAGGAAACTATTTTTGCAGCTTCTAATCTTCCGATACTTCATTATTTCCCTTTGCAAGTGTTTAGATAGTCTTTTCTTCCTCCTCCAAGATTTTGCTGCCTTAGAGCCTTCTTTGCTTGCAACTTTTCTTTTTCAAACTTCTTTCTTCTTTCTTTTTGAACTTCTTCCTTTTTCAAACTTCTTTCTTTTCAAACTTCTTCATTTTCAAAGTTCTTCCTTTTTAAAGTTCTTCTTTTCAAACTTCATTCTTTTGGAACTTCTTCATTTTTAAAGTTCTTACTTTTCAAAGTTCTTTCTTTTCAAACTTCTTTCATTCAAACTTCTTCCTTTTCAAAGTTCTTCCTTTTCGAACTTTTTCCTTTTTGAACTTTTTCATTTTCAAACTTCTTTCTTCTTTCTTTTCAAACTTCCTTCTTCTTTTTGGACTTCTTCTTTTTGGTTTCCTTTAAAGGGTGATGCTGCTAACATCATTCATCATGGACTTAAGCTCTTAGTGAGTTCAGGAGCTCATTTCCTTTACAAAGTCAAAGCCTTCATGGACATAAGCTCTTGGTGAGCTCAGGGGTCCGTTCCTTTAGAAAGTAGCCTTCATGGACATAAGTACTTGGTGACCTCAGGAACCCGTTTCATTTGGAAAGTAAAAGCCTTCATGGACATAAGCTTTTAGTGAGCTTCAGGGCCCACTTCTTTCTGAGAACGATGTCCTTAAACACTCCCCAGGACATAAACTTTTCACAAAGCTCGGGAGCCCTATATTTCCTGTCGGGCTCTTTCTAGAGTTTCTCTTGTTTTCTTTTCTTTTCCTTTTTCCCGTACACAAATATCTGCGACAAAGAATGTTGAACAACACAATATATAATATCTTAACGGGATGAGTAGGGAACGAGTATATTGTAACTTTCTTCTAGAAGTTGGAATCTCATTTCTTTAAGAATTTCAAGAAACTGATTTCCTTAGCTTTGACATGTCATATGATTTGTCACATAAGTATTATTGTGCCGGTGACGTTTAATGAATGAAGCTGACAGTTCTGCACAGACTTCTTTCCTGAACACCCACCACGTGAATTATCATAACTTTTGATCAAAAGCTCCGAACTAAATTCCGTAAATTTTTTTGAGAAGTAGACTTGTTTATCTTTCCGAGGACATGATATATTCCATCTAGTTGGCTTCTAGTAAATACAATTTAACTTCTGAATTTGACTATTCCATATTCTGTTATCCTGAACAACGTTCTTGAAAATTGTCATAACTTTTGATCATGAGCTCCAAATGAAGTTCTGTAAAAAATTTCAAGATTTAGACATCCATATATTTCGAACGATATATAGTTTGTCATATAATAATTTATAAATTGGTACATTGTAAAATTTAAATTTGAAAATCGTGAATATGTTTACTTTCCTAAACAACACCAACGAAAACTATCATAACTTTTGATTTGAGAACTTCGAATATATTTTCGTAAAATTCTTCATAAAGTAGACTTCCATATATTTCTAATGATATAAGATATGTCATGTAATTTATTTGCAGCATTTTTCGTTAACGTTTTCATTTCCTTTCCCGTTGTCAAGATGATTTCGTTTTCGCCGCAAGATATTTCTTTCTCAATTCAAGACTTTTCTGTTGTCATGATAATTACTTTCCCTTTCTCAAGACACTTATTTTCCTAATTTTTGTTTTCTTTTCCTTTCTCAAGACATTTCTCTCCTTGTTTTTTTTCTTTTCCTTTCTCAAGACATTTCTTTCCCGTTCTCAAAATATTTCCCTTTGTCATGATTTTTTCCTTTCTAAAGACACTTATTTTCCTATTTTTATTTTTCTTTTCCTTTCTCAAGACATTTCATTCCTTGATTCTTTTTCTTTTCCTTTTTCAAGACATTACTTTTTCATTCTCAAGACTTTTCCCGTTGTCATGACTTTTTCCTTTCTCAAGACACCTATTTACTTGTTTTTCTTTTTCTTTTCCTTCCTCAAGACAATTATTTCCTTATTTTTCTTTGATGCTTCCCATTCATAGCTCTTGTTTTAAGTTTTTGGATATTTCCAGAATCTGTTTGATGTAGTGGTCAAATGGATCTAATTCTGATTTCCGTTTAAACGAGCTGCTAATATCTGTTCTAGGAAAACAAAAGACATTCTAGCAAAACTATTAATTGAGCAAAGGGGTAGAGAATGATACCACTTAAACACGTTCCCATCCAGACTAGTTGAGAACATCCGACACATCAATTCATCCTCATGTTGATAAAGCGCCATTACTTGTTTGGCACGTCGGAGATGGTCAACATGATCTAACTTTCCTTTGTAACACTTAAACTTTGGGGCCACGAACGTTTTTGGCATGGGTATGGCCAAAATTTTCGGGCATAGTGGGGAGCGGGTCAAATTTTCCATATCCGCTACTCCACCCACTCCCAACGTCCTCATCTCAAGCGTTTTCTGCTCAAAGCTCCCGCATGCAACTTCCCCTCCCCGCGCTCACGTTGTGCGGATCGAAGCCCTTCGAATTCTGGTCCTCCACCAGCTCCTGTTGTGCCTGCTATGAGCACTCACGTCTTGGAATATTCTTCTAGGTCACGAAGCACTGCTGCTGGTGAACCTTTACCGGCTATGTGGAAGTTTAAGCATTTTTCCAACGTTCATGTTCTTGTTTCTGGTTCCTTTGCTCAGATGCTCTCTTTCTGGCTCAAGTCTCTTGATAGAGGTGGTGGCGTCATATGTGCTCATCATTGGATGGGAGAAGAGAATTTTGAGTATGTTGATTCACTCTCAATGAAAGCACCAAATGTAAAGGAAAAAGTTCATGATTTTTGAGAATTGGTCGTGAATTTCTTACATCATAATGAAAAAATAATGAGTATATAGAAAGGATTAATAAAAATAATGATTTACATGAAAAACCCTTAAAGGGGAGAAAAACCAAGGGGAGACTTTGCTACTATTTCATTATGGAGAAAGATTTATGAAGCTAATATATGTTAGACATTGTGCTTGTTTCTTGTGTGTATGTTGATGGTTGTTGAATGTCCATTCGAAGTTACATCTTGTCTTTATATATAGATCTTCAATCAATTATATATAATCGAATATAACTTATCTAATTTTATATGAAAATAGGATCAACAGAATATTTCTCTGACATCTAGCTTATCAACATTAACAGCTAAGTAAATCTTGATTGTTTGATCAATCTAATGGTCTTGATTAACTTCTCTTTGGATTGTCACACTGTCAAGCCATGTACTTTCATATGATTGGTCTCTTCTTCATAACCGCCTAGTTGATCATACTGTCATTGCTACATCTTCTTTTCAATGGAATTTTCGGTCTAGTTCTTGTCACATGTTATGTGAAAATTTGTATGTTCAACTACTATTTAGTTTATATCTAGGATCAAATAACCAGTGAAAAAAACATTCTTTGACCTTGGCATATTTCTTTCAAGTGCCATGCTTCTATGTCAATAATAGGCCTACATTCCCTTAAAAAATGCTCTTGCAAGCGTCTAAATAGACAATCAACCTATGAAATGTTGGCTACACCTAAAGACACGATCTTTCAATCTTCATCTAAACAGTGCTATTGATGTTGGACTATTTCAATTCCTCACAAATCTTCCACAGCTTGCAATATTGTTCTTTACAACTTCCCTCTATCAACAAAAAAACATATTGCTTTGCTCTATATGCTTGACTTCTAGTTATGTTAACCAAATGATCCTTTCTGGCCTTTTCAAATACTATTTCCCTATCCATTTAGAGGTTATATCTCTGTTGCATAAATCTCTAGCACAAGTGTGTTTATTAATGAAAGTCTTGATTTGCATACTACTTTCATTCTACATTATAGAAGCTCATATCCTCCATTTACAATAATTTCTCGTACACTTCAAAAACATCCTCTTTTTCTCATTTCTATCAAACTTCAAATCATGACCACTTTGTCTTGAATGTGCTCTAACAACATCTTTGAACTCAGTATTATCCTTGAATTTCATCCATAATTTGAACACATTTGACATGTCATGCTCAACCATAAATTCAGGATATCGAATTGTGTCAACCAATTTCACCATATCAATCACAATTCTATCATTAACAATCTTAACTAAACCTCCATTAAATTCTTCACCGGGGATAATATAATATAAACTTAAATGATCATCTCGAAGCAAAGAGACTTCTCATCTCGATAAATTGATTTTCAATAATCTAGAAGTCCAAAGAATAACCAAAATACCTTTTTATATGTGGTCCCAAGGTGAACCACTTGCTGCTTTGAGTAGCATTCACAATCATCAAGTAAAATTGGTCCTCTATTTGGCGTTCAATATGCTAAAATGGAGAATCAAAAATTTAAAAAAATCTGAAAATGAGAAAGTGAGAAAGAATATGTGAGAAAAAGAGGAGGAATACACAAATCGTTTGTTTTCCCTGTTTTAATTCTATAGGGTATTATGTTGTAAATATTGAAAACTTTAAGGGGGAAAGAAAGACACGTGGGGTATATTTTGAAAAGTTTTTCAATGTTAAGTGGGAAAAAGGGAGAAGCGGGGTATATTTTATAAATTTTAAATTGTTTAAGGGGGAAAAAGGGAGATACGGGGTATATTTTATAAATTTTAAATAGTTTAAGGGAAGAAAATGAAGAAGCGGTGTCTTGTTTATAGATTTAAAATATTTAAGAAGGGAAAAGGAGGACATGAGGTAACTTTTAAATAATTAAAGGGGAAGCATGATATAAATAGTTTAAACAAATATATTATGTGTCACAACTTTAAAACACGAGGTATATTTTATAATTTTTAAGAAATTAAGAGAAAGAAAAGAAAATACGGGGTTCACTTTTTAATATTTAAAACTAACATGGGAAAAGAACTTGATACATAAATTTTAAACAAATATCCAATGTGCAACAATTTTACTGATGTGGCATACACGCGAAAAAGCGTGTCTGCCACATCAACAAACCGTTAAGTTTTTAACTGAATGTGGATGGAGTAATGAAATTGAAACATCTTACAAACTTTGATGATGTAATTGAGATAAATGAAATTATAGTGATGAATTTAAAACTTAGTCCAAACTATAACGACTAAACATGTAATGTTCTCTTATTTATTTATTTATTTATTCTAACACTAACTTTAATTTTCATGTCTATACTTTTAGTTGTTGATATTAATGATTCGTAAACAATTGATTATTTGTATAATCTAACATTTTTTTATTCTAACACTACCGTTTCCATTTGTACATTTTATTTCATTATTGCGATCTTCATTTCATAGCTATACTAATTGTTTAAACTATAGACTGATCTTAAATTTTTATGTATACTGTATTCACTTTTTGTGATAGATATCTCATAACTATGCTAATTATTGTTTATCCTAAACAAGATGAATTAACTTAGTTAATTAAGCTATCACACTGATACTATATAGATAATGAATTTGAGTAACCCAAATTCCTCATAAAATCTATAATATAACTTTGATAAAAAAAATTATCATCTATCCTAACGTTTTATTTACATTAAATTTCCTTGCCAGTCATTTATTATTTCTTTTATTATAATATTTTTAACTGTTCTTACTTTATTAATTCAGTCATTGACCTTTATGTAATACCGCAAATTCCAATAATCTCTTTTACTGATCAAACATCATATGTAACTTTTGACTGCTTTCCTTTACATTTTATTGATTGTACTAACAACTCTCATTAAGTCATATCTTTTATTACTGTTTCATATCCATTAATTTATTATTTTTTTAAGCAAATTTTAAATAAAATAAACGAATATAACTTGAACTCACGATCTCTAATATATAAGTTATTAGAAAATGAGTATTTCTGCACCATTTTCATGGATCAATATTGGGCAAATTTTTAGGTGAGACCCACTATGTAAAAATGTATGGTCATTAGTTATTTGAGTTCTCATTTGCGAGTACATCGAAATCGACTATTCATTTGTCAAAATTGACTTTGAGATGAATAAGAAATTATCTCTCAGATGAGCTAAATGAGAATAGACAAATATGTAATAATTGTAGAAATCTCACATTGGAAAGGAAAGAAAAGTTTGAGTGATATATATATAGAGATGCTTGTATCAATGGTGGTAACTCGATAAACCTAGAGACTCTCTCTATATGGGTCACCCCTATATAGCGCCATAAGCTGCCTTTTGTTCCATATTTATTTTTCCTTCTCAGAAAAAGCCTAAATGTTTTAGAATATGAAATATTCTAAACAGTTGGGGCTCAAGAATTTCAATTTTAGATAAGGAAATATTTTTTCAAATGCCAAATCTTGTTGTGCAGAACCCAGTTGTGATCCCTGTGACCCGTATGACAGTGATACCTATGCCTACTTTTCACGGGGAGAAATCTGAGAAATTTAACGGTCTGAATTTCAAAATGTGGAAACAAATGATGCTCTTCTACCTGATCACGCTAAATCTGGCAAAATTCTTGACTAATAAGCTCCTAAGCTCAATGATGATGAGCATAATTTCCAAACGATCAGTGACATTGATGCTTGGAAACATTCTGATTATTTATGTAGGAATTACATAATGAATGGTCTTGTTGATTCCTTATATAATGTTTATTCTGACAAGAAAACAACAGAGGATCTATGGGAATCTCGTGAACAAAAGTATAAGATTGAGGGTGCAGGTATCAAAAATTTATCGTGGCCTGTGTTTTGGAGATTAAAATGAGGGATTCTAAAATGATGATCAGTCAAGTACAAGAACTACAAATTATCCTAACGATAATCATGCTGAGGGAATGATGCTGAGTGAATCATTTCAAGTGGATTGTATTATTGAGGAATTGCCTCCTGCGTGGAAGGATTTCAAGAACTATCTCAAGCACAAACGAAAGTAAATGAGTATCGATGATCTTATTATTCGACTTTAAATCGAATAAGATAATAGGCTATATGAAAGAATAGGGCCACACCCTGTTGCTGCAGCAAAGGCTAACATTGTGGAGTATGGTCAAGGTTTCAAAGCAAAGAAGACCAACAACAAGCTGGGACCTAAAGGAAATGGTTCTGAGAAACCAAAGTTCCAAGGAAAGTGCTACAATTGTGACAAGCTGGGTCACAAATCTTCTGAGTGTAGATTGCCTAAGAGATACAAGAAGGCTAATGTGATTTAGAACATTTCCCGAGACGTTTCTGATATCAACCTCTCAGTAGTGGTCTTTGAGGTCAACATGGTTATATCAAATCCAAAGGAATGATGGATTGACACTGGAGCTACCCGCCATGTGTGTTCTAATCATGAGATGTTATCTATCTTCAAAATTATCGAGTATAGAGAGAAGTTGTTTATAGAGAACTTGGCCACCTCTCAGATCCAAGGCCAAGGAAAAGTTGTGTTGAAGATGATTCTGGGACAGAATTGACTCTGAACAATGTCCTATATGTACCTCAAATATGGAAGAATCTTATGTCTGGTTCACTGCTGAATAACCATGGATTTCGTATGATATTGAGTAAAACTAAATTGTTTTATCTAAGAGTGGAATATATGTTGGTAAGAGTTATATAAGTGATGGAATGTTCAAACTCAATGTAATGAATTTGGTCAAACCCGATATTAATAAAGTTATTTCTTCTTCTTACTTGCTTGAGTCTTCCAACTTATGGCATGGTAGACTATGTCATGTTAATTATGATACTTTGTGTAAATTAATTAACTTAGACTATTTACCAATATTTCATATTGATTCAAATCACAAGTGTGAAACTTGCGCTGAGACAAAATTAACAAGTTCATCATTCTAAAGTGTTGAAAGAAACATCGAGTCACTTGATTTAATTCACATTAAAATATGTGATTTAAAATTTGTACAAATAAGATGTGGTGATAAGTATTTTATTATTTTTGTTGATGATAACATAAAATATTGTTATGTATATTTGCTAAAGATCGAAGTTGAAGCTATAGGAAAATTCATTTTCTAAAAAATGAAGTTGAGAATCAACTATATAAGAAAATTAAGGAACTAACATGTGATCGTGGTGGTGAGTATGAATCATCGGTTGTTGAGATTTGTGCTCAACATGGGACTATACATCAAACCATCAACGGTGTTGCTGAGTGTAAAAACTGTACCTTAAAAGAAATGATGAATGCATTATTGATCAATCTTGGATTACATGTAGGGAGCAACCGTTTTGACGGCTATGAATAAAATACCGAAAAGAAAGAGGATAAGACCCCATACTAGTTATGGAAAGGTAGAAAACTTTCATACAAATACTTATGAATGTGGGGATGCCTCACTAAATTGATGGTACTTACACTCAAAAATGTGAAGATAGAACCGAAAACTGTCGATTTCATTTGCATTGGTTATGAAAATAACAGTAGTGCGTATCGATTCCTTGTGTACGAATCTAGCAATCTTAAGATACATAAAAACACAATAATGAAGTCTAGGAATGAATCATTCTTTGAACACGTATTTTCTTACAAATCTAAGGAAGAGCCAAACTTTTCAAAAAGACTTCTTGATACTATTGATGAAGAAGATAGTCAGGACCAAGATGAAGTCAAGGTAAAATCTAGATGGAGGAAACGAACTAGCATAAAGAAGTCTTTTGATCCTGATTTTTTAACCTATATGATTGAAAGTGAACCAAGAACTTTTAATTAAACTATAAACTCCAATGAAGGTCCTTTTTGAAAGGAGGCCATTAAGAGTGAAATTAATTCTATTTTGTAAAATCATACTTGAGAACTAGTAGATCTTCCACCTGGTTATAAACTTTTGGGTTCCAAGTGGATTCAAATAGAAAATGAAAGTCGATGGATCAATTGATAAATACAAGGTAAGACTTGTAATTAAAGGCTATACACAGAAGAAAGGTCTTGATTATTTTGATACATATTCTCTAGTGTCGAGAATAAAATTCATTAGAATGATACTTGTAATCGCATCTTTGTGAAATCTTTAATTACATCAAATGAATTTGAAAACAACGTTTCTAAATGGAGATTTAGAGGAAGAAATCTACATGGAACAACTAGAAGGGTTTTCCGTTCCTGGGTAAGGAAAGAAAGTTTGTAAATTGATCAAATCATTGTATGATTTGAAACAAGCATCAAAACAATGGCATGTGAAATTTGACAATCACATGATGTCAATTGGATTCAAAATTCAATGAATATGATAAATGTATCTATGTTAACGATACAAAAAATAGATTTGTCATTGTATGCTTGTAGGTTAATGATATGCTTATCTTTGGGAGTAATGATAAGATGATCAAATCTACGTAAGAAATGTTAAAATCTAGATTTGATATGAATGACATGGGACTTGCTGAAGTTATATTGGGAATAAAAATAAAAAGACTATCAGATGGACTTATTTTATGTCAATATCATTATGTCGATTCTATTCTTGGAAAATTTAGCAAAGATGACACTAGTGAATCAAAAACATTGATGGATATAAGTGTACGTTTGTCCAAGAATAAAGGTGAGAGTATCTCTCAAGTATAGTACTCTAGAGTGATAGGTAGTTTGATGTACTTGATGATCTATACAAGACTTGACAGAGCCCATATAGTAAGTAAACTAAGTAGATTCATGAATAATCCTAGAGCTGAACATTAGAAGTCATTGTAAAAGTACTGAGGTACTTACAATATACTCAAAATTATGTACTACACTATTCAAGATATCCAACGGTCCTAAAAGGAAATACTGGTGCAAAATGGATATTAGATAAGAAAGATACGAAGTATACTATTGGATATCTTTTCATACTAGACGCTGTCGTAGCATGGAAATCCTCAAAATAGATTGTTATATCTAGGTCCACTATGAAATCTGAGCTTATAGCTTTGGACGAATGTTGGGAGGAGGCGGAGTGGCTACACCGCTTCTTAGAGGATATTCTTAGATACACAAAGTAATATGTATAATGGTAAGTCTAGTCACATTCGTCATAGAGATAATACCATTAAACAACTACTCTTTACATGAGTTATCACTCTTGATTATGTGAAGTCACAGGATAACATTGTGGATATTTTAACAAAAGGGTTAAATAGAGAGTTAGTTGAAAAGTCATCGACAGAAATAAGACTAAAGCCCATGTAAAAATAAGTTGATACAAATGCAACCTAACCTAATTGACTGGAGATCCCAAGATCTAGGTTCAAAGAGACAATCTAATTGTATAAACTTAGTCAGATCACTGTGAGGATCTTTCCTATCCATTCCTATGATGAAAAATAGTGATACCCATTGAGATCAAGTTAAGCTGAGCTTTTAATGATTCTTATGCATCAGATTATGAGATCCGAGCGGAGGAATGTGGGTTTACTCTTAAATTAAGAGATCAATTATGTGAGAGTGAAGTGGGGCCGTTTCTATAGGAATTTGGAAGGACACAATTATTTAGAAACTCTTGCAGAACCAGAAGGATACTCATGTTGGATCAGATTTTAGATTTTGTAGAAAAATAAATGAACCATAACAAAATCATGGGCGGAATGTCAAAAATTTTCATGCGAACACTTAATCGTATTAAACACAAAACCAAACCAATGAATATGCATAATTGTATAAACGTATTCGGAAGATATAAAACCTATTTATACATTTTCTTGTAATGGATAAATTCTGATTTGGTGGGATCCTATTCTCTATCTCGTGTTCCTCGTTCCTGATATTCACATAGCTTGTGATTGATCTTCGCATCGACGTACACTCGCTAGAATCAGAAGTATATCTCTCAAGGATATTAGTATGAATTGATTGTGGGCTCTCAAAATAACTGTGGAAGAGAATCCCCTATAGATTTCCGTGGCAACAATAGGAGAGGGGGAGATAAACTTTTTCTGCTCTCATTAACACACTTCAATTAGGTTTTTTATGCAACCTTTATGTATTAATTAAAAAATTTATGCATATACCCCTATACGTTAAAAACAAAAAATCCCCTCTCCTTTGACCTGCATATGTGATTTTAACATCTTCCCCTGGAGCCAAAATTGTGTCCAAATTTATCCGTCTAAACAGATGAATTAAATTGATCACTATCAATTAATTAATTTATTTATTTTATTTACTAATTATCCAATAATTAGAAAATAACAAAATAAATAGTTTGAAAATTAATTTTTGTCTTCGCTAGTATAGTGATGACACTTATCTCATATGGGCTCGGGAAGTGTACCTTTGTCCAAAACATGTTTTTGGTCCAACTGTGGTTGTTTTTCATTACTATCTTTATGAGATACTCTGGAGACCGAATGGACCCACATGAACAAAGATATGAGATTCGAATACCCTGCTAATTATCTCCATAAATTCCTGATTTATTTAATCACGACATCGTGCGACTCCACTATATGTCTGATATCGAATGAACTATCGATTCATGGCTCCACATTTTCTATTAGTGCACATAAAAATTTCTATTTCATGGTCCATAGAATATTTTACGATATTACCCTTCGTAAGTATCAGTAACAACAGTGAGATACAAAATTACCGCTTCACAAGCCACCACGTACTCAGTTTCCATGGTAGAATCAACAATGCAATCTTTTTCCGCTTGATACTTCTCCATACCACTACTCTACCATTTAGGAACACCGATCCTAAAGTGGACCTCCTAGAATCTTTTTCCGCTTGGAAATTGAATTCAGTATAACCCGTCATATTCATTTCAGTACTCATATACACACGCATGTAGTTTCTCATTTTCCTAAAATACTTAAGGATATACTTGACAGCATTCCAATGCTTGAGTCCAGGGTTATATTAGAAATGACTTACAATGCCCATGACGTAGCAAATATATGGTCTAGTGCAAAGCATTGCATACATGAGTCTTCCTACAGCTGAGGCATTGAGAATCTTTCTCATTTCTTCCTCTTTTTGAGGAGTCTTGCCCTCTTGGACTTTCTCCTTTAACCCGTCTGGTTGAGCCGCATAAATGCACTCTTCAAGATAACCATTCAGAAAAGTAGTCTTGACGTCCATCTGTCAGATTTTATAATTAGGGGCAACAACAATGAACAAGAGGATTCAGATGGATTTAAGCATTGCCACCGGCGAGAAGGTATCCTCAATGTCTATACCTTCCTTTTGGGTATACCCCTAGGCTACAAGCCTAGATTTGAATGTCTCCACATTTCCATCTGGACCTTTCCTCTTCTTATAAATCCATTTACACCCTACAAGTTTTACCTATTCAAGAGGATCTACAAGCTTCCAAACTCCGTTCAAGTACATCGATTGTATATCGACGTCCATGACGTCTTGCCATAGGTTTGGTTAAGGGCCAACCATGTTCTACGAGTAGGAAACAGGTTCACCATTATCCTTATCTAAGACTATTATCAAGGAATCTCTATAAGACATGTACCTATCAGGTTGTCTCACAACCCTTCCACAATGTCGAGGCTCCAGCTCCGGCTCCTGCTGTGGTTCTTCCATTATTGATTCAGAAATAGGTTTTGGTTGGGGAATTGGTGCTCTCCCACTCAATAATTCACAAGTGTGCTTCTCGACTTCACACTTCTTCTGTAGTCGTCTTTATTAAACCGAACATTCATGCTTACAAATGCTTTCATGTTGGTCGGACTTTAAAAGACGTATCTTTTTGTTCTCTTGGGATATCCTACAAACAAACATAATTCTGATCCACTGGCCAACTTTCTTGTCTTCAGTCTCAGCACATGTATCGGGCATCCCCATATTCTAAGGTGGCTTACAGACGACTTTCTTCCATTCCATCTTTCATTTGGTGTACTAGACACCATTTTTTATGGAACTTGGTTCAAAATATATGCCTTTTTTTTCAAGGTATATCCCCAGAATGAATCTAGGAGGGATGAGTAACTTATCATGGATCTAACCATATCCAATAGAGTTTGATTTCTTCTCTTTGACACATAATTCTGTTCTAGAGTGCCAAGTGCTGTAAGTTGAGAATGAATACCTTCTTCTTTAAGATAGTCTTCGAACTCTCCTAGCAAGTACCCTCCACAAAGATCAGGTCGTAGGATTTTGATTTATTTCTTTAATTTCTTCTCAACCATAACCATGTATTTTTTAAACTTTTCAAAGGTTTCAAACTTTAGGCGCATTAGATAAACATGTCCAAATGTGAATAGTCATATGTGAAGGTTAGAAAATACTCACAACCTCCTCTTTCTTGGATATTCAATGGCCCGCATACATCACTATGTACGAGTTCAAGGCATTGAGTGGCTCTTTCACCCTTCGCTGAAAATGGTCTCTTGATCATTTTGCCTTCTATGCAAGATTCATATATGGGTAGTGATCCCACACTTAAAGTTTGCAATGGACCATCATTTACAAGTCTTTTAATCATGTCTAGGCTAATGTGGCTAAGACGTAAGTACCAGAAGTATGTTAGATCAATTGAGTTAACATCAACCTTTTACTATCCATTTATAAATCAATATTTACCTCAGTTTCATATATCATTTGAACTTTTGATTTTACATATAAAATGTTGTTTATCATGTGTGAAGAAGTAATCAAGCAATCATTTCTAAAAATACCAATATCATTATCAATAAAATTTAAAGAAAATCCTTTCTCTATTAAACTAGCTACTAAAATAAGGTTTTCCCCAAAAACCGGGATAAGAAGCATGGTATAAAATCTAATAACTATTCTCAAAAAATAATTTAATAATTCCAACTGATACTGCTGATACTAGTGCCCCATTCCCCCAACAGAAGCTGAACTCACCCTCATTAAGCCTTATGCTTTCCCTAAACCCCTACAGGGAACAACAAATATGGTTAGCTGCAGAGTCTACAACCCGTGAAAAGGTGGAGTCAGCCACATGACAGGCTTCAGTTACAATTAAAATACCTTTGGATTTCATAACCTTGAGATAATTCAGACAGGTGCATTTTCAATGAACTCTTGAGTCGATTCAACAATAAACTCAAGGGGACAATAGGTGGTGAGCACGAAATTGTACTTTTCTGCCATTAGTACGATATCAAGGTTATGTTTCTAATCAACATAATTTTCACCAGTGAGTTTGTTTGTTTTCAAGATTATTGAGTTTGTTTATTTTCAAGGTTATGTTTCTAATCAACATAATCATTTAGGAAAATATGATACATGATATAAATACTTAAATTTTTTGCAAATCCTATAAAAACATATTTCTTCCATAATGTTACGATCGACAATGATAGCTCATCTCATCTAGGGACAACGCCCGAGCTACCTCTTATCTCATCGAGATTCTTCTCATTTGGTTAACGCTTCTCAAGATGTCACTACATCTAGATCAACCAATCACCAATTATTTTGGTCATCTTAGCCCCATTGACTAACTCCTATGAGAGATTTCAATGTGCTTAAGTCTAAGTGTTTAACCAACGCATTGACTTTAAATGTTTCTTGAACTAACGGTCAGTCTAGAGATGGTTCTGCCTCACCACTTCCTTTACAAGCTTTAGCTTCGTAAGAAACTCGATGACTCAAAGTGACATGATTCCCAAGTTTCTCCCACTGAAGAGAGGATGGCTAGGGTGACTCTAACTCATTCCTCATGCCACGATCAAGTTTGCGTTGGAGACCTTGCGAACATTTCAACGTAAACGACCATCCCACTTAGTTTTTGAAAAAAATGGATTTTTCTTTGTTTTTTGAAAAATCATAACTCTTTATAAAATTCAATAGCAAGTTTGTTGAAAAATCATAACTCTTTATAAAATTCACATTGTATTTAAAATATAACACATTATAAATTTAGACTATAATCATGATGTACATGTTACATGTCAATTTGATATTGGCATATCCCTATTCCTATATGAGATGTTATATGTCGATGCGAGATTTATAATAAAGTCATACATTCAAAAATAACCTCTCTCTGGCTCATTTCTAATTACAACCGATAAAAAGTAAATTATAATAACTTAAATGCTAGTCTTAATGGTGTATGTAATTATCTCATTCTTCTTTAGGAAGCTCCACCTCCTTGTAGCCCTTAACTAAGGTCTAGTCCCATTTTCAGAATTCAAACATCAATTTAAAATTATTTTTCCAACAATATTAGCTCTCATAAATAATTAATAAGTAAATTAATCAATGGATTTATTTTAAAAAATTTACAAAATAAGACTACCTTAGTCCCTGCTAATGATTAATACTTAATAATAAGTGTTGAAAATTACCAAATTAAATCAATTTAATTTTCTGGACTGGAATAGGCTTGGGATTAAATCCCAAGTTTTTGCGAATGATTTGGGCCAAGAAACCCTTGCTCAGTCCAAAATCTCAACATGCTTGGTAGGTCTGCGCCAGCCCAAGGCCCAACATGGTCTTAGGCGTAACCCTAGGGTTTCCAAAACCCTAGTGTCTCCCCTTAGGGTTTCCTAAACCCTAGTGATAGCGTGGAAATGCGACGGCAATGAGTGACGACTGCAGCGAAACAACGGTGATGCGAGCCACTGGGCACAGTGGCGGTGGACGACAATGGTGAACGATGCCGCGCAACTTATGACAGCGGTGAACAGCAGCGCGGAGAGGATGAGAATGGTGAAAGGCGACGCGCGGTGGACGTGGTTCCTTGAAATGCGTGCAACACTAGATTTATAAGGAATTTAACAACACAATTCTTGCAAAACTAAATTACATAAAATCCTATGCCTCAATTTTGGCGTACATCAATTCTAAAACAAAGAAAATAACACCTAGACCCAATCGATCAGGATCCATTCATAAAATACATTCAGACATACATTGAATCTACCAGACAAAGATATATGCCAATATCATCACATTCATCCATACATATATTTAAATATAGAATACGCATATTCAAAAATCATAGGCGCTAATACCAATTTTTGGATCAGATTTTGGATTTTGTAGAAAAATAATTGAACCATGATAAATTCATGGGCGGCAAAGAAAATATTTTCAAGAAACATTTAATCGTATTAAAGAGAAAATCAAACCAATGAATATGCATAATTGTATAAAAGTATCGAGAAGAGTTAAAAGCTATTTATTCATTTTCTTGTAACGGAGAAATCTTGATTTGGCGAGATCTAATTCTCTATCTCGCGTTCCTCGTTCCTGAGATCTGCAGAGCTTGTAATTGATCTTTGCACCGAAAAACACTCATTTGAATCAGAAATATATCTCTAAAGAATAGTAGCATGAATTGAATGTGGGCTCTCAAAACAACTGTGGAAGAAAGAACGAATTTTTCTCTTCTCCTATCGATTTCGGCAGCAACAGTAGGGAAAGGGAGATAGACTTATTTTGCTCTCATTAACACAATTTAGTTAGGTTTTGATGCAACCCTTATATGTTAATTATAACTTTTTCCCATATACCCCTACATGTTAAAACCTTAAAATCCACTCCCCTTTAACCTGCATATGCGATTTTAACATCTTCTCCTAGAGCCAAAATTGTATCCAAATTCATCCTTCTAAACTGATGAATTAAATTTCTTCCTATGAATTAATTATTTAATTTTTTATTTACTAATTATCCAGTAATTATAAAAAAATAATTAATTTGAATATTAAGTTTGGTCATCACTAATATGACCACTAATATAGTCATGACACCCATCTCATATAGACTCGGGAAGTGTACCCTAAACCAAAACATGTTTTTGGTCCAACTGTTGTTGTTTCTCATTCATATCCTTATGAGCTACTACTGAGACCGAATAGACCCATATAAACAAAGCTATGTGATTCAAATACCTGGATAATTTATGTCCATAAATTGCCGACTTATTTAATCTTGATATTATATGACTCTGGTATAGGTCCGATGTCAAATGAACTCTCGATTCATGCACATTACATTATTGTTGGTGCAAATGAACATTTATGTTTCACGGTCCACATCATATTTTATGATATTATCCTTCATGAATATCAGTAGTAAGATTAGGATGTAAAATTACCATTTTAACCCTATAGTTATTATTTCCTTAACTAATTTATTGATTGTGAACGAGAAAAACATACCTGTGAAGTGTCTCGTATAGTTTAGTATTTCTTATTCAATGACACGTGTCATCGAGTAACATGATCGATTTATTTATTTACACGCTCATCAATAAAGCATAAGGTGAATTATTGCTTTTATAATCTTGCCACAAATTTTATATCTGTGAATCACGCAACTCTAACACAGTTGAATCACGATCTTGAAAGCCGATGTATTGTCCGGCAATTTGAACTCACTCGTTTGACGAACCAAAGATGGCAAGTAACCAGGTCAAGTTTTGTATTCACCTTAGGATTAAGGTAATTATGAAAATATCCTTAAGGTGTAACAATTAGATTTAGAGTTAGATTCATGACTTTCTCAGTTAATGGTCTATTCAACATGTCCGGCATCATTTGGATCAACCTAACAGTCATAATTGGATTCGATTATCTAGTCGATCCTAAGACTGCAAATAAAATTCTAAACTATCTCAGAAGAGTTTGTCTGAAAGACCGCTCTATTTTAATATTTTTCATTGATAATAGTTCTAGGACTTAAGTAAATTACAAACACACTTTAATTAAAGAAAACTTTCATTTTCTCATAAAATTCAAATACATAAATGTCTCAGAAATAACTGTTTACTTATAAATAGTTATTACACGCTACTTGGTAGACATAATCCCAACAATTTATGGCTAAAATGAAAATAATTATGAGAAGTGAACTGTGTCAGGGATGACTCATTTGTGTAGTATGTCATTGCTTACACCAAAGCTGAACAGTTCAAAGACATCATGTCAACTAGTCAGCTAGTAAAGTGAACATACTTACACAAAAGAATATTTAAAGGTAAAACCTATCTACCCTATGCAGGTTTCGGAATGTAGAATTGTATCACCATGTTTGTATGCCGTTGGTCGTCAATTTTCATTCATGCGGGAAATTGTTGACAAATGGGTGTTTCTAGACCATTTCCAAGGATCAATTTTGGGCAAATTTTTATGTGGGACGCAAATTTTTATGTGGGATCCATTATGTAAAAGTGTAAGGTCATTGCATATTTGAGTTTTTCTCCGCGAGTACATAAAAAGTGACTATTAATTTATCAAAATTGACTTTGGGATGAATGAGAAATTATCTCCCAAAGTGAGCTAACTGAGGACGGAAAAATAGGTGAGAGTAAAAATCTCACATCAGAAAGGGAGAAAATGCTTGACTGGTATATATAGAGATGCTTGTATCAAAGGTGATAACTTGATAAGCCTAAAGGCTCTCTCTATATGAGCCACCTCTATATGAGGCCATGGATTGCCTTTTACTCTAGATTAATTTTTACTTCTCATAGAAAGCCCAAATGTCATAGAATATAAAATATTCTTTGTAGTTTAAGGCCCAAAACATTTTTTATTTTGGAATTTAAGAGAAAACATTTTTAGGGTTATATAGGCATTTAATGGATTAAATGGCCTTTATTGGTGGCTCCCCCATGAGTAGTATAAAAGGAGGTCTCCCCCCCCCCTCCCCCTCAATTTTCACACAAAAAGAAACAATTAGCTTTCTTTTCTCTCAATTTTTATCTCTTTCACGATTTTACTTTGTTTTCTTCTAGTTTCTTAGTTCAATTTTTGGTTCAGTCCCAATTCTATTTGTCTCAGATAGGTTTGGTTTATTTTGGCCTGTTTTATTTACGGTTCAGTTTGTTTTCATGTACGTCAACGGTTTGGTTTATGTTCCAAGTCTTGGTTTTACGTTGTTACACTGGTAGTGGAATTCTGACAAGCTAGTTCGATCAAGGTGGTAAAGTCGGGTGTTCATGAGCTGCCGCCAACCGTTTTATCTAGAGAAACAGATGTAGTTATCAACTTTAGTACCACAAGTGAGGGGGCGGCACTGTTTTAAGGAAACTATGAAACAATAACTCGGTTTGATTTCTTCCGTTACTTTATTCATATTGTTATCTTTTACAAAATTGTTATCTTATTGTTATCTTCATTTAATTTTATAATGCAATACATTATTTTCAACATAAGTGTGGGGTTTAATCAATTACGACAACCCAATTTACTAAATTTATTTATTCATTAAGTTATTAATTCAGTCCATAATTTATAAATTCTTAAATTCCTCTAACCCCTTTTCTAACATTCCTTAATAAGTAATTTCTTTTACTAGTATTTTTTATTTACTTATCATTTCCTTTACGTAAGAACGCAAACCCTGCTAACCACTTTTATTGATCGACTAACATAACTTCTTACTACTTTACATTTTAGGAAAAAGTACACGGACACCTCCTGAGATTTGTCTAAAAGATACGTATACCACTTATAGTTTCATAAAAGATACAGACCTCCCTTAACATTTTATTTTGTAGACAAAAAGCTCAAAAATGTTAATTTTTTGCACTAGCGTCGTTTATTTTTTTAAAATACTAAGAATACCATTAATCAACCCCTTTGCTAATTGGTTCAGGGTTATATCAAACTAGATTTTTTGGGTTATTCCCTACTTTGTAATCCATCATATGTTAGAAAATCACTTAAACCAAAATCCATCGAAATCATATTCAACCAAGATCTTCCATGTCAAATCACTGAGAGAATTAAAACAGAGGCATACCTTGATCCATAGAAACAGATGATTGTTGGTTATCGGTCTTCTGATTCAATAAGATTTTCCTTAGAGAAGAATATTTATATTCTCAATGATGATGAGATGTCAGAGAGAATATGAGTAATAATCACGCCTTTTGAATCAGGGGCCATAACCCATATACATATGAATATTTTGTCATAATTATATTTTGGCCCGTCATAAAATTAGAAATATAGAATTAGGTCTATACACATAATAAGTCCATACCATATAGATGTTCTAAGCCCAATGACATTAAACCTTGGTAAGATCACTTTAAATGTACTGAACTTTATGATAAATTTTAACACACTTTCAATTACATATGTAGACCCATATTTTAATTATTTTTCAATAATCTCCCACTTGGGCCACATATGTTACCTTACAAAATGTGCATGACTTTATGAGCTCAAAATTTTTTCTATCATGAACAAGAATTTTTGAATAATCTCGTCCATTAATTATATCAATATAGGATCAAAGTGATATTCGCCAAATGCATCGTAACTAAATCCCTCAATGGTCATGTATATCGATATAACCAAATGACAGATCAAGTATGGATGTGTAGCATGTAAATTACATGTAATATGATCTAAACATGTCTATTTTTAATTGGTCCAACTTTATTCTTTAGTGAGATCGTATTAAACCAGATGATAGTGAAAGTTTAACTGAATTCTTTATTTTTACAGAAAATATCCATAAAACACAAAATGTGTCGAAATAAAATAGCATTTAATTACAAACTCTCACTAAACTAGTATATCACCAAATAACATGACATCTATGTGAGTAGTGTGCTCATGAAAGACCCTGGGTGGAAGTCCTTTAGTAAGCAGATCCGTAATCATAGAGTTTGTACCTATATGGTCTATTAACACCTGACCACCTCGAACTCTTTCTTTTACAACTAGGAACTTGATCTCTATATACTTTGACTTCAACGAGCTCCTATTGTTGTTAGAATATAGCATTGTAGACTTATTGTCACAAAACAATTTTAATGGTCTTTCAATTTCTTCTGAAATTTCGCAGCTCAGTGACAAAGTTTCACAACCATATTCCATATTTTGATGCCTCATAACACTCTATAAACTCAGTTGCCATGGTGGAGGAAGCTATAAGTGTCTTCTTAGCACTCTCCTAGGAAATAACTCCTCAAGCTAGCAAGTAGATATAGCCTGATGTAGATCTTTGATTGTCTTGGCATCCTAACAAAATTTGAATTAGAGTATCCAACGATCTTCAGTTGGTTTGATCATCTATATGTGAGCATGTAATCATTTGTTCTCTGTAAATACCACATAACCCGTTTTGTTGCTTTCCAATGATCCATCCAAGGATTACTTAAAAATTTGTCCAATGTCCAAGCAATGTATGCTATATCCGGACATGTACAAACCTGAGCATACATTACATTTACCACAGCTGATGCATAGGGAATCTATAGTATTTTCTTAACTTCAAGGTCACTTTTGGGACATTGATTGAGACTGAACTTATCTCCCTTAACATTAGGGGTGTCACCTAGTTTACAGTCCTGCATGCCAAATCTCTTAAGTATCTTCTCGATATAGCTCTTTTGTGATAACTCAAGTATACCGCGAGAGCGACCTCGATGTATTTGTATGCCTAATACAAAAGAAGCGGCACCAAGATTTTTCATTTCAAAATTCTTTAATAAAAATATCTTGGTTTCATGTAATATGTCTATATCATTACTAGCAAGCAGTATGTCATCGACATATAGTACCAAAAGATATATTTACTCTCATTAAACCAAACGAGACTTTTACTTGATGAAATTTGTGATACCATTGACGGGAAGCTTGCTTGAGCCTATATATGGATTTATTTAATTTACAAACCAATTTCTTTGGGTCTCCTGATACAAAATTTTATGGTTGCACCATACAAATTATTTCATCAACGTTACTATTGAGAAACGATGTCTTTACATCCATCTGATAAATCTCAAGATTAAAATGTGCCACTAGTACCATGATAGTCCTAAAAGAGTATTTCATTGAAACTAGAGAGAAAATCTCTTTGAAATCAATACCTTCCTTTTTAGTAAAGCCCTTACTCAATAACAAACTCAATAACCTTAAGAACAAAATGAACTTTATAACTCTTCACATTACCCTTCAATCCTTCTTGGTTTTAAATATCCATTTGCAACCAATGGACTTCACACCTTCAGGCAATGGAACTACATTCCAAACGTCATTGTCTTTCATGGACTTCAACTCTTTATTCATGGCATTTATCAACTTTTGAGAGTTAGAACATTTCATGGCTTGATGGAAGGTGATTGGATCATCTTCCATCACTCCAATGTTATCTCATGGTCTTGAAGAAAAACTACAAAGTCATATGAGATTACCTTTCTCCTATCTCTCTCTCGTGGATCTCTTTAATGACATTTGTTCTTAAGGTTATTGAGTTTGATCTTCAGGAATAATTTCTTCAATTTGTGTGTGGATTAATTCTATATTGTATTGAAGTTCTAGACTTACTATTTGATCATTGTCAGGAATAGAAACTTGAACATTGTCAAAATAAATTATGGAATTAAGGCGTTTTGGCTGTGGCCTTAGTTGACTCTCTGTTGAGAATATACGTTGTAGTCTTT
Organism: Datisca glomerata; assembly: GCA_003255025.1. Taxonomy (NCBI): domain Eukaryota; kingdom Viridiplantae; phylum Streptophyta; class Magnoliopsida; order Cucurbitales; family Datiscaceae; genus Datisca; species Datisca glomerata. The sequence continues at coordinate 247,187 of QANY01002498.1, forward strand.
AATGCTTCTCCCGAGAGAGATTCTGATAAGGTAGAGTTAGAAATCATTCTCATAACCATGTCCTTAAGTGTCTTATTTCGTCTCTCAGCTACACCATTCATTCTAGGAGATCCTGGCATGGTGTATTGTGGGACTATTCCACACTCTTCTAGGAAATCAGCAAAGGTCCCTGGACATTGTTCAACTAATCTGTTGTATGTGTCATTGTACTCACCACCATGATCAGATCTGATACTTTTAATTCTTTTGTTGAGTTGGTTCTGAACCTCAACTTTGTAAGCTTTGAATACGTCCAATGACTGGGACTTCCCATGAATGAGATACAGGTAGCCATCATGTGAGCAATCGTCTATGAACGAAATGAAATATTGGTGACCATTCTAAGAAGCCGTAGGGAATGGTCCACAAATATCTGTGTGAATTAGTTCTAAAGCATCTGAAGCTTTGTTGGCACCCAGTCTCTTTGTGTTTGTCTGTTTTCCCTTTATATATTCAACACAAACCTCAAAGTCTTTGAAATCAAAGGAACAAAATGGATTTCTCATTGGTTATCATATAAAGATAAAGAGTCGGTATAAACAATATTTTCATTGAAAGATAGATTAAACTAACCCTTTCCAAATGAACAATAATAATAAAATTTGTCCAAAGTAGAAATAGAAACCAAATTTCGTCTAAGTGACGGTACAAGATAAGTCTCTTTCAATTCCAAATAATATCTAGTCTTTAACAAAAACCTAAAAATCCCTATAGCCTCAACCTCTATTGATTTTCCATCGCCTACATAGATGAATCTTTCAACATCATTTGGCTTTCGGCAGCTCAAGCAACCCTACATAGGACACACTTTTGTGAGTAGTAGCACCAGAATCCATCCACCAAGTATGTCTTGGCACTGAGCTGAATTAGCCTCAGAACAAACAAGACTGAGAAGCGTACATTTTTTGCACGACAAGTGTGATATTTGGTCAAATCCCTCTTCATGTGTTCAATATTATTGCAAAAGTAACAGCCAATTCTTCACCTTATTTCTTTTACTGTTTCGTTTGAGCCAGACCACTTACAGCTTCCTTATCCCTTTTCCTTTTCTTGTTCTTGTCATTAAAGGTACTTTCCAAGTGAGCACTTTTGATCTTTTCTTGCTTCAACATTTCTTCTCCTTGCACACAATGAGAAATGGGCTCATTCAAAAACCATTTGTCCATTTGACAATTATAATTGGAATAACTCTAGCTTTAGTGTGTTTAGTTTAGAAGCAAGATAAGACATCCCCATGATGTACTCTCTTATATTACATTTTCCTTTATGTTTCATTGTAATCAAGTTTTCCAAAAGTGTACTTGTGTTAGCTTTATCATTTTTAGCAAAACATTTTTCAATTTCCTCAATAAATTCTTTGATAGTAGTATCCTTTTCGAGCACAGCACCCCTGAATGCTTCTAAAATTCCACGCTTAATGATCATGAGACTCATGTGATTTGAACGATCCCACCTCTCAAATTCTTATTTAGCCTCAACAGAACTCCGTAAGATCAGCAAGTCGTTTAATCCTTAGCGCAGGGTCTAAATCTATGCAGCCGAGAATAATCATTACGTTCTCTTTCCAATCCTTGAAGTTGGTCCCATTTAGCGTGGATATATAATTAATATTGGGAGATATAGTAGAAGCAAATGCATTAACTGAACAAAGAATGAAACAAACAAAACAACATGTTCACTTAAAAATCCATATTAAACAATCAACAAATTTAAATTTTGGTGGACCCCATCACAAGATACCTAGCACAATATTAATATCTAGTATTTGAAGAGAGATAATATGTTATAAGTGGTACTCTTGGTGTAGTACTCAAATACTTACAATAAATTCAGTCAAATAATAAGTCTATCTTTAGGTTGACTTATTGTTCACATGAAATACTTTATAATTATCACATATTTATTACCACAAGTATGCATATAAATCGGCCAAATATTGACCTGATTTTAGGCCAAATATTGAACTTATTTTACGAAAACATGGAATTATTTCCCTACCGGTACGGTACCGTAAAACATGGAATAATTTTCCTATACCCGTACGGTATCGCGAATCAGGGACTCTGTACCTGTACGGTACCGTGAAGCAGGGAATACTTTCCCTACTTATGCACGGTACCGTGACATAGGAAATAATTCCCTTTCCCTTCACCCAAATCATCTCTTACAGTTGCATTAAGTAATGATTCCCTTTGCCATTTGAAACGTTTCCTTTTGCAGTAGACGTTCCCAATGTTCACTGTTACATCTTTTCGCAAGATTACTTCTCCTACGTCACCTTCTTAGGCAATTCAATCTTCAAATTTTTTGTTAGCAGAAATTTAATTGTGTTGTTGGGGTCGTGTTTAACTTTTCTAAGCAGATATTGCTGAATAGGTACTGATAAAAAATTACCAAAAATTTAATAGTCCCTATTCTTCTCTAATGTTTATCTTTTTCTTTGATGTTTTTGTGAGTACCTATAAACATAAATCAAACCCAGCCCTCAAACAAAGTTCTAACCGCAGAGGAAGGCAACAAAGAAAGGCAACAGTGACGGTGACAACGAGGAGATGCATGGTGTGGAGTTCGTGTTCGTGCCGTGAAGGGTCTCGAGTTTTCTGAGGTTTGAAAGAAGGGTCTCGGGTTTTCTTTTTTATTTTTTTGGGAAATTTCATGTTTTAGGTTCTCGAGTCTGGGTTCTTAGATATCGGATATTGGTCTCGGGTAAGGTTCATGATCTTTGAAGGTTATTTTAATCATTTCATTAAAAAATTAAATTGTTAGTAACTGATTAAACCTATTTGTCTTTTCTGTAACTATAAAAGGGTGTTCATGTCTTTTAAAAAAAATTCAAGGAGTGTCCGTGTACTTTTTTCTTTCTTTTATTATTGTTTCATGTTGATTACTCTATTAATCCTAGGGGTGTAATCAGTTCAGTTTAATTTTTGACGAATCTAACTGTACATGTGGTTTTGCTCTTACATGAACTGAATCAAACCAAATTATTTATAAAACCGAACCGAGCTAAAACGTTGAAATGTGCATATTTACCGACCTAAAGGAAGGTAAAAATAAATTAACTTAGAGAAATCACAAATGCCCAACTCTAATTAACAACTTCGGATAGGGATATATAGAAAATGAAAGAAAAATAGAAACTCAAATGTTAAATAAAGAAACATAACCTCCTCAAAACCTTAAATGGAAGAAGCCTAACCTCCTCAAAACCTCAATTGGAAGAACCATAACCTCATATAGCTCTTATACTTCTAAACTACAACATCAATCGAGTTAATCAAGCACAACGATTTAGAAATTTTTAGAAGCTTTATGTTGGAGATTTAGTGTCTGAATCTTCAGCTTCAATAGCAAGACTTATTCAGAAATTACCACAAAAATACCTTCCTTCTATCTCCTTCTCCCTGTTCAATTGATGGTACTATGGTTTTTTTGTACAGATCTGAGAGACGAGAGCAAGGGAGAAGAAGAGATGAGAGATGTGAGAGTAGAGTGAGAGAGAGGAAGATATGATAAACAAAAGATGAACGAGAGAGATGAATGAGAGAGACAAACTAGAGAGATGAATGAGAGAGTTAGAGACGAACGAGAGAGATAAAGAGCATAGTTAAGATTTACAGAGACAAAGATTCGATGAAGCTTGAGAGCTTTTAGCGGTTGAGATGATTTGTTTGTCTCTCAAATTGAGAGATTCATTAGGGCTTTGAAAAATCGGGGAGGAAATGGGGAGAATGGGTCAAAAGAAAAGGGAGTATGTACACATATATTTATGGTTTTATATATTTATGTGAAAAACGGTGTAGTTTTAATATATATGGTTCAGTTCGGTTCGATGAGATTTCTATAGAGAAACCGTTAACCGAACTGAACCGCATGATTTTTACACTACAAGAACTGAACCGAATCACAGGAAACGTTCAAACTAACCGAACCGATGTGGTTCGGTTGGTTTTAGTGGATTGGGCGGCTTCCTTAGACCCCTAATTAATTTAATTGTTACTTTATGTCATTGTCATTTCCTTTTATTACTGTTAAACCCTTTGCTAACATTTCTTATTAAGTCATTTCTTTTACTACTATTTTGCATTTAAATGTCATGTGTCATTTTTTTATCAATGAAATTATGCCAAGTGTCAATACATAATTGGACAAAGCATTTTTATGGTGAATGCGAAACCACAACGTATCTTGATGACACAACATCTCAAATACAATACTGACATGTGTCAACTTAAATAGATAGAAAATTTTGATTAGGTGTCATTAGACCTCCCTCAAATCCCTATAAATAAGTAGGAGTCCCGTTTCATAAAAGTCATTTTTCCAGAGACCCAAAAGCTCTCAGAAAACGCGAATATAATCTAGAGTTTAGAAAGAAAAATTTCAAGAATTTTACAAAGTTTCATCTCAAGTTCAAGATGTTCAAGCTATACAATGTGTTCGGCTGATCTCCAAACAACTCAAAACCTAGAGATTTAAGAAGAATTCATCCAAGCCTTCTCCCACAAATAACGAAGATCCAAAGTTCATAGAGAAGTTTCACGAACACCCCGAAGCTTCACATAAAATTCAAGAAACACATCGAGTTCAAGTCATGTCCAATTAAGCACCAAGTCTAGAGATTTAAGAAGATTTCATTCCATCATTTTACCATCACAAGCATAGAATACTCAAACTTTGATCCTAGAAATTTGCTATCAAACCTTGAATTGAACTTTACTATAAGAGTAGAATCAAAGGATTATTCTTTGTAAAGAATTTATAAATAGAAATTGTACTCATCATAATTATCAATTCAAAATTTTATATTTTCCCATCGATTTCATTGTTAAATTTTTCTAATAGCAAAATTAGTTCATGCAAATTTATGGCACGACCTGTGGGCATCTATACTTTTCATCCCTTTCTCCTTTCAAGTTCCAAGTTCCATGTTTCGCATCACCATCGTGTGCAATGGATGCAAAGAAATCTTCTCAAGTTGTGATCACACACAATGTTAGCAAGATGACAAATGCAATGAAAAGTTATTCAATGGCCCGATGACTCTTAGTCACTTGAGAAGTATCAGTTTTCAAATTAATCAACAATTTTCCTATGCATACCACGAGCCAGAAAAGACAACCATCTCTTTATATGTCCTTACTGGAAAGAGTAACATTATTCATGTAAAAGTGTTGAAATTGGGGACAACACATCATATTATGCTGATTCAGAGGCCATGTCCATCATGATGTTTGATGTAACTACAATTTTGGAGAAAATCTTGTTAAGATGTAGCGAAAGATCTCTACTTGTACAAAGGTGGTGGAAGATAAAGATATACAAATTGATTATCTCATGAATAAGTTTGCTGACACTAAGTTTGCAAATAGAGGTAAAGGAAATTGCACACAAGAAGTTCATAAATCATATGAATCTCCAACAATTGTTTCACTTTCTGCTCAACAATTCCATCTCATAATTGTATCTTATATCCAAAGCCCTATACAACAAGAATATCATTGAAATATGTGAAAATGGATACCTACTGCCCAAGTTTCAACTATTTGATGGAAAAGACAACCTAAACACATTTCCTATTTCATTGAAATATGTGAAAATGTTGACACACTTGGGGATCTTCTTGTAAAGCAGTTCGTTCGCACATTGAAGGGAAATGATTTTGATAGGTAAACTAAGTTAGAGCCAGAGTCAATTGACAGTTAGGAATAATTTCAAAGGGAGTTTCTCAGTGACTTCTATAACACTCGTCGTACTGTTAGAATGATGGAACTCATAAACATGAAGCAACGAAAAGGTGAACCCTTAGTTGGTTACATTAACATATGACATTCTCTAAGTCTTGATTGGCATGATCGTCTATCTAAAATTTCTACAGTTAAAATGTGCATTCAAGAAATGTATGGGGTACTTTTACATTCTTCAAGGGATAAAGCCGCTTAAATTTTAATAGATCACGACTCACGCTCATGATATGGAGTTGAGTGTTGCTAGTCGTGGTAACTAGGAATTGTTTGTTTCCATCCAACGAAAAGAAAAGTGAGAAACAAAGAAAGTAGATAAATCATATAAAGCCTAAGGTAGATGGAGGTTGGAAGTTGTGAAGGAAGAGAAAGATCTCAGTTACCTATAGAAGAGAGGTAGAGAAACACACACCATTTTCCAGACTCTAAAGTGGCAGATATGCTTGAAGAACTCTTATAATAAAAAATTGATTGAACTGCTAGAGTATAAATGGCCTAAGGAGTGGGGAAAGTAAACTATCCTAATTATTATAAGTATCATCGTTTGATTAGTCATCTGATAAAAAATACTTGGTTTTAAAGGAATCATTTTGAAGCTGACAAAAGAGAGGAAGATTGAATATGATATAAATGATGTAGCTAGTCCACATTGTGATCGTCAATGGGGAAATTCATGTTCAATCATCATATTTTATTCCAATGACAAATGTGGAGTTAGTGGAATTCGAGTCCTTTGAATAATTGGTCATTCTATTCCCACCAAAAGTTGAGGAAGTAGAGGATAGAAAACGTTCTATTAAGAGTGATGAGAACGACAAAGGATGAACCATTGTAACTCATTGCAAATGTAAGAAGATTAAAGTTTTATCAACCATACATTTTTATCCTAAGAGGATCGAGAAAAAGAGACTTTTGATAGGCTCCATTATGAAGAATCAAAGGCCGCATAAATTTGAAACTAAAAGTAGCAAGGAGATCATACAAGGACATCGACTCCCTATCTCACTTAGAGAATATTTTTCAAGAGGATTCTTACATGATTGGAGAGATGAGATTATTCTCGCATCTTCTTGCTTCACGATTGAGGAAAAGGATTATGGCAGTGAGGATATCGATACTCCTTCAAACCATTATGAAGCAACGTTAAAGGTTTAGCCATAAAAAAGGGTAGGCTTGGGCACCAAAGAACATGTACACATAATGATCAAGACTAGGAAAAGTATTCAATACATCGCTGTCAAAGAAGAAGAAAAAGAAAATGAGTAAGAGGCACATAGAGTCCCAATCTTTGATCGTACTAAAGCTTTTGTTGAATGCATTTCAATTTTTGAAAGATTGATTGTTGTTCAGATAAGATGAGGTCAAACTACAAGAATGAGAAATATGCTAGTCTTCAATCAAACGATCAAGCACAATAGTGAATTTCCAACACAAGTTTAATGATGTGATTGTGGATACTTCATGTGCAATAAAAGATGATAAAGAAGTAAATAGCAAGGTGCCTTCAAGAATGAAGAGCAATCATTTATCTTTATAAATATTGAGGGTCCTCTAAAAGTTAGGTTGTGAACTATTATGTTTACAATACATCACAAAAGGAAGTCGAAGATGATGATTTTACGTGTAAAAATTACCAATGAAGATGATTCCACATCTGAAACATCTAATGATGACGTTGTGGAAGCCCTTCTAGTGTTAGAAGATGGTAGACATGCTATAATTGAGGAGTTAAAAGAAGTTAACTTAGAACTTCAGAGGAGCCAGGTCCAACCTTTGTTAGCACGCTTCTTATAGTTGGAGAAGAAGAAGAATGCCTTAAAATTTTGTCAGAATATAAAGATGTCTTTGCTTGGAGCTAGAAGGAAATTCGTGGCCTATATCCAAAGATAAATGTTCACAATCTGCCTATGAAACTTGGAGATTGTCCAATCAAGCAAGAACAATGTTGCTTCCGACCTGACCTCATTAATAAAAAAGAAAATGAAATCAAGCAGCCAGAAGTTGGCTTCATTTTTAAAAACCATACATGGATTGTAAATATTGTTCCAATGAAGAACCATACTTCCACGATCTCAATAATGCATGTCCAAAAGATGATTTTCTATTACCCATAACAGAAATAATGAATAATGAGACCACAATCCATTAAACACTATCTTCTATAGAGGTTCTTCTAGATACAACCAAATGAGAATGACTCTATAGGACGAATAGTTGTTTGTCTTTCCAACTTCAAAAGGTATTTACTGTTGCAAAGTTACACCATTTGGATTGAAGAATGTCGACGCTTCATACCAACAAGTGATACAAAGAAATTTTAATGACATACTCCACAAAAATATTGAAAGCCATGTTGATGACTTAGTGGTAAAGATGAAACAAAGGAAAGACCATTTGCAATATTTACACAATATATTTAAATATGATTAAGAGTCTTCAAGGGGTTCTTGCCTACATTAGATGATTCATATCAATTTTAGAAGGACAATGTCAACCATTCAATCAACTAATGAAGAAAAACACTCACTTTGAATGTGATTAAGCATGTAGAAAAAATTTCAAAAGCATCAAGAGGTGCTTGCTTCGTCTTCTCAATCAATTGATGATGCAATATAAAGTGTAAGAAGGATGCCTTAATTCCATACATTAAGGATGCCTTAATTTCCATGCAAAAATTTGAATGTATTGCCCTTGAACATGTCCAAAGAGTGAAAAATAAAAAAATTTGATGCATAAGCTAACTTAGATATAACTTTATCAATGATTAGTGAGGAAATAGTCAAGTGCCAATATGCCAAAAAGAGGTCATCCCATTAATTGATGACGAGTAAGAATAGTCGAATATAGTTTCAGTATGCCAAATTGATAAAGAGGATTGGTGTCAATCGATTATTGAGTATTAACACATGAAAAAAATGAAGGATCATCATAGTAGAGTTGAAACATGAAAGCGTACGACATGACTTATTTACTATAAAGACCAATGTTCATTTGGTGGACCCTTTCTTCGATGTTTTGGACAAGAAGAAGCTAAGCATACATTAGAAGAACTTCACTCTAGTATCTGTGGTGCTCATCAATATGGACTAAAGCCTCATTTCAGGATCGAAAGATTGAGATATTACTGACCAACAATGGTGAAGGCTCAATGGATTATGCCAAGAAAGGTGAGCCTTCACAGTCCCCAATTGATCGGTGGGGATTCAATCTCGTTTGCCCTCTAAATCCAAGCACTACTAAATTTTGACCTTAGATGAAGGGGTTATAACGACGGTTGACTATATGTCATCTATCGAATTGTCATTTTTACTCTTTTTCAAGAAAGCAATTAGATGACGGAGATTCTCCGTCATCATAGGTGCCGCTAAAAGCAATTAGATGATGGGAGTCCCCGTCATCATAGGTGCCGCCAAAAGTATTAGATGACGGGGAATCCCCATCATAATAGATGCCGCCAAAAGTAATTAGATGACGGGGATTCCCCGTCATCTAATGTCCATTTTTTTTTAAATTGCCATGGAAAAACAAAAAATGCCTTTTCATGACAGTTTTTTCATTACTTCAACCATACATTTTATTGGTCATTAATAAATGTCCATAAAAAACTATTCACAATATTTATATCCTCCTTCATTACAAAACTCACAAATCACTTTCATAAACTAATCACAGTTTAGTATCTTCAAAATGATACTAAATTTAAATGGGCACAATTTACGTTAAATATAAATATAATTACAAGAATTCAGAATCCAATTGCATTTCGATCCTACTCAAAATACCAAAATTCACAAATCACTCTCATTACAAAGCTCTTGTGTCAACATTTTAAATCTACAGACAACTTGTTAAGACCAAAGTGAGTGCTAAAGATTTCTTCCCTGATGAACAGAGTATGGTGGTCTTATACACTAGTGGCTGGTCATAAACTAAAATCTCATTAAACTATAGTCACAGATTCATAATCCAATGAAGAAATCAAGTGAAAGAGACAAACATATTCATATACAACTGCAATCTCAAGGTAAAATTCAAATCTTTGGAATAGAAGAAAAGCTGGTGGAATCTGTGAATGAAGTGTAAAACAATCAAACTAAGCTTTAAATCAGATGAGCATGAGGCGTCAAGTCAATCACAGTCTAAATCAAGGGGTGAGGGTGAAGAAATGAGAAAGCCAACCAGAGAGAAAATCTATGACAAAAAAGTGAAGGGAAAATATTTACTTCTTCACAAGACCTTATATATAATTAGTTCTCCACAAATGATTTCAGACATACGCTTAATTTAAATTACAGTATAATCACAGGCCCATCCGTGAACTATAAATGCTAACTTAACGGATCTACGCTAGGAAATAATAAGTTTAGTTGGAGCAAATGATATACGGGTCATAAGATATGAGTGAAAGACTTTATGCTATAATATAATCACTGAATTATCAGCTGAACTATGCTTCAAATCATCGCAGACCCACTGAAATAGTTCAATCCTTTCTATGAATGAAACAAGTGAATGAATAGAAGAAAAAGATCGCCAAAATAGTAAACTAAGCAGAAAATAGGCACCTGAAATTCAAGGAAGCATGGACATATATATATATATATATATATATATTTTAGTTTGATTTTTGACTCTTATGTGGGATAAAATAAATGAAAGGTAAAAATATTGAAGAGATAGAAAGAGGGAATGTTCTTTTTTCACATAGCAAGAAGTAAATGATCCAACCATGTTCATTAACCCTATTGCTATCATCTCCTTGTTTCCATCCAATCGGTAGTCCTTTAGAGCAGCAAAAATCCGTCCAACGGTGATCCCTTTCTGTTTGATTACAAATTCTTCTTACTACTTAAGCTTTGGGGATTTCTAACAAATTAACAACTTTCTTACTAATAAAAAATTAAATTAACAAATTCCTCCCCCATTTTATTTGGGATCAGTGTCTATACTACATAATACATTATGTGAATGAAAAGCCCAAAATGTGAACTCCAATTAGCTCCATTTACCAACCATTTTCATCGGGTAGATCTTAATCTATATTACAGAACCAGATAAACCCAAGTCCACACAGATTGAAGTATGTAAGTAATTTGACCTGAATTTAATGTTAAACGTATTCTAATTGTATCAGAGATATATCGATTTTAAATTTTATTTAACTAAATTTATGAAATTAAAACGAGTTCATCGATTTTAAGAATTTTCATGGTGAGAAATGCTGAATATTTAGGGCTTTAAATATTAGTCCAAGGGGAAAACGAGGAAAAAAAAATAATCAAAGTAGAGAGAAATGGGAAACGTACAGTGACGGAAATGGTGCCAGTGATAAGGCCATTCTTAATAATGAGACCAAGATGGGATCCTTGAAAATGCAACATGTCCATGAATGGAGATATAATCCTTCTTGCAATTTTTCAATCTGTAAAAATAGAACAATAGAATAGCACAAGCGGATGATGAAACAACTGAGAGGCTAGTGACTAGTGGCTACTGTTGCATGTATATATAACTATTAATGAAAAGTAAAGAAAGAAAGAAAAGGGCTATTTACACTGACTATAGACCCTCGACCTCCACCTCCTTCATCAACGATAGACCCTCGATCTCCACATCCTTCAAAGACGACAGACCCTCGACCTCCACCTCTTTCACAGGCCCTCGACAAACCCTCGAGCCTCTATGTCTCTCGTAGATCTCTATCTTAAACCTCTGTCTCTCAAAGCATTCTGTCTCTCGTAGATCTCTCTATCTCTCAAAGCCCCGTCTCTCGTAAATCTCTCTCTCAAAGTTCTCTGTCTCTCGTAAATCTCTCTCTCTCTCTCTCTATCATAACTCTATATCTCTCACGAAGCTTCTCTTCCATTCTTGTATCTCCCTCATTTCAGATCTGGTTCTCAAAGAAGCATCTCTACCTTTCTTATCTCTCCCTCATCTCAGATATTAAATGTTGCCTCTCTCCTCTCTCTCCCTCACCTAGATCTGAGACGTTCTCGGAGTTTCTCTATTTTTGTCTTTGTTCAAATATTCGAGAACTAGATCTCGTTGCCACAGAAGAGTTGGTAATGGAGTTGGAAGCAAATCTGGTTGTTTTGGTTCTCTCCTCTCTCTCCCTCCTCCTAGATCTGATCGCCACTGCCCTTTAAAAATAAAACATAGTAAAAGTAATATTAGGGTTAGATTGGTAATATATGATGGTATTTTCATAAATAAAATGAACTTTGAGGTTTTTTACATCATCAAACAATGGCAGGTTATTTTTCACTGTCATTATAAGAAGTTATATTGACAGTCCAAACATTAGCTATCAAAATAGATAACACATTGATGACAACTAATTTTTCAGCTGTCATCTTACCCAAATTACTCCATCCTTCACCATTTTCCTTTGACAGGTTTTAGAAGGTTATCATTGTATCATAGATGTGCCTGTCATCTAAAGTCAAAATTGTAGAAATGAAACTCGTTCTGGAGAATTCTTACATACTTTCTAGGAAGGATTACTTTTCCAAGTGGGTAGAAGTCAAATATCTAAAGGACGCCAAGATATATGATGTTGTTGATTTCATTAGGACACATCATTTATGTTACGGTGTGCTCCAATACATTATAACCGACAATGGGTAATTCTTTATAAACCTCACGGATAAGCTTTGTGAGAAGTTTGATTTCAAGCAGTACAAATATTCTACGTAAAACGCACCAACAATGGGCTTGTAAAGGCACTCAACAAAATACAATCGTTTGAAGAAAGTGTTGTAAAAAACAAAGTGAGATTAGCACGAGAAGGTCACTGACGCTATCTGAGCGTATCGAACCACATTTCAAAAATCAACACAATATACATCATCTTCTCTAGTTTCACTACAAGAAAAATCACCTATTGTGGTGGTTTTGGAAGGTTTTGGTGGCGATTTTAACCGTTGGTAAAAAATTATGCGGCGTTTTTCAACCGCTGCCGCAAAAGTTTTAGCGGCAGTTTTTTGAATCGTCGGAGGACGCTGCTAAATTCTCACCAATAGCACGGTTTTATGATACAATACTGGTGGTTTAAAACCATCGGCCAAAGAGTAATGAAATAAAAAAAATACTGGTGCGTTACAAAACCACCGCTAATGTTATCATTTTTTTTAAATTGGTTGTTTAAACCAAGGTTTCAACAAATACAAAATACAAAAAAAAGATACTACCATCAAAATTCACAATGGGGCACTCATAAACATAAACTCTTCCCGTAATCGTGTCCTGCCAAAATCAAACAAAAAATGCATAAAGGAAACTATTGTACAAGAACCAACAAAAACTTAAACTAAAATTTCTAATCATATGCTAAAGGTATCATCAAATGACATCAATCTAAGGCAAAGGACCTTGCCTTATTTAGTTTGGTTTTGGTAAAAGTATTATAAAAATATCAGTTCTTTTTTAGACAAATTTATATATAATATCAGTCACCTTACATTATTAAGAATAAGGAGGAGCTAGAGTTCTGAAGATATTTACTACATAGATGTGATTATATGTCTGTGTATAAGCTTCTAAAATTCTTTGACATGTAAAAGAATTAAAATTATATACACAACTTGAGTATTGAATGAAAGATTATAAAACTAAGATGAAGGCATCAATAAACATTTTTAATTAGATCAAAACACCCAACATATAAAAAGTTTCATTCATTTTACAGATAAATGATGAGTAAGAGCCCACTTGTTTGTGGATTTCCAATGTCACAAAGTATATAGAGAAACAAACAGCTTCCTACATACCAATCTAGCATGCGTGATGCAGACAGTTTAGCGTTGGAGTTTTTGGAGTGAATGGATCATCGCACACGCAGTCACCTTCCGGAGGACATAACCTTTTACTCGGGTTGACTCATGGGGCCTCCAGGATATCAAATCGAAACTCGTTCAGAGGTCAATGTGTGTAGAGGTAGTTTTAAGCACTTTTGGAGGCCCGGAAACTGTTTTCATAAGTTTTGGATATTTTCGTAATTCACCTCTTTTATGTTTATGATTTTCTAAGACAGTTTAAATACTTTTTATTTAGATTTTATGCGGAGCTTATGATATTTTTTTAGACGTTTTCTCTCTATAATTCCAATTGTTGGTATTTCATGATTTATCGAAATTGATGCATAAATTCACGTAATCTCAAAATTCAGCAGGTTGTTAGAAGATCGAATTACTGATAGTCATGTACGATTAAATAATGTTTGATATTCTTAGATTTTCTTCGAGGCTCTACTATATCAATGCATAATTGGATAAGATTGGACCTCAAACAAATTTAATTTCAAAGAATAATGGTAAAATGATAAAATTCAAACTCCCAAAAATCTTAAAGCAAGCATAATCGAACATAATTCATACCCTCAAGTAGTTCATTGGGACTAAGGCGCCAACCAAGTGTCCCTAAATTTTCTTTTGCTTGTTCAACTAACTTAACTCCTAGTATTGGAATTGCTCCCTTGCTAATGCACCAGTTTATTGCTATATGCCATTTACCTAACTTATAATATTAGTAGTCTATACATTTACTTGCTTAATCCTCATAGAAGAAGAGCGAAATCATTATTACTTACGATACAATTTTGCATATTTTTTCTGTAATTTCTCTTAGAGAACCCAACAGAGGCTCCAAACTTGGAAGAATTTTCCTGAATAAGAAAGCAATGGAAGAAGGGTGAAAAAAATGCCAAGAGCAAAGCAGAAGTGCTAAGCATTGAAAAAGAGAAAAGACCCCTGAGCAAGCCCTTGTAAACTGGGGTAGATCTTTATAAAGAATAATTGCACAGAAAACTCGTTTACTGGTGGTGCACGTTCCAAAAATGAAAAAAAATACCGAAACTCACGCCGAGGCAATTTTGGTTTGTAAATTTTCCAAAGGTGATCATGGGATCAAAACACCTTTCTCGTATTTATTTTGATCCTTTTATATGCTTCATTTCATAACCTATTACCCTAGTCTACGTTATATAGTCTAAATGAAAGTGCTCCCTCGACTAAGATCGATTTTGAACAGAAAACTTGACTTCGAATTAGGAAATACCACAATGGAAGTTGTTCATGAGTAAGACTCATTTGTTTCTCAATACAAAAGGAAGAAACAAGAAAAAGAAAAGAAAACAAGAAAAGATACACTCTAAGATCATGGTGAAAACTTGAAAAGTTATCATTTTAAAAAAAGTACGACTGAAGTTGCAAATCCACACACCCATAGTGAAAGGGACAAAAATGGCGTTGTGACGTTTTACAAGTTGATAAAAATAGCACAAAGACGTAAGAATGTTGCGTGTGTTTTACAAGATGTTTTACACGCTGAAAACGTTTTACGTGGAATTGAATCACAATCAAATTTTCAACTAAATTGGTGTTCGATTTAATTCAACGGTTTTGTGTAGTGCAAATATATAACTCAGTATCGATGATTAAGTTTCGATCAACTCAAATGTGTACGTATATGGGTGAGCTTAAACACTTTCGAAAATAAAAATTCTCTTCAGCGAAGAATATTTCAAGAAGAATAAAAGACAAAGATTGCAGTGAAATAGAAACATGTATACAACAGAATAGAATTTTGAGTGATATTTATATGTTTTCATCAAGCTTTCGAAATTGAAATAAAAATAATGTATATAATTGTGGGATAAACAAAATATTGCAACAATTACAATTGATAAACTCATGTGACATTCCAATAACTTCATGTGATTAATATTTTATTTTTTATCTTCCATCTTCACATTCTAAGATAATTCTCCACTTTGTCTTTCAAAAAATTCATAAATTATATTGTTGGAAAAAATTATCTCAATCATTAATGTCCAATTTAATTACAAATATTAACCTCTACAATAATTACTAAGTATTTTAAATCAATGACACTTTAATGATAACATTAGTATTGTTGGACAAAATTGTCAAACAAATATCTAAATATCATCACATTTAAATGTAGTATGATGATACGATATGATATACTTATAAATTAATAAAAGATTAAAGATAAAACAACAACCAATAAAGGTGGGCATTGAGATATGTAAAAGAATAATGTATGGATAAATTTCTACACTAAATCTTTCTCCAAGTTCCCTCTTTTTATTTTCACATACATACATATACATATGCATTATTTGTGTATGTGTATTTGTGTATACACACATAACTTTGAAATATTTAAGTCATCATGTTGAAAGTATCAAAGTTGTCCAGGTGAATGTATGAGTCGATGTCATACATGTTGTCAACTCGTGATGATATATCTAAAGAATAATAGAGAAAGAAGGAAAGAATACAAGCTGAACAGAGAAGAAATGAAGAAGAAGGAAGAAAGTGTGAGAGAATGGAAACCTTAGAGAATGACCATTAAGCCCAATAACAGAGAATACACACTATATACAAAGAGAAGGAAAGCACTCCAACGACTTGCATAGGGAAAGGACAAAAGTACCCTTTAACTAACTAAACAAACAAACTATATTACTTAATACCCCCTCAAACTTATTCTAGGCTTTACTTATGCTGGTTAACAAACATACCTACACTATCTCTACTAATTTCAAGACCTAAAAAATACTTTAGTGTGCCAAGATCAATCATATCCAAAGCTTGTTGCAATTCGGAAACAATATGATCAATGTAGGCAACATTTGTTCCGTTAATAATAATATCATCAACATAAAGCAGAATATAAGTGAGAGAGGTAGAAGTAGCACGAACAAACAAAGAACTATCATCTTATGAGGCAATGAAAACAATAGAGAGAAGGTGACTAGTGAACTATCAAACCTGACCCTAAGAGCCTATTTAAGACCATAGAAAGACTTATGTAATTTGAAAACATAATCAGGATGATTTTTATCAACAAAACCCCCAGGTTGACACATATACTTCTTCAGACAAGGAACCAAGCAAGAAGGCAGTCTTAATATCAAGTTGTCTTAATCATCAACCAAAAGCAGCAGCTAGGGAAAGGAGAATTAATACAGTGGGTTTCTTGATTACAAGACTATGTTTCACCATAGCCTAATACAGCCTATTGATGATACCCTTTTGGCTACCAATCTTTTCTTATGTCTAGCAATGGTGACATCTAGGTTGTACTTAAGCTTGTACACCCATTTACACTCCACAAGATTTTTGTTAGGTGGTAAGGGCATCAATGTCCAAGTCTTTTCAAATAATAAAGCATTATAATCATAGTTCATTACATGAGTCCATTCAGGACTCTTACAAGCACTAGCATAACATTGAGGTTCAAAATGAACTAGTTTGACAAGAGGACTTGAGGCAAAGAAATCCTTTTTTCTTATGTATACTAGATTTGGATCTGGTTTGCATAAGATGATGAGACTGAATTGTAGTGTGTAAAGGTGCAAAAGAATTCCTCGGGGATGAAGTAGGATAGATATTCAAATCAACAGGTAGAGCAGAAAAGATATCAAGAAAAGTGCTAGGGTCAATTAAATCAGTGGACCTAGTTGTGCCTAAATTAAAAAGGTTCATATAAGCATGAAGATACCATATTTTGTATGGTCCAATATTTTAAATATACACATTTTTTCATCATGTAATAGTCTAAGAATATGTGTATGATTTGAAAAAGATCTCATTTCTAAAATAGAAAAATAGCCCAAGGACTAAAAATGAAAAAAAAATTCCAAAGACTAAAAAAAATTAAAAAAGGAGCAAATGGACTAAAAGTAAAAAGCTAAACCCTAATTTTACCTATAAATGAGAATGGGGTCATCACTTGAGGAGAAGACTTTTGGAGTGAGAAAGAGATGATATTTTAGAGAGAGAATGAGAGTGATCTTTTTAAATAGAGTGTGTGAGAAATAAGAAAGATTTTGTTAAGGAGAGAGAAATAGAGTTTACATTTCTATTTATCTACTCATCTTCTCCCATCCTTTTTTCTTAATGTAGTTTAAATTTCTTGCACCTTATCTAACACAATATCTTATACATTGTTCTTCATCCTTTCTCATTCATACTTATGAGCGTATATTCTTTATTACATTTTCTATAAATAAGTGTTTGTCCATTCTTCTTCATTTTTTACTCTTAATCTAAGTTTTATTTTATGCATTGACGTTTTTCTTACAAATTTAGCAATGAGATATCTTTGTCATCAACTCAATCAATGATGATGATAATAAAGTCTTTGAGGGGTTTAAATTAACTCAATGTGAATCAACCATTTAATGGGTTGAAAGTGTACATTGGTTGTAAAAATCACCTATAATAATTTATCATACATAAAAATGCATAAAATACAGAGTTAAACATTTATATAAATATTATGAAAATATTTAAGCTACAATTTTTTTTATATTCTCACAAGTCTTTTCATTTTTTTAGATCTTGTTGTTATTTTAGTGACACTTGTTTGAAATAGTTACCATCCATGATTATTGTTATGCTATTCGATTAGCAATGAAGGAAGAAATAAAATAATGATAATTAGTGAGCTAAGTAGTCCAAAATAAAAACGGTACATTTATACCCTAAAAATATTTTGTTTTGAAATTTTAGATTTCATGTTTTCGTGACACTCAGTTTCACTAGTTACCAGCCGTGATTTCTCTTTTGTTATTTGAATAACAAGGATTGAAGAGAAAAAATAATGATAAATAGTAGGCTATGTAGTAAAAAATTATATATTTATGTCGATTATGTATTTATATATGTGTTTATGTATGTATATATTATCTTAATAAAATTATACATTTACATATGTTAATTTATTTAAATATAAATTATTTTGATATCTATTTTTTAAAATAGTATAATTATATTTTTTTTAAAAATATGTTTGACAGAGGGTGAGCATCCTCTGTTGCAAACATAGGGTGTTACCCTCTGTCCCCCTCCCATTTTCATTTTTTTTCTCCTTTTATTTTTTAATTTATTTTATTTTTCATTTTTATTATTTTATTTTATTAATAACATATATTATTGTTTATTTCGAATTTATATTTTTTTACATGTTTCACATACTATTCATTTCATTTTTACTCTATACATTCTCATTAAATTTATCATACATTTGTAACTTTTCTTTCACCCATTTTTTCTTTATGTTTGTTGTTATCTTATTTATTATTTATTTATGTATCATTGTCATATTCTCATACTTATAAGTTGATTCTTATCTCATTCTCTTATTATTAAAGTTAATATTCACATATGTGTGAATTACAATATTAACAATTAGACTTTAATTTTGTTAATTTCATTATTTAGTTTTCACTAAAAAAATTCCTATGATAGACTTTGAGTTTTTTGAGATATCAAATTTCTCGAACTATTGAGGTGAGGGTTATTTTTAGAATACCAAGAGTAACTCCAATAATGCTTTGCTTTTTAAAAAAATCTAAAAACTAAAAACTACTTTTCAATATTCTTTATACCACCCATTAAAGGTCATTTATTTTGTTTCATTTTATGAAACAAGACATATCTAATGAGACATTCAAAATTGAATTTCTTTAACATTATTTTAAAATATAATTTGGATAGCATTTGATTAAATTTGATAATCATTTTTCATAATTTGGTAATCACTTTTCAAGGGTCGTCCAAGTGCTAGATATGACACTTTGAGTTATTGTGTGTTATCTTTTAACTGTCATATTTTTTATGAACTATCGTCGTCGTCGTCCTCATCATCATCATCATCATCATCATCATCATCATCATCATCATCATCATCATCATCATCATCATCGTTATAGACATATCATTTTCATTACTTCATGCAACATTTGTATTGTTGCCATTTTAGCATATAAATTTTTTTGTGACAAGATATTTTTCTCTTCATATATTTTTTTTCATTCACTGACATTAACATCATCCCTTGCGTGGTTTAAATTTATGATTTGTTTCCATCACATTCATCATAAGTTCATTCTTCGCTTCATGCATTATAGGATTCATTCTTCGCTTCATCCATTATTTGTCCATTCTTTCCTTCATGCATTATAAGTTCATTCCTTCACGCATACATTAATCTAGATTGTTTCATCAATTGTTTTTTTTTAAAGCTCATTTGTGCGCCTCCATCATCTTAAGAAAATGCAATCTCAAGCTAGAGTTATGGATGAGCAAGAAAAAGAGAAATCACAAGAGGAAATGAGGCAAGAAATCACAGAGCTGAAAGAGTAAATGGCCAGAGTCCTAGAACTCCTTGCCACTAACAAAGGAAAAGCTTGTTTTGATAGTCCGCAAGGGGATTGATCGTCACAAGTTTGACTTCTATATGATACTTCACTTTCTAAACCTACTGACGTCATTGGGCAGACCAATTCTAGCGTGCTCCGTCGATACTAGTAAATGTGCAGCACTACCCACTTCCATGTCCCCAGGAATTGATACATTCAAGAAAAACTATGTACAACACCTCAACATTAGCATCTTGCCGCAATCAATTTTTCACCTCACAAGGAGAACATGATAATGAGCCAATCATTATACCTTTTCTTGATGACTCAAAAGCACAGAGGCCTGCTTACGAATGATAAGTTGGATTTTTTGGAAGAGAGGTTATGTGCTATAGAAAGAACAGATGCGTACGGTACCATTGATGTGACCCAATTGTGCTTAGTCGCAAATATGACAATCCATACATATCTGAGGATGGAAAGACTTAGCTGACATTTTTTTTGACAATACAAGTACAATATGGACATGGATCTTGATCGTTTTGATCTATAAAGGATGGAGAACAAGTCTACTAAAAGCTTTCAGGAATATGCTCAAACATGGAGGGAATTAGGGGCTTGGGTGCAACCCGTCTTTTTAGAAAAATAAATGATTGTAATCTTCATCAATACCTTGAGGTCTCTATCCTGGGAATACTTCAAAAAAAATTTGATATGATAGTGACTGGTGAAAGAATAGAATATGAGATAAAAATGGTAGAATTTCATATGGTCAGGTTGATCAGCCCCAAATGGAGAATAGGAATAACCAACGGTTTGTCCAATATGACTCAATTCGAATGTCCTATACGGAATTTTTATCACAATTAATAACCAGTGTGTGTCAGTCCCTTACGAGCTTCTCCAGCCACCATATCATAGGTGGTATGATCCAATTGCTCGATGTGATTATCATGCTGGGGCAATAGGACATTCAAATGAAATTGCACAACGTTGAAAGCTAGAGTTCAAATGTAAATCAAAGTCGATTGGCTAAACTTCCAGAAAGCTGACGACAACTCATAATTAGTTCTAACTCTCCACCTGTGCATGAGAATACCATGATAAATTTCGTGGGGAATCTCTCTTCATGTGATAATGGAACAATTTGATGTGGTGAATGTTTCGATAGTTGCAATGTATCGATGTGTTCATATATCATTGTTACCCTGACTATAAGTTAATTATTTTGGATGTCACTTAATTGCCAATGCTTCATAGAAACTTTTAAGAGTGACGAGCTAATGTCAATTTTCTAAAATCTCTACCCAATGTCTTAAAAAAAATTTCATGCATTTTCTTATCATGTGTCGTCTATTTTTAGTCCTCTTCTAGTTTCAATTCTAGTTTTGTTCCATTCGCGTTTCTATACATTTCAAAGTTAATGAATTCCAACGCTTCATTCATTGTTGTCATACTCTTCCTTTCATCCAATAAACCAACCAAGTTTAGGAATGATGATTTTGAGAATAAAAGCATTAGCAATATCAAATATTGCTTTGACAATCTTATTTTCAGTGAACAGATAAATGAAAGTAAAAAATAGTCTTTTGTCTGGTGAATAAAGACATTACAAAAGGTGTTATTCTTATCTAAGGTCATGTACTTTTTTAATTTACTTCTGACTAAAATGATAAAGAGGCGTTCTTTTCTCGATCCCAAATACTTTTATCCATTGCAAGCGAATTAAGCCTTAAAAGATCTTCATTTCATGACACTCAACCAATGGTCATTCCCTACACTGCGACAATTATTCTTTTTGTCAAAATACATGTCTCAAAAGTTGAAAATTTCTCAAACTGGGGCAAAAAAAAGACCAAGGCCAAAAAAATTACGAAAAAAGTCAAAGCCAAGTGAGCCTTGTGATACTCTTAAGAGTGTCCTCTTACATTAGGGGAGAACCAGCTCAATAAAAATTTTGAATGCATTTTTTCGAACTGGGGGTAGTTGTTGCAAAAAGTTCATATGCAAATATCTAATTTTGATTTCACAAGACAAAATGTCAATGCTCAGACTGGGGTAGTCTTTGTTCAGCTAAATCCTCAACGGTGATAATTGGTTTAGACATATTCTTTTCAGATGAGTTTTGAGCCTTTGATATCCTTTCTTTTGACAACTATAAACCCTAGCCTACATTACAGTCCAAATGAAAGTCATCTTCAGATAAAGAAAATCTATCTATAATAAGAGGATGACATTAAATAAGTTAAATCCTCAATATATATGTCATGAGTAAGACATCACCTTTCAAAAAAAAAGAAAGAAAAAGAGTACGAAAAGAGAAAAAAAGAGAAAAAGGAAAGAAGAAGGAAAAAAATGATCACTATGAGTGTGGAAAGTGGTATGAGAAATGCTTTGTTCTCAAAAGAATCATTCCAAAACTGAAAAAGATCTTATTTCACAACTTATTTTCTCATAACCTCTTCGAATCCTTATTTATCAACATTTTTTGTCAATAAGAAGCCTTTTTTAATCACAATATACATTCTATCATTCTTACTTTCTCCATTTCTTTCCTCCAACATTCAGAGCGTGTAGATGACATTGCAAATTACTTTTGAAATTACTTAGAAGCGTGACTTTTGGTAAAAAAAAGCAAAAGAAAGAAAATAAGAGTTCGAGGTCATGGTGAAAACTTGAAAGGGCACTATGAGAAAAAAAAGAGTTTGAAGTAATGGTGAAAACCTAAAAGGGCACCATTGGCGAAAGAAAAAGGAGGGACCAATGTCACCATGTGTGTGTGTGTATGTGTGTATATATATATATATATATATAATGGTTTGAACCTGTATGAAAGAACGTCATAAGCAAGAGGGTAGTATTGAAGTTACAAAGCGGTATATTCATAGTGAAATCTCAGCAGAACACTATTGGATGTTTTACAAAATTGAGAGTGAAGAGAAGAAGCAAAATAAGAAGAAACATTTATTTGTCTCCACCATCAACAGAAGCTGAATAATGGGGCATGATCTATCATATGCTTGATATCTCATTGTCTATGATCCTAGTCCAAGCGACTGTTTTGAAGGATGATGGAAATGACCACAATAGCCCATTTTCCAAAAATAAAAAACCATTATAAGATTTTTTTTAAAATGTTCACAATCATGCATGGTGTTCACGCTGTCATGATCATCTCACTTACATTATAAGTCAAGAATATCATTGCATAAACATGCATCATACCAGTTGTTTTATTTATATCAAATCATCAAGAACATCCATTTAAAATCTATGACCACATTGGCCAACTTTAAAAAAAACCATGAAATAATATTATAACAAATGTTTAGCATGCATTCAAAATTACTACTTCGCATTATATTCAAGAATTAAAATGCATAGACATGTATCACATTGCTTTGTTTTGATACAATTTAAGTGGATAAATCATCTCAAAATATTCTTTTGAAATCTACACATGACTTTCCAACATTTAGAGCCTGTATTAGTCCAACTCTAGCTACCAAATGAAGCTTGTGTAAATCAGATCAAATGTCACATCATTTTCTTTGGTTAAATCAAATCCGACTTTATCGCGGTCAAAACTCGGTGTCAGCGCCTCGTCAGTTTTAATTAATATGGTTAAATCGAACCCGAATTGAGTCGAGGTTGAACCCTGTATCTATCCAGGTTTGTTTTCCTTTCAAATATCTTTGGTTAAATCGAATCCGACTTTGTCACGGTCGAAGCCCGGTGTCAGCGCCTAGTCCCTTTAAATTAATATGGTTAAATCAAACTCGAATTGCGTTGAGGGAGAAGCATGTGTCTATCCAATTCTGTTTCTTTTCAAATATCTCGGTTAAATCGAACCTGAATTGAGTCGAGTTCGAAGCCTGTGTATATCCAGGTCCACTTCTTTTCAACTATCTCTGATTAAATCGAACCCGAATTGAGTGGAGGTCGAAGACTATGTCTATCTAGGTCCATTTTCCATTCAAATATCTTGGTTAAATCGAGAACCCGAATTGAGTCGAGGTCGAAGCCTGTGTCTATCCAAGTCCACTTCTTTTCAACTAACTCCAATTAAATCGAACCCAAATTGAGTCGAGGTTGAAGTCTGTGTCTATCCAGGTCTGTTTTCCTTTCAAATTTATTCGGTTAAATCGATATTGACTTTGTCGCGGTCAAAGCCTGATGTCAGTGCCTTCTTTGTTTCAATTAATATGGTTAAATCGAACCTGAATTGAGCAAAGTCGAAGCCTGTGTCTATCCAATTCCATTTTCCCTTCAAATATCTCGATTAAATCGAACCCAAATTTAGTCGAGTTTGAAGCCTACGCCTATCTAAGTCCATTTCTTTTTAACTATCTACGGTTGAATCAAACCAGAATTGACTTGAAGTCTAAGCCTGTGTTTATCCATGTCCGTTTCTTTTCAAATATCTCCACTTAAATTGAACCCAAATTGAGTCGAGTTCGAAGCATGTGTCTATCCAAGTCCACTTCTTTTCAACTATCTCCGGTAAAATCAAACCCGAAATGAGTCGAGGTCAAAACGTGTGTCTATTGATGTCCATTTTCCTTTCAAATATATTCGGTTAAATCAAACTCGAACTGAGTCGAGGTCGATGCCTCAAATATCTTCGGTAAAATTGAACTTGACTTTGTCACGATCGAACCATAGTGTCAGCGCCTGGTCCGTTTTAATTAATATGGTTAAATCAAAACCGTTTTAAGTCGAGGTCCATTTTCCTTTCAAAATAATTTCAGTTAAATTGAACTTGATTTTGTCGCGGTCGACGCCCCGATGTCAGTGCCTGGTCCATTTCAATTAATATAGTTAAATCAAATCTGAATTGAGTTGAGGTTGAAGCTTGCGTCTATCCAGATCCGCTTCTTTTCAAATATCTCTGTTTAAATCGAACCCGAATTGAGTCGAGGTCAAAGCCTGTGTCTATCCAGATCTATTTTATAATTCTTTTTTCATTTC
The DNA here is from genome assembly GCA_003255025.1 of Datisca glomerata. Classification (NCBI taxonomy): domain Eukaryota; kingdom Viridiplantae; phylum Streptophyta; class Magnoliopsida; order Cucurbitales; family Datiscaceae; genus Datisca; species Datisca glomerata. Next base: position 272,114 of record QANY01002498.1, read on the forward strand.
ATAGAGCCCAAATCAATAGAGGTTTCTATTCTAATATTTCATACATTGTTTTCTCATATCGATCAAAATACTTATTTACACCTTTGTCCACCTTGTAAGTTTAGAAGTTTGAACAAATGTGGGCAGCTGTAAATACTGTATTTTGTTCGGTCCAATACTTTGAATATATACATTTTACCTTATACACTAGTGTAAGAATATGTGTATTATTTGAAAAAGACCCCATTTCTAACATAGAAAAGTATCCCAAGGGCTAGAAATGAAAAAAGTGTCCAAAGACAAAAAAAAATTATAAACAAAGCAAAGAGACTAAAAGTAAAAAGGTAAACCTTAATTTCGTCTATAAATAGGAATGTGGTCTTCACTTCAGGAAGAGGCTTTTGGAGTGAGAAAGAGGTGATATTTTAGAGAGAGAATGAGAGTGATCTTTTTAAAGAGAGTGTGTGCGAAATAAGAAAGATTTTGTTAAAGAGAGAGGAAGAGAGTTTACATTTCTATTTATCTACTCATTTTCTCCCATTCATTTTTTCTTAATGTAGTTTAAATTTCTTGCACTTTATCTAACAAGATATCTTGTTCATTGTTCTTCATCCTTTCTCATTCTTACTTATATAGCGTATATTCTTTATTTTTTTTCCATATATAGGTTTTTGTCCATTCTTCTTCATTTTTTACTCTTAATCTAAGTTTTATTTTTATGCATTGATGATTTTTTTTTACAAACTTAACAATGAGATATATTTATCATCAATTCAATCAATGAAGATGAGGATAAAACCTTTGAGGAGTGTAAATTAACTCAATGTGAATCAAACTTTTAACGGGTGGATAGTGTACATTTGTTGCAAAAACCCCTAATGATAATTTATCATATATAAAAATCTATAAACTAGAGTGATAAACATATATATAAAGATTATGCAAATATTTAAGCTTTAAATTTTTTTATGTTCTCACAATTCTTTTCATTTTTTTAGATCTTATTGCTATTTTAGTGACATTTGTTTGAACTAATTACCATCCATCATTTCTTTACTATTTGATTAGAAATGAAAGAAGAAATGAAATCATGGTAGTTAGTGAGCTAAGTAGTCTAAAATAAAAAAGGGTATATTTTTACCCCAAAATTATTCTATTTTAAAATTTTTAGTCATCATGTTTTCGTGACACTCGGTTTAATTAGTTACCATATGTGATTGCTCTTTTACTATTTAAATAACAATGATTGGAGAAAAGAAAATAATGGTAATTAGTGGTTTATGTAGTTAAAAATTATATATTTATGTCGATCATGCATTTACATGTGTATATGTATGTTTATATTATCTTAATAAAATTATACATTTACATAAGTCAATTTATTTTAATATAACTTATTTCATATTTATTTTTAAAATAGTATAATTATATTAAGAAAATTTGTTTGACCGATGATGATTACACTCGGTCAAACAAGAGGGGTAAACACCCTCTGTCGAGTAACAGATGGAGAACACCCTCTGTCCCCTCCCTTTTTTCTCTTTTTAATTTTTAATTTATTTTATTTTTCATTTATTTTATTTTTCATTTTTATTAATTTATTTTTCATTTTCTTTTATTAATATATATTAATGTTTATTTCAAATTTATATTTTTATGTATTTTCTTTACATGTTTCACATACTATTCATTTCTTTTTTACTCTATACATTCTCATCAAATTTATCATACATTCTAACTTTTCTTTAACCACTTTTTTCTTTATATTTGTTGTTCTTCTTATTTATTATTTTTTATATATCATTGTCATATTCTCATAATTTAAGTTGATTCTTATTTCATTCCCTTATTATTAAAGTTAATATCCACATATGTGTGGATTGCAATCTTAATAATTAGACTAAAATTTTGTTAATTTCATTATTTAGTTTTCACAAAAAAAAATTTCTATGATGGACTTTGAGTTTTTTGAGATACCAAATTTCTCGAACTACTAAGGTGAGAGTTATCTTTCAGATACCAAGAATAACTCCAATAATGCTTTGATTTTTAAAAAGTTTAAAAAATCTAAAAATACTTTTCAATAGTCTTTATACCACACATTAAATGTCATTTATTATGTTTCATTTTATGATACAAGACATATCTAATGGGGCATTCAAAATTGAATTTCTTTAACATTGTTTTAAAATAAGATTTGGATAGCATTTGATTATATTTGGTAACCATTTTTCATAATGGGTGTTGTGAGATGCTAATACGTTCTCCACACGCAAATGACTCCCGAACCAACTTTGAATTTTTGCAGACTAAAATATTTGATTTTAAAATTAGGTGATCAATCACGTCCTAAAATGATTGGTGATGACTCTGAATTTATTTTCTCCAGAAATGATTTTTCAATCGCGGCTCCGCATCACATGCACGTTGCGATAAAGCACTATCAACCCCAGAAGAAGAAGCAGGACAATGTAAGTTATTGCTCAAATCATAACAATAGAACTATCTAACCCAGGTTGCATAACAACAGACAATATTCCCAGAATCAACATAGTCAGTAGGTAAAACAAACATATTAGATAAAACAGAACATCTAGGAAAGTTATTATGCTTTAAACTATTAGTATGCGGAATTATATTTTGGTCAGATAAAAATCAATCAGTCTTGTGAGATATAGGTTGTGTGAGGTAAGGGAGCAAGAGAGGATACATGTTGCCGTTATTTGTATCTTTCAATTGAGGTTTGTGACTAGGACTAGATGGAGAAACATCAAAGGGGAAGCATTCTTCATCAAATAAAACATCTCTAGAAATATAGTATTTATTGGACTTTCCATCATAACAAAGATACCCTTTTTTATCTAAAGCATACCCAATAAAGACACATTGCATAGATTTAGGATGAAACTTGTTTCTCATATAGGGCCTAAGACTAGGATAGTAAGCGTAACCAAACACTCTCAGCTCATCTTAATCAGGTAAATGATCAAACATTTTTTCATAAGGAGAAACATTACGAAGGACAGTGTTAGGCATACAATTAATCAAGGCAGCAGCAAAGGCATAATTTCATAATGCATAAGGGATAGAAGTATGATGCAGCAAGGTGAGATGAATCTCAACCAAGTGTTTATGCTTTCTTTCAGCCACTCCATTTTTATGAGGAGTATATGGGAAAGATTTCTAGTGAACTATCCTTTCTCATGTAGAAATGACTAAAAAGGAGGCTGGTGTACTCATCACCTCCATCTATTCTCAACGTTTTGATTTTAGTGTTGAACATATTTTCTACCAGAGGTTAAAATCTTTTGAAGATAATGAGAACATCATATTGATGAGAAAGATGGAAGAACCAAGTATATCAAGTCATATCATCCATAAACAAAACATAGTACCTATGTCCAAGTAAAGAAGTTGTGGGGGAGGTCCCTCACACATCACTATGAATTAAAGTTAAAGGATAGAATGAGACACAATCAAAAGTTGGAAAAGGCATTCTAGTCTTTTTATTTGTAATACAGCTTATACAAACATAATTATCAAGATTAGAAGAGTTACATGGTAATTATGAAAATTTTAAAATTTATCTAATTATAGTATGAGAAGGGTGACCTGGCCTAGAGTGCCAAAGGAAATCTAAGGTCTTGGTACCTAGATATGAAACTTTAGGATTAGGCAAACAGCTAGGGATTGGATAAAGCCCATTTATGCAAGGTTCTTTATGCAGAATGTGGCTTGTAGCTTTGTCCTGAATAAAGAAACAAGGACCATCAAAGACAAATAAGTCGCTTCCTCTGTTGGTCCCTCTATTGGAAAAAGAGCTATGTTTTGAAATAAGTTTTCTTGACCCTTATGTTGTGACTCCATGAAACGTTCCTATGTCTTGAGGAGAAGATGGAGTTCGTCAAGTGATACTGGCTCTGTCCTTGTGCATATTGATGTCCTAACAGTGTTGAACGCAGTGGAGAGACCTTTTATCGTGTAGATGAATATATCCTCATCTTAAATATTAACTGAAACGGCATCAAGCTTATCTTTTACCTCCTTTATGCGTTGAATGTAGGCGTCAATATTCTTTGAATGCTTCTTGGTAATAGAGTGGAGGTCTGATTTTAGTTGAAGACTGTTGGTGCACGATATTGAGGAGAACCTACGCTCGATACGGAGGAAAATGAAGGAATAGTTTGAGAAGGGGTAACGTTTGTGAGTTCGTCTGATGATCAGTTTGGGCCTCGGTTTGATCCTATGCTATTTCTTGAATGATAGTAGATTGGTTTTCTGGATTATCAGCCATGAATCTTGACGTTGGTCAGAATGGCTCTGATACCATGGAGAATAATAGAAAACGAAGGAAAAATATAAATTGAACAGAGAAAAAGGGAAGAAGAAGGATGAAAGAGTGAGAGAATGATCATTAAGCCCAATAACACAGAATACACATGATATACAAAGAGAAGGAAAGCATTCCAACGGCCAGTAAAGGGAAATGACATAAATACATTTAAACTAACTAAACAAACAAACTATTAACAATATCATGGTTTTACTATGCCACTAACTTTTGACTTTCATGTCGAAAGTGGTGCTCAGAAGGACCGCGTTATTTAAAATTGGAAACTTGGAAGATGAATTTGACCAAGTTAAATTTTTTTATCATTACGTAGTGGAAGAAATTTTATTTCTCAAGGAAAATGTTACATCATGGTGGCCTATAGTTAATCAAATCGTTGGCACTGTTCTATTTATAGGATTAGCTGGTGGCGGTGTGCTTATATTAGCTCTTGATGGCAGTACTCTGTGTGAACATTTTGAGTTTCGTTTGGTGGTGTTCTTAGATTTTCCCAAACAATATTAGTAGAATAATATTGTGGAGCTATGAGCACGAAAAAACATTTTGGAGTTATGGATATGGTTATTAAACCAAAATACTGCTCTCTCTCTCATTAGTGTTATGTTATTTAATTATTGTCAGCTGCCTAGGAAGAGCCTCTACACCACCGCCAGGGAATTTGTTGCAAATTCACTTGATTCTATTGTTTATGATAAAATGTATACTATATCCATGGGAGTACTAATTTTGACGGTGTTTTTCAGTCAAAATAATTACCTATTTGTTCTTTTGTTGACCATCTAAACTTGACAAGGCAGTGAGAGATAGGGAAGAACAACTTGAATTGGTCTTGTTGATCATGTACGTGTTGATGAGGAATAAACGATGGTTTTTTAAACAATCAAGGCTCATGAGGTGGGTATGTCATATACTAATAACTTCATATTATTTTTGCCGAAGGCATTGGCATATGCATTTATTGTCATGAACTTTATATTATGTCGTTACCAAGTGGAGTCCACACTATATACAATGATAAAGATAATCATCACTTTTGATGTATCTGATTAGGGGATTTTAATCTATAAAACATTATTTTGTGTCTTCAAAATTCCATCCTCATCCTTTATTTCCTCTTAATTTGGGTGTGAGGTCTTTCTTGAGTACTAGATGTCTTATTCCACCCAAAATGATCTTGCAATTGATATTGTGAAAAGAGTTGACCTATTATTTTAAGGTGAGTACAAGAATCCCGCTAATTTTGGTAGATCTATGTTCCCATGCTTGTGCTTGTTTCTTTCTTCTTTTGTATTAATATATTTTACTGTTTCCAAAAAATAAATCATAAATGTGATTTTTATTGATGTAAGTTGCTCTTGCATCTATGCTATTCTAGGTTTATTTACTTGTAAGTAATGACTACTAAGACCAATATGCTTTTACAAATATGTTTTTATAAATGTGCTTTTATGCAAGCAAGTCACAGGGTGCTCCTACAGCCAACGACACAACGGTTCATGAAGCTTCAATACCTGGAAGACTACCACCTCCCCTCCTTCTATGGCCGATGATCCTAGATTTACATAACTTAAGCGATGTGGTTGTAAGATTCATTTAGATGTGAACTTATATTAGTTTTTAATCTATTCCTTAGGATATATTATTTTTGCTTGCTCTATTGAAAAATCAATATGTAATTGTCATTTTGAGATATGATTTCTAGTGGAATAGTATGTAATAATTTTGACTAATTAAATAAAATGATGTGATTTTGTTTATTTGTGATTTTGTTAAAAAGTTAATTATTTTTTATATTTGTACAGTTACAAGAATAAGTAACAAAAAAGGATATTAAAGGTATTTCTTACCATTAATAAAATGTTATCGAAAATGTAACAATACATATCAAAACATTTTATGCATGAAAATATACTGTCAAAGGTATTTTACATATTTTTGAAAAATGCTATGAAAGAGATACGATAGCTTTAAGAAATGCTTTAAAAAAATTATCACAACATTTATCACATTTAAAAAACACTAAAGTAGGGATACCATAGCGTTTAAAAAATACTATTATAGGGCTATCATAGCATTTTCATAGCGTTTAAAAAATGCTATGATAGATTTAGGCTTTTATAACGTTGCCAGATTAAAAGCAAATGTAAGCTTACCTAGGTCATAACCCAGAGGAGTTAGTATTTGCATCATATTAGAAAAATTTAACCAATCGAGAGTGGTACTTAGATATTTTTACTCTCATGATTGCTTTGTGCTTCCTCCTTTTTGTGATTAATGTATACGAAACTAGGTGATAATAGTATATATTGATTATAGATTTACATTTTCATTGGCAAGGATAACATGATTTCTAGTGAAGAAGCCCGAAGGCTAACAAGATCGCTAAAGAATTTCTCATTTCATTTTTTCAAGGAAAATCATTATGTGAAACGCATGTACTTTATTAGAGTTTATTTGTGCGTTTGAATTTTGAATTTTACATATGTAGAAGTTATTTGTATTAGGTTTTTAAAATGTTTGTATGGATTTTTGAAGCTTGTGGGATGAACAGTGATATGTGTTTTGAATGAGATGGATGGATATATTTTTGAAATGTGTGAATTTTTAAGCCCATATGTCACGATGATTAGCTGATACACAGTCTGGAAAATTAATTTTTTACGATGGTTGTTTTTTGATTCTTTGTCATCAAAATTGTATTGTTTTATGACGGTTATCTGATTCACCATCGTCGAAAATGAATTTTTAACAACAATCGTCTCATATTTAACGACGGTGTTATGTCAACCGTTATAAGAATATTCATTTTTTACGATGCCCGTATAGACAACAAGTGCTTACCCGTTGTCAATACCTTTTAACGTTGGGGATTACCTGTTATGAAAAATAATTTTTGTTGTAGTTATGTCTTCCCATATGCACCACATTATATAGTAGAAAAGAGAGAGCATCTTTGGTCCTCCACCAGGGTGTCTCTTTAAAGTCTATCAGCGTGACTAACAACAACTCACTTAAACTTTGGCGGTCGAGAATGCAATTTCTAAATCGAAAGGAATATGCAAATCAAAGTTGTTGAGCCCACTCACAATCAAAGAGTAAATGCTACTTCCTCTTCAGCCTTGCAACAGATAGGGCATGTACTATCTAAAGCATGTTTCTTATAATTCAAGAGGGATTTCAAAATAAAGAATTTAATTTTTTTGTGTCATGTGGATGTTACAAAGAAGCTTCCAAAAACCTGGATTCACATCATAAGATGTAGAAGTACTGTTTTATTATAAAAGATCATACAGCCAGATTTGATAGAATAACTACCATTCTTATAGAGAAACCACGCCAAAGACTCTTGGGGAACACTTCCTGAAAGTTGGATAAAGAGGATTTTCCTTCCATTGGGAAAGTTGTTGTGGAAGAACCGACCGAGTTAAACCGAACCAAACTAAAAATGACTAACATTGTCGGTTCTTTAGGTAAGATAAGTTCGGTTCAATTCATAAAAATTAAATAACTGAAGTTTCGGTTCGGTTTGAAATTTTAGTTGTTTTCAAACCGAAACGAAACTTTAATTTTATATTTTTATATATAATTTCATATCAAACCGAACCAAAATAAAACTTTATCTTATATTATTCTTTTAATAATATCCTTTAAAAATGTTGTAAAAATTATTTTTTATTATTAACGTCGAACTGAAGAATCAAACCGAACCAAACCAAAACTTTCGATTAATTTCAGTTCGATTATTTTTCCATGAACGATTTGGTTCGTTAAACACCAAGTCCATCAACAACCTTTCTGACGTTTAAAGATCCTATCACTAATGAAATCGTCTTAGAGATAAAGTTTGATAAAATTGGCTTGATTCTATTAACAATAATCTTAGAGAAAACTTTATAATTATTGTTACAAAGTGCAATTGGTCTAAAGTGGGAGGAAAGTTCATGTTGCTTAACTTTGGGTATGAGTGTAATAAAGGTCTCATTGACAGAGTCGGGGAAATAATTATGATCATAGAAATCTAAAGTTTCTCTCCACACACATACTCCTATCTAATCCCAATTTTGTTAGTAAAAGAGACCAGACATACCATTAGGGTCGAAGACGATTTCATTAGTGAAGCTCCAATTAGTATCTGCAGTTGACACTCTAGTGAAGCTCTTGATGTTGAACTCATACAGTAGTTTGAGATCCCCCTTCACCTTCCCCCAATCCACAAGCAGTTCCTCAGTCTGCATAAGAACGAAGAGTTCTTGTCCCAAAACATCAACTAGTGTTTTTTTGCTATAATGCCTCAATATAACTCTTCTTTTCTCCATAACATTTCAAGCCTTTGTTGAATCTCGAATTTCTGAGCTCTTTGATACTCCTCATGATCATTAATAGTCATGAGATCTTTAGATCTTCAATTTCCTGCTTTGGATTATTCCTGTGACCTTTCAACCCGCCCCTATAAATGCAGATCATTCTTTGCCAAGCTTGACAGGAAAATTGGAGGCTTTGAATAGATTTATGTCCAGATCCACAGATAAATGCAGATCATTCTTCGCCAAGCTAAAAATGAATTCTAGACAACAGTGGGATAAAAAGTGTGAAGACACCTTACAAAAAATAAAAGAGTAGTTAACTTCGCCCCTAATACTGTCGAAGCCCTTACCAGGGGAAGATCTCTCTCTTTACCTCGCGGTGTCAGAAATCGCAATCAGTGCAGCACTCGTCAGAATGGAAGAAGGGCATCAAAAGCCAGTTTACTTTGTGAGCAAGAGTTTTGCAGCTGCGGAAGCTAGATGCGGGAAAATGGAGAAGCTGATACTCTCATTCATAGTTGCTGTAAAAAAACTCAGACATTATTCTGGAGCACACTATAAGTGTGGTGATAGAATTTTCAATAAAATGTATACTACACTCGCCTAAGGTGTCCAAAAGAGTTGTGAAATGGGAAATAGAGCTCGGGGCATATGACATACGGTATGCCCCTGGTACCGCCATAAAGCCCAAGTCCTAGCATATTTCATTGTGGAATTTACTTATGATGATGGAAAACATGATGTAACAATAGAAGGAAAAGAATGAGCCGCTTGGACTATATTTGTAGACGTCACATCTAACTATCGTGGAGCCGGAGCAGGAGTGGTGGTGCAAACCCCGTATGGGGAAACCTTTGAACAAGCCTTGTCGTTTACTTTCCAAGCATCAAATAATGAAGCAGAGTACGAAGTGTTATTTCCAAGCATCAAATAACAGCAGGAAACAATGAGAGTGATTGGCGAAGGAATATAGCGCAGTGCCTACTCGATCAAAAGCTCCCAATTGATAGAATGGAAGCTCAGAAACTCTGATAGGAGCTCTAGGTACACCATTATCCTAGGGGAGTTGTATAGAAGATCATTCTCGGGTAGTTATCTCAACTGTCTTTCCCAAACGGAAGCTCAATACGTGATGGTTGAATTACACGAAGGAATTTTTTGGAATCATTCTGGGGGAAGAACGTTAACCAATAAGTTACTGAACCAGGGATACTATTGGCCAAAAATGCAAAAGGAAGCAAAATCCTTTGTGAAAAAGTGTGACAAATGCCAATGATACTCCCTCGTTCCAAAGATGTCCCCCGAAACATTACAGACGCTCATGAGCCCCTAGCCATTTATGCAATGGGGAATTGATGTAGTGGGCCCACTACCGATGGCCCCGCTCAAAAAAGATTCTTACTAGTGGCAACTGATTATTTCACAAAGTGGATAGAAGCAGAAGAATTACCTAGAGTGCGAGAAGAAGAAGATAATTCCTATGGAAAAACATTGTTTGCAGGTATGGGTTCCCAAAGGTACTCGTTTCAAACAATGGGCTTCAATTTACTGTGAATCGTGTGAAAAGTTTCTGAAAGATCTCCAGATAAAAAATAGATTGCAACTCCATACTACCCCTAAGGCAACAGACGGGCGGAAAGATCAAATAGAACAATTCTGAAAATTTTGAAAAAACGAGTGGAAGGTGCAAAAGGAAAGTGGGTTGAAGAGTTGCCATCAATTCTGTGGGCATACCGCATGACACCACGATAGTCGATGGGAGAAACACCATTTGTTTTTACATTTGGTGCAGAAGCTGTCATACCAGTTGAAATTGGGTGCCCCACTTTGAGATCATAAACAAATGAGGATACTAACGTTGAGCGGATAACCGAGAGTCTGGACTTCCGGGAGGAAAAAAGAGAAGTTGTCTGCTAAGGATGGCCGGTTATAATCAAAAAAGGAGAAAGTACTTCCAAAAAAAGGTCAAAGGGCGACAGTTCCAAGTGGGAAACCTTGTTCTGAAAAGAATTTTCCAATCAATTAATAGGAAATTGGGACCAAATAGGGAAGGACATTTCATAGTCAAAGCCGCTACAAGAAACAGATCTTACTAGTTGATGACAAATGAGGGAAGTAACTTACCCAAACCCTAGAATGGTTTACATTCACGCAAGTATTATGTGTAATTATCTTTAAAATAAGGAAAATCTTTATATCCATAGTTTTTTCTCGTTAAGGGTTTTCCACGTCAAACTCTGGTATTCTTTATTTTTTTCAAAAATAGAAACGGGCCCCTAAGCTCATTAAGAGTTTATGTCCATGAAAGCTTCTGCTTTGTAAAGGAAATGAAAACAGGCCCCTGAGCTCATTAACAGGTTATGCCCATGAAAGTTTTTACTTTCTAAAGGATATGAAAATGGGCCCCTGAGCTCATTAAGAACTTTATGTCCATGAAAGCTTCTGCTTTCTAAAGGAAATGGAAATGGGCCCCTGAGCTCTAAGAGCTTATGTCCAAGAAAGCTTCTGCTTTCTAAAGGAAATAGAAATAGGGCCCCTGAGTTCATTAAGAACTTAAGTCCATGAGGAATAGTGACTGTAGCACTACCCTCTAAAGAAAACCACAAAGAAAGAAATTCTGAAAGAATAAGAAAAAGGGGAATGGGAAGAGATTCAAAAATGGAAAAAACTCTAAGAAAAAGATGAAGTCAGAATGTCTTTCTCATTGATTGAAAAGGGAAAACTATAATAAAAAATAAAAAAGACAAGGAAAGAAAAATCCTAAATAACAATCCCTTCGGGATCCCACTCGAGAATAACTTCTTTCTTAGCAAGAGCGAGAATGAGAGCGGATGCAGACATTTGAGTTGGGGCATCTTCTGTTGAAGCACCCACAGAATCCTCGACTTCAGGGATAAGGGGCTGTCTGGGAGGATGATTTTCCATCGCATCCCTATAACCCGCATTGTAAACCCACCTCTCCTTGCTCAAACAGAGATTGATACTCCGCAACGGAAGCAGCCTCCCTCTCAAAAGTCGCGTCTCGCGCTTTTTTTACTTCAACCTTAGCCAACTCAACTTCAGCCAAGGCCTTCTTCGCAGATTCAAGCTCTTCCACCAGCCTTCACTCTTCTGCAGTAGCAGCCTCAGCATCATGGGCCATCTACTCTAAGGTCTTCTGAAGCTCGACTTCATTGGCCACGTATTGCTCTTTTTCAGCTTAGAGACGAGCATTTGTAGAATTGACCAATGTAAGCTTCCTCCGAAGTTGAGCCAAAGCCTGGTCACACTGAATATAGAAATATTGAAGGGCATTGTGATGGATGGCAGCCTGAAAAGGAACAAAGGAATATGTAAAGAAAATTATTTCAAAATAAATAGAGAAGACAATAGGAGTTGTACATGCATCAAATTATGGCTCAATCTGCTCATAAGATCACCGATTGGGAGCCTCCTCAAGATGTCGTTGTTAGAACGGGACTGAATGCCATGAAAAATGACATGGGAAGCAACCGGATCATTCGTGAAGCAGATCGTCTCCAGAACAGGAACACTAGAGACATGCCTCAGCTTCTACGGAGTAGGAGAAGGCACTGCCATTTTTCCAAATCTAGAAGTAGGAGTATTTGCAGCAGCGGGATAGCAGATGATGGTGCGTGAACTATAGGGGGAGGTAGTTCAGAGCTCGGGGGAGCCTCGATCCTAGCAACAAGCTCAAGGGGAGTAGGATCAGTAGTGGCAGGAGTAGTAACGGCGAATTATGAATGGGAAGAGCTGGAAGCATCATTGTGGGGTCTCTTCTCTACGGGACCCACAAATTTACTCCGCAACCTCTTGCCCATTATGATTCCAACTGAAGCCCAGTCAAACAACTCTTGGTGATCTAAAAAAATAGAACTGGGATGATCAGAGTCTGAGAGAAAGGAGGAAGTGGGAACTAATGAAGATTGTGCTAGCACTGGGGCAGCTGTTAGGGTTGAAGACGAAGACGGGCCCGGAGTCAAAGCAGGAATTGAAGCACCAGAGGGTTTAAGATTGAGGAGTACCTTCCAATCTCTCTCTTGCCCTCAAAGATGGAAAGCAACAACGATTCTTGCCCTGGATTCCTTGGACGGATAAGGCTTCAGATTTTCTTTGCTGAAGAAAAGAGAAAATCAAGAAAAACACTCGTTAAAACAGCAGCAAATAAATTAATAAAAGGGGGGGGGGGGGGG